>PTEX01000082.1:82994-328661 GCA_003342815.1 Eudromia elegans
CACGGCGCGGGTCGCACTTCACCATCTGGTTGGAGAACTCAAAGCAAGCATTGGTGATCTCCGGCACCGACAGCTGCTCATGGTAGGCTTTCTCCGAGGAGATGATGGGAGCATAGGTTGTGAGCGGGAAGTGTATTCAGCTTCCAATTTTTGAAGCTGTTTTCTTAAACATACAGCAATGAATATTAGATTCATATGGKTCAGCAATGCCACATTTGTGATTGAAGGCCAAATAAACCTCCAATCCTACACACGTTTAGGAGTAATTCCTTCTAGACATGATGGTTATCCCATATTTCCACCTTTTCAAGAGCAGAAATTTTAGAGTTTGGCTATTAGGGATGCGTATGATGAGAGGGCAAAAGCCAGGAGGAGGKGACACTGCCCCTTTAATGATGAGACCAGCTCTACTGCTATAAAATGCCCTGAGMAGGAGGTGGGATTTTAGTGAGGAGCTCAGGTGGTTCCCAGTCATGGTGAGGAGGTGTGGGGGCTTGRGGAGGGATTTTTCTCTGGGCAGCACTGGCTGCTCTTTTGCAGCTCAGCAGGAGGGTGGGACTGGAGGGAGGTTTTTCTGTTTGTTGTAGCTTGGTAGGAAGCAGTAATGAACTGGGGAGTATGGGAGAGCTGAAGGGAGGTGTCTTGGGGTGGCAAATGGGTGCTGGTGTGAGCTTGGGTGGGACTGGCAAGCGTGGTGCCCGCCAGCCTCTCTGGCCTGGGGAGGAGTGACCCCCTGCCAAGGCTGAAGCTGCTCCAGAGCTGCCTGTGGCCCTTGCAAGACCCTTTGAAGGTCTTGCTGGTTGTGTCTGATCCCAGACTGAGCTGGGGCTCCCCCTCCCTCATTTACAGCAGCCAGTTCATCAGCCGTGTGGCCCTGGAGTAGGGGCTCGTTAAGGATGTCCCAGGGCTGCCCTGTGAGTAGGGAGAGGAATGTTTGGGGGTTAKTGTAGAGCTGATCTGCGCAATGGCCCCCCTTGGGGCAGGTCCTCCTGCTGTGGTGTAGGGTGTTGCCTTGTGTCTGTGCTGGGTGTCTACTTGGTTGTCCTGCCCAGGTTGCCCCTAAAAAYGGGGGGCAGTGGCAGCATAAGTCTAGGCAAAGCAGATGAGGCTCTCTTAGCTTAGATGCTCTGCAGGTGAGAGCTTCCTGAATTACTAGAAGAAAACGCCATATCCACCTCTTGGTGGATATCTCCTAGCCCAATCTCTTTGAGACCCAAGGTCTCATTTTTACAGCCTTGTGCCTCAGGAGGTTACCTTAGCTATGGCTTGACTAAAGCAATCTCCCCCTTTGGTTCCACCCTGGAAGCTCCATGGGACAGTTGCTGTCTCCCATATGGAGCAGGTGAAGGAGCAGTTTCTGTTCRTTTCTCCTTGTAGCCCTTCTAGCTGTCTCCAGGTGGCTGCTCCTGCACAGCTGCTCTTGCCCTAAGCTTTCCTGAGGCAAAAGAGCTGCTTGGATTGATCAGTCCCTCTGTGCCCACCTGGGAGTCCTGGAGGTCCCACCTGAGAGGGCTCAGTGTGCCCTGCGTGCTGCCCCAAGGCAGGATTGGCAGAGCAAGGGGCAAGCACGAGCAGYCTCTCCTGTTCCTGCTCTTGGTGGCTGGTCTTCCCAGTTTCCCTTCCAGGCTGTCCTGGAAGCAGCTCTGCTGTGCAGAGCGAGGGCCGTGCTGGGATGCAGAGGAAGCTCCTGCAATGCCTGTCCCTCTGTCCTTGCCTTCACAGAAGCATTAGGCCCTGGGAGGAGTTGCAGTCTTGCTTGTTAGCTCTACAGCTCCTGGGTGCTTGGTCTGGAGGAGGTGTCCTTGCTGGGACTGAGCTGTGCAAATGCTCCTCTTGTCATGTGCCCTGGGAGCTCCACCAATGTCTGCCATGCTCTCCATAAGCAGAGCCTGAGGTGCTGGTGTTGGTGTGTTCCTAACATCCTTGCATCTCCCATCTCCATACAGAGGGAGTGCATTTCTGTGCACATTGGCCAAGCTGGCGTGCAGATGGGCAATTCGTGCTGGGAGTTGTATTGTTTGGAGCATGGGATCCAGCCAGACGGCACCTTCTCTCGTGAGGCATCTGCAGCGCCCGCAGACTCTTCCTTTGGGACCTTCTTCAGYGAGACGAGCTCAGGGAAGCATGTGCCCAGAGCAATATTTGTAGACCTGGAGCCTGCTGTCATTGGTAAGGCATGAAGGGTCTGCCAAGCTCTTGCTGGATCTCCCTAAGCTTTCTGGCCTGAATACATGGGTGTTGGCTCTTGGAAGTGATGGGGAGGTCCTGGACTCCCCATGGCTTCCATGGGAAAGGGCCTTTCCTGAAATGATCACCAGGCTCTTGGGAGATGGTGGTGGCTCTGGCAGAGGTGCTCCTGAGCTTACAACCTCTTGCAGATGAGATCAGGACGRGTACCTACCGTACGCTCTTCCACCCGGAGCAGCTCATCAGTGGCAAGGAAGATGCTGCCAACAACTATGCGCGAGGCCATTACACCATTGGGAAGGAGATCATTGGTCCTGTCGCTGAGAGGGCCCGTAAAATGGTAACGCCACTCATGAGACTCAGCTCCTCAATGCTCCATGGCTTCCATGGCCCTCAAGTGAGGCAGCATTGGCTTAGCTGCCTGGAAGTCTGTTGGGTTGACCATGACTTCCCTGAGACAATGTGACAGGATGCCCATGGTGGGAAGGGCGTAACTTCTTGGTTAGGACTTGAGGGAAATGAAAGAGATGCCCAAAGGACCTAGTTTAAACTGGGTGAGGAGACCTCCTAGTTTCTGGCTGGTATCTCCTCTCAAGTGTCTCATGTCCATGTGTTTCCCATTGGAGTGGGAGATATTCCCCAYTCACAGACTTGTAGTGCTGTCACAAAACTTCCAGGAGAGTCTTGCTCCAGATCTAACCTGTTAGTGGCCTTACAGCTTATCCTGTTCTTAGCTCATTTTGCTAGAAGCCACCCATGCCAGAGTGTCACTAGCAGGCCTCCCTGCCACTAAAGCAAGATAATAAAGAGGTGGCAGGTTTTGGTCTGCTTCTAAAAGGTGGCACCAGCTGACAAGTGGTGGGTGCATATGAGCAGTAGGTGTGTTTGGTCTTAAAGCTGATGTGGGGGAGTCCAACCCAGAGGCCTAATCTGAGGTTAAAAATGCAGCAAGAGTGGAATATTGTCACTAATTTGGTTTTGTTGTCTCTTTCCTTGATGCTGCAGGCTGACCAGTGTGATGGTCTCCAAGGGTTCCTGGTCTTCCACAGCTTTGGGGGAGGCACGGGCTCCGGCTTCACCTCCCTCCTCATGGAGYGCCTCTCTGTGGAGTACAGCAAGAAGTCCAAGCTGGAGTTCTCYGTGTACCCAGCCCCACAGGTCTCCACGGCCGTGGTGGAGCCCTACAACTCCATCCTCACCACGCACACCACCCTGGAGCACTCGGACTGCTCCTTCATGGTGGACAACGAGGCCATCTATGACATCTGCAACCGCAACCTGGACATTGAGCGTCCCACCTACACCAACCTCAACAGGCTCATTGGGCAGATTGTCTCTTCCATCACTGCCTCGCTGAGATTTGATGGTGCTTTGAATGTGGACCTGACAGAGTTCCAGACCAACCTGGTGCCTTATCCGCGGATACACTTCCCACTCACAACCTATGCTCCCATCATTTCCTCAGAGAAAGCCTACCACGAGCAGCTGTCGGTGCCGGAGATCACCAACGCTTGCTTTGAGTTCTCCAACCAGATGGTGAAGTGCGACCCGCGCCGTGGCAAGTACATGGCGTGCTGCCTGCTGTACCGYGGTGACGTGGTGCCCAAGGACGTGAACGCGGCCATCGCGGCCATCAAAACGCGTCGGTCCATCCAGTTTGTGGACTGGTGCCCCACGGGCTTCAAGGTGGGTATCAACKACCAGCCCCCCACGGTGGTGCCYGGGGGAGACCTGGCCAAGGTGCAGCGAGCTGTGTGCATGCTGAGCAACACGACGGCCATTGCRGARGCGTGGGCCCGCCTGGACCACAAGTTTGACCTGATGTACGCCAAGCGAGCCTTTGTGCACTGGTACGTGGGGGAGGGCATGGAGGAGGGGGAGTTYTCGGAGGCCAGGGAAGACCTGGCAGCCYTGGAGAAGGATTACGAGGAGGTTGGAAGGGACTCGGCTGATGGTGAAGAAGATGAGGATGAGTATTAACAAACTCATGTCTCATCTTCAGATAGTTTCAAACTGTCATGTGGCAAAAGTGGTCCCAGGTAGTTGGAGATTCCACAGGGTTGACCTGAACCCCAATGTTGCTGTTTGATGTTAATGCTTTTCTGCCTGTGTAGTCCACATGCTCATACCGCACTTGTGTAGCATGGATGTCTTGAGCTTTATCACACTGCTGTGTATCAAAGAGTGAAGCTGAATAGGTGCCTGGCTTTGGGTTGGGGCGCTATACTGTTTGTGAAGAGAATTTTGGTGCCTGCCAAGAGTACCTTCTCAATTAGAAATGTRCTGGTATGCTCCAATTTGACTGTTTCTTGTGTTTGAATAAAGATTCTCTTTTTTGCTCTGAGTTTTCTGACTCTAAGGTGTTCCTTGTATTTCAAATGTTATACTAGGGCATGAGTTACTGCTGATGAAGATGTTTCTGGCTAGACCAACCCTGAGGATCCCGAAGTAGCACCATCGCAGTGTGAGAAATGTCCTGTGTTGTGCAGAAACTTCTCTGGTTTGAGCTAGATGCTTATTTTGTCCCTGCCAAGGTGGTTTGGAGTAGGCAGGGCCTTACAGAATCCTTGAGGCTAGAAGGGACTTTGGGGGGAATCTAGTCGAAGTGCCTTASCTGAGGAGGTCACTCAGAGCTAGGGCTCCCCTGGCTCAACTTGAGGCCATCTCCTCTTGCCCTATTGGTGGTTCTTCTGGAGAAGAGACTGACTCATGCCTCACTACTACCTTCTTCCAGATAGTTCTAGGGAGTGATGAGGTCTCTCTTGAGCCTTCTCTTCTCCACACTAATTTATCCCACCTCCCTCAGCTGCTTCTCACRAAGTCTGTGCTCCAGCTCTTTCCTTGGTTTTGGTGCCCTTCTTTGGACATGCTCTAGCAGCTCCATATCTTTCTTGTAGTGAGGGGCCCTACATTGGGCAGAATATTTGAGGTGGGGCAATGCTACTTGCTGTCTGAGCTGGGAGTTTGGTAACCAAGATGTCACAGATGCAAATGTGGGCTTCTAGTCACATAGTGGGGTTTATTTCTAGCTAGCTGGTCAATGTCCATTGAACTACCCTGTCTGCATCCTATCCTTTGGGATCTTCTACATGAATACAGGTGTAGGACTTCCTCCATCCCAGAATGGTGTTCAGACACCTTGGACCTGCTGCCTTTGGGGAGATGTCCAGATCACTGTAGGATCTCCAGTTTGCCATGAGGTGTGTGGAGGTTTTTGTGTAATATTTTGTGGAGGAGAAGAAAGAGGATGTGGTTCCTGAAGGTCGGAGTAAGCCTGGCTGCCCTGGTGAAGGATTGTGAAGGAGCTGGAAGGGTCCTGGCAGTGGAAGAAGACGATGAAGAGTGGAGCTAGCCTGACTGAGTCCTGTGTATCTACCCTGATTGCCTAGTGAAGTCTTCATCTTTAATGCAGTATCAAGGAATTTGGTTTCATCACTGGATTCTGCATGAAAAGATGGGACTGGCCAAATTCTCCACTGATTTTGATGCAACTGCTCCTGCAGTCTCCAAATAGCATCACTGTCCACCCCTTCCTTTCCAAGAGACTTGGCTCACAGGGCTCCCRAAGCCAGGTGGTGGCTGATAGATATTTCAGCACTCGTGTTTCAATCCAGCTTCCTCAGGAAATCTGGCTCCTGTGACCTTTGTGTGTATCTCAGCCCCTCCAAGCAGCTTGTAATCATGCTTGGCAGAGGCTGAGAAAGCGGATTCATATTGGAAAGGTTTGTCAAAGCTGGTGTGGGATGTGGGTCAGACTTGTCTGTGGGGATGCAGCTGGGGTGGGAAGATCTCTGCTTTCCTCATCACTCAYTTTGTGTTAATATCTGCTGTCCTGTGCTCAACTGGGCAGTTCAGGGAAGCACTGGAGCCAGCAGACACCCTTGGGCTTGTCCACTCCCAACACAAGATGCATCCTCCAAGTGGACACTGCTGGCTGGGATAGCAATWTGGCCAGAGCTGAGCACTGAGTGGGGCCAGGTGGCCCACGCTGGAAGCCAGGCTGGATGCGTTCCTATGAGCAGAGCCAAATGAGCAGCTTTGCAGTACCCAGATTTGTATAATTTTKGCTTCAAGACAGTGCCTAAAACTGAATTGCCTGCAGATCTGGATATAAACGGTGTGAGGCCAAATGCTCCCCAATTCCTCACCACTTAGTCCATARAGAGATGTGAAAACACCCCAGTACACATTCAAGGGATGTTCCAGGCTGCTGAACTAYGTGATGTGAAAGCAAGACCTGTGTGTGAGCCTCAGGAATGGGATGTTTTGATTTCTAGGCAATAACATGGAGCTGAGATGTTCACTCTGAAAAAGTGGCGGTTGGAGATTGCTTTCCCTTCTGCAGCATCATGGGGCCTTTGGGCCATAACTAGGTTTGCTGAAAATCCTTCTGACTGCTGTGGAAAGGCCTGTTCCCAGCCTGGAAAACTGGGGGAAAAAAACAGCTGAGGCTCCTCTGGGTGGCAGGGAWCTTCCASGTGTGTTAGAAAGATTGAGCCCTCMCAAYCTTGGGACACTCRCWGGATGTCAAACCCACACAGGGATAAGTGTGTATCTGGATGGGTATCCAGCTGAACTGGACTTTGCTCTTCCTGTTCTCTCTGTCTGGATGTGAGTTGACACGTGTGCCTCTCTCTGATTGCTATCCATGGGGCTCCCCATAGCTGACCCTGTGTCCTAAAGCACTTCTAGGCCAGGCTGGGTGCTTTGGGTTGGGATGATGTGGCCAGTTGGGTCTTGGGAAGGTGGGTGGATGTGTGGAGAGGAGCTYCTCCTTACTCAGGGCAGGTCTTTCCCTCCTGTGCTGCCCAATCCTGGGGGAACCTCTCTGCAGAGACCTGTACTCAGCTAAGGAGTCCTGGATAGAAATGGAGAGGACTGACCAAACAGGTCCCTCTCACTCGGACCTCACCAGTCCRTCCTTGCCCTGGTGTGGAGTAGGATGGGCTCCATGCACTGGGGCCCTGCAGGTGCGTTGTCTGCTGGAGCAGTGTGACCTTAGGGAAAGGTGATGGAGGGCCTCATGTTTTATTTTACATTCACTTAAGTCCAACCTATGAATAGGGTTGAATTCAGGTGCCTGCGTGCCGTTCCTGGGCTGCAGCTCACCCAGAAGCCTTGGCCACCTGGACTGGGTTAAGGGCTGAAATCAGCCATGTTGCCTCCTCTGGTGTCCCACTTCAGAAAGCCATGGAGTGGAGAGGAGGTCCCTCCAGCTACTTCCCTACAGCTGCCTGGTGGGTCCCCTCACCAGCTCTTCAAGCAGAGACCATTCCCCTATAAAGTCCTGTCTCTATGGGGCTGCCATAAGCTCCTTAAGAAAGAGCTCTTGGCAGATGTCTCCTGGGGAAGTCAAGTTTCTCTCCATCTCCCACCACTGTTATTATGCAGGGCTTGAGGCCAAGAGCATCTTGGAGTTGGGCTGGGAGGTGAAGGGGAGAGGGGYTATAGAGGAGGGAACAAACAGCCCAGGGCAAAGGGACAGGCTTTTGGGCTCAAAGAGCTGGGATATGGATGGTAGGTGGATGGAGAGGACTAGGGTGTGTGTGGATGACTAGGTGAGGGGTGTTCTTGGAGAGCTGAAGTTCATCAATTYGCACAGATGTCCACTGGGGAAGGGGAAAGGCAATGGCATGGACGAACCGTTGATGCTTGGAGCTCTGCGCTCACCTCGGGTCATGGTTGTTAGTGCCTGTGGAGGCACAACCAGCACCACCTTGGACATACTCATGATGGACAATGTGGATGGGACTCCTACCTGAGCCATGGGTGAAGTTGGGACCACGGAGGGTGTGGAGGGAAAGAGGTGGTTGCAAAATGGCTTTAAAATCTAAAGGTTCTCCTGCATCCTTTGCCTGGGAGTTACTGGGAAATTTCTCTCCATTCTCCTGATCAGTATCTCTTTTTCCTTTCCAACACATGAGGGTGTGTGAGGGAGCTGGGAAGGAGCAGAGATTGAGTGGTGGCAGGGGCAGGGTCATATGGCTCGATTGAGGGAGAATTTAGACAGACTACAGGGCCCAAGTGAGTTCCCATTGGAGGCGATAGGAGAACAAAGCATTGGAAACCTCAAGAGATCATAGCTTTAATATGGACCTTCCCGAGGCGACACGTCCCCTTGCGCTGTTTCAGAAACCAGCCTCTTTCCCACGTATGGAAATGTCCAGGGCATGAAGGAGGATTGGGCAGAGAGGGAAGGAGAGGAGGAGGAAGAAGAGACACCTGAAAGTTAGGTAGCTCTCTGGGTCAAAAATATACAACACTGATATCATACACAGCCATCAGTCCGCTCTGGCCAGGGGGAGTGGGGCTGGTTGGTGGCCCCACTGTCCCCACATGGCTGTTTCTGCTCCAAGTCCCTCTTGGGTCACTTTCGCCTCCCGATCTGGGCCATGAGGTGTGCGTTGGCYGCGGCCTTTGCCCTCAAGTTCTTGGCTTTGGCGATGTTGAAGAGGATGTTCATGATGTTGGTGGGGACATCGAGAGAGAGGGTGACCTTGGTGCGGCGGTCGCTCTTGGCCCGGTTTTGGTACGTCTTCCCCTTCACCTGCGCTTGAGAGACGTATTTGTAACGGCCTTCCCCTGGGAACGTCCTTTTCTCCTTCTCTTCCTCCAGTGCTTCTTCCTCTTCCTCGTCCTCCTCGAAYGCCTCCTCCTGTGGTGGGTAGTCCAAGCTGCGCTTATCTAGAAGATCATTCTCRTCTGGGTGGCCCTTTTGAGCCTCGGTGAGGGCTGCGTTGAGGCAGCTGAAGACGGAGGCGGCGTTGTAGAGCTTGAGGGCCCGGCCAGTCTCGGCAGCACAGAGGAGGGCAAGGAGGAGTAGCACCTTGGTGTGCGGCATTTTGGTGGTCTGCATGGTGGGAGACAGGGAGGGGAGGACACAGGTGACCACRAGAGCCCCTCAGGGCTGGTGTGAAATGGCATTGCCCTCCTCCCTGTGATCACCCTGGTCTTCCCTGTGACCAGATGRTGATGGGACTGGTGGGACTCAGGCKCCCAAGGACCTCCTTGTCATGCAAGGGTYCATGRGAAACCCACAACACCTCATTTTGGGGTRTTCATGGGGAGATGGGGTGTTGTGGCATGTCCATGGAGGAGACTATTTGGCCCTTATGCCAAAAATGCAGCTACCTGCTGGAGGAAGACCTGCTCCTACCTGGGCACCTCCCTGCCTGGGACAACCTCCTTGYCCTCCTCTTGCTACCCTTGTCCTGCCTGTCTTGTCCATAGCACCATGAGACAGCCATAGATATAACTGATCCCAATCTGGCTGCAAACGTAGGGTTTGCTTCCAGCTCCTCTCCTGTCAGCCTGAGGCCACCAGAGATGCCTCTCTGCTCTCCCAACCTGGTCTGAAACGTGCACGTGACAGATCTGAGGTGTGGGGCAGAGCCAGCCCCACAGCTGGCAGGGCAACCTGCCGCCCTGCGAGTGTGGTTGGTCCTCTGGTCCCCTCTCCACGCCCTCCACACCTTCCCGTCCTGCCGCAAGCTGGAGCCCGTGAGTCAGGCCGAGCCCGGTGCTCCTGGTGGCATGAGGCAGGGGCTGTGTTTACCTCCCGCATCATCCCCCTCCCCTGTGTTGGACCTTTGGAGAGGGTCCAGGAGCCCCATCTGCTCCGGGCACAGGATGGGCTGGCCTGGCTGGTGGCACGGTGTCCCCAGTGATGTGCTCTGATGGGCAGTGCTGCTTGGAAGCCTTGGGGCACCTCGTGGCTCAGCAGTACTGCCYCCGCCGCCCCCCACCTTGGAGTACCTGCTCACCCTGGGCCTGGGGGCCGCTGCAAACCTGCTCTGCCAGACCTCCCCAGCTCCCCGCTCTGGGAAGCCCTGGGAAAAGTGGGCAGGTTTATCTGCTAGTTGTCAGCATCCTGACTCCTGCGCCCGTCACTCCACCTGCTCCAAGGGGCTGATCAAGACCGAGTTTTCCACGGTTCTTTGCCCTCGGATGAGCATCCCTGGGGCCAGCCCGTGGGGGAATCAGCCGAGGGGGAGCGTGTGGACCCGGGCTCACATTTGCGATCTTCGGGCCCCATCTTGTGGCAAGCTCATCGCACGGCAAGCCGGGGACGGGGACAGTGCCCAGGGGCGCAGGGACCCGTTGTGGGGTGATGGGAGTGTGGGAGGCAGAGGAGAGSTCTGGGGGAGCTCCGGCAGGTGCCTCCTGGCCGGCTGCATCATTGGGATCATCCCCAGGTGTCCCTTTGCAGCCTCYGCAGCCAGGGAAGGGAGGGATCTCACTGGGATGCGGGATCCTGAGGACCTGCATGAGGGGCTGCTCAACGGGGACGTCCTCAGGCTGATGCAGAGTCAAATCAAAGCCCTTTCCCCCCAGGAGCTGTCACTCTCCACCTGCTCTTCGGCCACCGGGTCATGGTCACTGTCATTGCTATCTCCTTAACTCTTCTCTTTGCTGTCCCCTGTCCCTCCGTTCCCACTTCTTCACCTGGCTCCTCTCCAAACCAGCCCTAAGTTTGGTTCTGGTTAAGAACCATCCCCTTAACTCTATCCCCAAAGCTTTTTASCCTCTGTGAACCTAGAAATGACCCACCTTCCTCTCCCTGCCCTGCAGGTMCCTGTGCTGGAGCAGTAACTGCACCCAAAGGTGCCCATAGTGAGAGGAACTGGTTGGAGATGCTGAGACCCAGTGCTCTCCCTGCTTGCTTTGCTCCCACCTGGCCARTGCTGGGAATGAGACATGGAGCTCTCCTGCCCAGCAAAACTCRTTGGGAAACATGGGCTGAACGAGAAGAGTGGCTGCACAGAGAGGGGAAGCACAGACGGAAYGCATCGCGCCACCCCTCTTCGGCATCCCTCCCCAGCTTGGCTGGATGGTGGATGTGCCGGAGAAAAGGAAAACAAAAAKCAAGGAAAAGCAGCAAGGAAACTCAGTGCCTGCAGTGTGGGCTATGTGCTGGCTGTCCTGAGCGTGCAGCAAAAGTGTAATTTTTTTGCATGACAAAGAAATGTTTATTGGCATGTTGCAGGGCACCAGGGACTTCAGAACACTTCCAAGAAAGAAAAAGAAAAAAAAAAAAGTGGAAAAAAAGGTGGAATTGGGTCATTCCGATCCTCTCCCTAAGCAGGAAGAGAAGAAATCCCGTGTGCAGCAGATGGAAGAGCCTGGAGCTGCGTCTGCTCCTGCTGCTGGCAGGTGCCCCGCAGGTGCTGCTCGCGGCGGGGGGAAATTGCAGGGATGCTCGTGGGCAATTTGCAGGCATTACAGCGAAATGCTGCCGAAAATCCACCTCTCAGCGCTAAAAGAGAGCAGCAAATCTCTTCCCTGAAGCACCTGCAGCAAACGGTGGGCAAAACTATTTGCTGCTCATCACGGGCTCCTCCATGGCAAAGGCACCAGATTAAGCTATTTTATATATTTTTTTTCCCTCCCATCAAAAATAAGTTTGAAATAAAACAGAATTGCAGATGAGCCCTGTAGACTTTTAAACTCTTTCTGCCCAAGGCCACCTCCGCTTTCCTAGCGAACCTCTGCTGCGGGTGCAAACTGCCTGGCTTCTTCCCAGGGGTGCCCAAGTCAAAGCAGAGCTGGTGGGGAGGGGGCTGTGCCTTGACTTCTCCCTCAAAGCAATATTTTTTTTTATCCCCACTTTTAGCTTTCCCAGGAGCATTTTCAAACTCTTAGCACGCTGCCCAGCCCCAGCCGCCTGATCCGATTCCCCAAACGGCCACGTCGAGGGACCTAAGGCTCCCAATATCCCGTCTTGAATTGCTTTCCCCTGTGCTACCTTTCCCATTTTTCTTTTTTTTCCCTGTAGAAATGTGCTCCTAGTTCTCCCAAGGAAAACCACTGAAATATTTAAACTTGGTGCGGATGAAGCTGCCTGTTSCTTAAGGAAGGAAGCCCCGGCAAGGCACTCACCTGAGAGTCTCCGGTGGCGGGGATGGGAAGAGGCTCCGTCTGCGAGCGGCTGTTCTCACACCGACGACAGAGGCATCAGGACCGTTTCCCCCAACTTCCGTACCTTTGCTTTTCTTTTATTGTTATTAAGAGGGTTGCGGTGCCTTTTTTTTTTTTYCYTTYCYTTYYTTYYTTTTTTTTTYCCCTCTCTCTCTCTATGGAAACGCTTTTCCCCTCCCTCGTGTATATATAAAAATGAGCGATCACGGGGTTGGAGTCGTAACTCCAGACGTGGAGCCTTCGTTTGGACATGATTTCATTAAAATGAAATCAGAAGGAGCTGGCAACGTCACGGAGCTGCGGTGCCCGTCCTCATTCAGGAACAAAAAAAATAAAATAAAAAGGAGGGGGAGAAAAAGACTTCTGAACCCACCAAGCTGAGCAGGCTGGTGAGAGTCTCACCAGGAAACAGGGCTGTCGCCGGCGTGGGGACTCCGCAGGACTGCACACACACACAGACACCTTTCCCCACAGCTTCCCCCTCGAAGCTGGAGACTTGGTGTGAGCAAACACTAAATGCAAAAAATTGTACAACCCCTTGAGATGCTTGTTTCAATTTTTGGATCTCAGTGGGTCCTTGTCCTGGTRCAGAGTCTATGAGCGCCTGTCCAGCCAGAGGACAGGTCTACCCCATGCTACATTAACTGCCATGGAGGGTTTCTGTCCTCGGGTGAAGGGGTGGCAGTTGGCAGCCTGTTTTGCAGGACATGGTAGCAGAGTCCTCCATGGTGGTTCCTAGCATCTTCAAGACCTTTTTCAGGACCTGAGCACTTTACTGAGCCCCTCTGTGAGGCTAAATGGTGCCTTCAGCATCTTGAAGGCTGGCAGGTGCTCGGCACCCAGGAACGACGCCCGTGGACCCGAGTTTCTGCTTGAAGTGCCACCTTCCGGTTGGGTGGTGTTGTCCCTGAGGAAGGACAGGTCCTACCGAAGGTGAGGAAATGTCTCTGAACCCAGTTGTGAAGAGGTGAGAGCATCCAGTAGTGACGGGGAGCTGGGTGCCAGGCTAGGATGGGARGAAGTTCTTGACCTCAGGCCATATGTTGGTGAAGGTCACAGATGCTCCTTTGGAAGAAAAGAGCTACAGACCTGGGTCTTCTTGGAGGAGCACCTTTGAACTTCCCACCCATCTTCTGAAGGTGCTAGCTGTGATATTAGAGGCAGTGACTGGTAGTGATGAGAGCTCCCCATCTGCCTCAATGCTGGGTAGGGCATTTTCCCTCCATCACATTTGGCTGTTGACCCATCTTGATCCACTGCTTCAGCAATTCACTCACTCTTTCATTTTCCTCAAGGCTTTCAAGCTCTGAACTGAAATGTCCATTTCTCTTCCTTGACCTGAGGTGGTTTGGTTATCCAAATCCCTCGGCTCTTTGGTCCTAGTCCCGGGCAAGGGAAACCACTGCAGGTGCCAGTACAAAAAGCTTGGTGGAAATTCCATCTGAGCTACCCAGGTGTGGGACTCTTTAGCAGCAGGAGGAGGATCCATGGATCACCACACGGCCTGCAGTCCTTTCTCATCTCTCCTCCAGCAAACTCTGCAGTCCTTTCTCATCTCTCCTCCAGCAAACTCCTCCAGACTTATTTATTGCAAAGAGATGAGCTTTCCCTCAAGGCTGCATGGTCCTTGGAGCTAAGAAAACCCTTCATCTTGTGTTGGGGTTGGGTAAGGTTTAGCTACATTCAGCCCAGTGATACTTGCTCCACCTTTGCAACCAGCCACTAAGGAAGCATTACGAGAACTATTTCCARCATCCTCGCCTCCTCGCACCGTGTTGGAGCTCCATTAAAGACGATTTCCCCCTGCACTCATTGTAGATAYTCAAGTGCTGATTTTCATAAACCTTTGGCTCTCCTCTCACTGTCAGGTTATTTGTCTTGCCTTTCCTTGATATCCRTGGGGTGAGAAGGGCTTAAGTCAGCATTGTTACCGGGTAGCTTCATTAGCACTGATGKCACAGGTGACATAACAGGTCAAGGCCTGACCCTTGGCAGAAGGTGCCAAAGGTTTTAAAAAATATGCAGTTCTTGGGTGGTGCTAAGCACTTGAGTTCAAGGGACAGAGAAGACAGAAGTTAAGCAGAAATATGTCATTGAAAGAGGTAGCACATCCCAAGTCTCTTTCCTTTGGTTGTCCCATCAGGCAGGTTTGGTTCCTTATAGAAGAAGACTTCATGCCTTCTTCCTGCCTGTGGTGCACGGTGAGGACCTTCTGCCCTACACCACTTCCCAGAGGGAGATGTTTTGCACCCTCTCGCTCCCTGAGGCACGTAGATTTTGGCTGAGGTCCAGAAAGCTCAGGAGACCCTTCAGCCCTGCTTGGCTCAGACCACTGACAGCTCAGTGCACTCAGCGCGCTCTATGTAACARCTGAGCACAGTGTAATTTCCCCACCAGGTAAATGAGCTTGGATTTCCCTTCTGGAACATTCCTGGTGACACAAGCCCAAGAGATGTGGCCCTTGGCCTTCCTCTGCTGCACTTCCTGTGTGCTCAAAATGCAATGTCTCGAGCACTCCCCTCTCACCCCACCTTCCTGGGCTCCGCTTTCCTTCATTTTTGGGCTGTGTTCAGATTGTCAAGATCAACTAAGGCAAGTCCCTGCTCCCCAGGTAACCCATGGCTATCCTTGCTTTGCAATCAAGATGGGCTATGTGATCAAGAGCTGCCGCTGGTGCTCGTGGAGAGCCAGGACTCATTTAGCCAGGGCAACCTGATCACCCATCAGTTGTTTCACCATGGTTTTCTCAGAAAATCAGGGACAGAAGGATACAAGGCCCTGCTCAGACCGGGGCTGAATGTGGTTTAGCCACATTCACACCAGCAGTGTCTGCTCTGCCTTTGCAACCAGCCTTGCTGTACTCCCTCACTAAAGCCTTTCTTGCATCGAAAGGAGAGCATTTGATGGAGGGAGAACATATGAGCAGCAGTTTCTTCTGCATTGCAATTGCATCAGGATGTCCCCATGGATTGTGCGTGCTCCATGTGGAAGAGAAAGTTGGGAACAGGGCAGTGAAGAAAGACCCAAAGGAGCCCTAGGCCTCTCTGACTGATGGTGGCAACAAGGTGATTCAGGGATGTTGGGAAGTGGCTGACTCAGCATGGGGATGCTTCTTGGTGTCCACTTCCAYCTGGGTCCCTTGGTGAGTGCAATGAAGAACTTGCTGTTACAGTCTTGTATCGCAGGGTCACAAGCCTGATTAGCCACCTACACCAAGGGGTTCATCTTCATGGTGCTTGCTTGGTTGAACATGACCATGTTTGGCTGAGTTTCAGGGCAGGAGATCCCAAAGGTTCAGGGGAACAGGTCTGAGGAGCAGACTACACAGCAGGAGACCTAACACTTGATAAAATACTTTCCTTGGGCAACCAGCCTCGAGAGTGGTCATCCCTGTGGCTGGAAATCTGCCCAAGGCTGAGAGCTGTTTGGGTCTAGAGAGGTGTCAGGTGAAAAGCAATCAAAATAACCACAAAGCCACCCTCAACAGTCAGTCCAAGTGCCCAAATGACCCATATAAACGGTCAGTCTGCACTGTTCTTGGTGACAGCGATATCTTCCCAACAGGGAGCCTGAAGCTTGGACGGGAATGCATTTTCCACCATCTAGCAGGTCACTGCTGGGACYGAGTGGTGAATACCCTCTCCATCTCCTGCACTGACAGCAAACGGTAGGATGTGTTTCCACGGCTGTTGCCAGTAAAATGCTCTGTTGTTGGGAAGACTTGGTGCAGGGGAACATCCGACAGGAGGCAAATCCGCCCGCCAGACATGGAGTCTTCATGGTGATTTTATTASAGGAAAATAAGAAAGAGTAGGCAGTGACTAAGAGAGAGAGATGAAAGAAGGCAAACCATCTGGTTCATCTCTATCAGTCTACTTTGAAAGCAAACCAGAACACTTAAGCTGCCACGGGTTAGGTACTGCGGCTTGCAGATCCCTCGTGCTGTACATGCGATCAGAGAGGAGATTTTGCTGCAGAACTGGAGATGTGACGGCATAAAATAGCCCGTAATGACCCAGAGGAGAGCGGGAGCAGGGCTATGGAAAGCGCGGGGCATCCGTGGGAACCATGGCACTACTGGCAGCTAAGAGAAACACGATTCAAGTACCCAGAAGTTTCTCTGAAAATTAGCAAACTTATGAAAAACGCAGGCTCTGTCAGGAGCRTCCTCACTGGTCTCCCATGTGCGTCTGTCTCTCCAGGACACCTTCCAACCCCTCTGCAACCGTTCTCGCTGTTACCGAGCTCAATTTCCTTCCGTGAATCATCRTTTAAGACTAAATGTGGGCAGCTGAAGAGGATCTTATTAAAGTTTCATCACCACAACCATTCCACCACTGGGAGAAGTAAGGCACAGCCGCTCTTGTCCTCTCACACTAGAAGCCTTGAAAGCAAAAAGCCTGCCCAAAATACCAGCAAGAAAGTTTCGCCTGGCGTGGGAAGGCTGCRTAAATATGAAATGCAGCCCTCCTACTTACCATTTCTGATGCCAGAATTGCACAGGGCCAGCCGGACATGAACACAATACGTATCTAAAAGGCCAAAAAGGTCCAACAATGCCTCCAYACAGGTCCCAAAGGATATATTCTGGTTTGCTTCCAGTCCCGTCTTCAATAACCCCTAAGGCTCAGCTTGTGTGCTGGTGGCCGGAGGCCCATGTGGGGGTCCCCAGCACACTGCTGGCTGTAATACTGAGGTCCTCAGCTATGGTCATGCTGTGACCGCACAGCAAACAGCAGCAGTGCCACTATTGGTCTTCCTGGGTGCGTTTCCTTGCTCCATGATCCCATGGAGAATCCTGTCTCAGCGACGATTTTCAGTCCTGTGAAAGTGGAGTCTTCTCTTGAGGAGCAGTGAGACTTTTCAAAGGCTGTTGCCCCATAATCTACTGAAGCTGGGTGTTATGAAGAAAGATGTGGGTCTGGGTGTTGATTTCTAGGCAAGAAAGAAAAATAAATAAATCCTGAAAAATAAATGCCAAAATTCTGCAGCTCTTTGATTTGGGGACAAAATTTTTTTTGAGAGACAAGAGTTTTTGATGGGAAGACCCAAACAGATTGTCAAGTCCTGTTCTGTGGTGAATGGCCAGAAAGAGAGTCCCTGGGTAGACTGGCACCATCACACAGGGCACATACAGCGGGTGCTGAAGGGCTTGGAAAGCCCTATGGCCTCAGGCAGGGTGGTGGGACCCCAGCAGAGACATGATGATGAGGGCTTCTGGAGGAAGACAATGCAAATTATCCCTCTACTGCTGTGATTTTTTAACCTTCTTGAGCCCCAAGTCTCTTGTTGCTGCTGTAGGTCCACGGGGGATTTGCGACCACTCAAAGCACGTGGTTGACTCTTAAGTTTTAACAACRGGTACCCAGAAGTCACCCTTACTAAAATCGCCCTGGATTGGAATTGATGCTCATGATCAGTGACCAAAGAGGAGAAAATCGATTGGCAGCCAAGGAKGGGGTTGCCAGCTCCCTGCTCACCCGTTCAGCAGGGCTGCTTGGGCTTTCACACCAAAACCACATTCCAAGGAGGTGTTTGCATTTACCGTGCCAGCAGTGCATGCTTGGGGACATGGGATGTTGCATTTTCTATTGGAAGGAATCATGTAAAATCAAGAAAAATGAAAAGGGAGGTGGCAGGAGCACTGTAGTCCTGCACCTGGATCCACACTGGAGCTGTGTCGGCGAGAGGTTCATCCKAACAACAGGTTGACCAGTAAAAACTATATCACATGGAACAAGCAGTAAAAATATTTCCTTCTCCTTTTTCCTGCTCCTAATAATGAGGCTGCAAGTGCTGGATGAGGCCAGTGGGAGTCGTGCAAGAAACAAGCTGGTGGTTTCTCTTGGGCTTTTATGCGACCCTCAGGTGGTCATAGCACCTTTTTGGGGCGGTGACTTTTAGGGCAGTCATGGGGGGAAGCAAAGGGCCTTGGTTTTGCCCCTAATGCACAAGGCAGCAATGACAGAGGGTGGACAGGCTTGTCACACTGCCGTGAAGGGCTTCAAGGCTTTCCTCCCTCTTTGGGACGTCACCAACGTCAGGCTGCAATTGCAAACGTCTTCGTCAGGTATCACAATTGCCCTCTGCTTTGGAATGTCCCCAGGGATCTTTAAAGCTGGTTGTATTTGCCTTTAAACTCCACTGAAGGGACTTTTAAAGCTTGTTTCTAGGAGAGTTTGCACTCCATTGCACTGATTTTAAAGCTATCCTTAAACTCTATTTTTCATCCTCTCTTCAAATCCCTGGAATTCATCATTTGCAGTGATGCTTTTGGCTTTTTCAGGGCTTTTTTTTTCTCTCCAGCTTATGGAGTTCAGGAATCTTCTGGCTTCTTMTTTACCCCGGTGCCACCTCCCTGCACCTGGAAAGTGGCCGACTTGCTGGCAAATCATTCTGCCCTAAAAGTCTCCCCTATCACGCAATCAAATCATTTCAAGAAACTCAATTAGCATGACATGACATTTCCAAGGAAACACCGAGGATCCATTCCGGTAATATTTTGGCCYTGCCAAAAGCAGTTTAGATGGTAAATCAATAGCAAGCATTTAAGGCTAGATTTATTTAAAAAAAAAAAATCAAGTTATCAATTCCCCATTATGCCCAAGCTCCCAGAAACAATGATGGGAAATTCAAGCTGCATTTAATACATCTAGCAAGGGAGCAAACAGTTTGATCTTATAGACTCGTCCACAGTATTGGTTTTCATTGCTTGAGTCTTCCAGCTGCTTTGCAAATCCGAGTTGAGTTCAGGCAGCTCCTTAGYGAGCTGGAGATTCGACCCAGTTTTAGAGGGTGGGAGATACGGGGAGGATGCAGGGCAGCACTTCAGCCAGAGGTGTCTACAGCACATTTGTCTCTTGAGCCAAACTCCCATCCGGGCGCTCTCCTGTTGGCTTCATTGGAGCCAGGAAGCCAAAACTGGCCCCTAAACTTGGAGCTGGGATAGAGGCAAGCYCAGGAGAGCCAAGGGTGGAGCCCGAAGTTGCCAAGAACTTCTCCTGGTGGTRGTGTTGGCATGTGGGAAGCCCCTTTCCAATGTAGACACTAGACTTCCAAGGAAAAATGAAGCCAATACGTGACCTGGCAACAGCAAGTCTGATGGAGATGCTCCTTGCCTCCCCTTATCAGTGCCAGGACTGGAGCCCCAGGAATGGGATGTTAATGGTATGGAAGAGGACTTTCTTTCCTTCATTTTGGTAAATAAGTGTCATTTATACATATTGTATATACATATATTGTACATATACATATATATGTACATATATGTAAATAAGTGTTATTTATAAGCCATCCAGTGTCAATGACCCAACGCTCTTGTTTAGGGCAGCAGCCTCATCGGAGAGCAGCACAGATGGGTGAAAAAGTCACATTATTTTTGGTGTGAAACAAACCCAGCAAAAACCATCCCAGACCTGGAATTGGTYTGTTCATTGCTGAGGGCCCTGGGTGTCTCTGCCCAGGGTGCCACCAGTGTCATGCTTGGTGCCAGGAGGACGTGGGCTGGGATCACGGAGATGCTCCTGATGCTTCTCAGCATCACCAAAAATAGTGCAGCTACACACTGGGCTGGCTTAGAAGGAGGAGACAGGAGTGAGACAGTCTAACATTTGGTCCAAATCTTTTTCTCTCAAATCCCTCTCACTGGGAATTCCTCTGCTTGGCCAAAACCCATGGAGCTGTCCCAATGCCTGACTCTGGCTGACAGGAAGCCTTGGACACCCTGGGAGGAGCCCAGGACAGAGCAGTTGGGTTGGGAGGATCCAGAGTAGGCTCACAGGTTGGTTAGAGCTGATCCAAAGCTCTTTCAGCCTCATAAATATGACTTTTGTCATCGATAGCAGGTGGGCACAGTTTTTGCATCGGTCCGTTCATCTCAGGGCTGCCCATCATCAGAGCACACATCAGAAGTGGATCAAGGAGGGGAAAACTTTCTGGAAGGACTTCTCTAGCTCTTCATATGGCTGTGTTGCTCACTTTGCGAAAATACAAATGCTCAGAGACTTTTGCCTTTGGCCATGTCCCATGTAAACAGAGGATTTCATCCCAGGGTGATAAATGAACCAGTGGGGCATTTGCTCCATTAGACCTCTGTTTTATTGTGGATGGTGATAGAGGGGTTTTTTTCAGCACAATTTATGAACAAAGGCTTTTCTTTCTGGTTGCAAATGGTTTGGTCTCCTGCATGGCCTCTGCTGTCCTGAGCTGACAGAGGAGCTGGGTTCAGTGCTGAGAGCTATATATCTCTGGGTGAGTTGGGCTTGACCCTTGCACGTGGGCCTGAGCATTGTCTGAGGTGTCCTAAAGCTTCAGAGACGTCTCATAGACCTGKTACTATCTTATGGCCAACGTGGTTTCTCCAGGACATCCTGAACTGATGTGAACTCTAGCCCCGGTTTCATGATGGGGCCCCACTTCCCTGCTGTGATGTTGGCACCCAATGTGGGTGTGAAAACTTGGGTGTTTGTCTGCTGCCAGGCAGAAAAATGCCCATTTGGTGATGTTGTGGCCTCACCTGGAAATGCAGAGACCTTTCTTTTCGATGAGGCTGGAACAAATGTTTTGCTCAGTTGGGAACATTTTGTTTCTTTTCCGAGAGAAGATTTTTCTTGCCATGATGTGACATCTGAATGCTTTTCTTGCCGAAAATACATTTTGATATTGAACATCATTTGGAAAAAGAGAGGATTTAAATGTCATTCATAAAATGACACTTGTTTCATTTCCAGCATTTGCAAAATGGGTCAGTTTACAAAATTCCATCTTTTCTATGTTAAAAAAAAAAATACTGGCCGTGGGGATAAAAAGACGAAAAGTTGTGTTGAATGCCTCCTTGGAGCCTGGAACATTATGGTCCGGGGTTGTCCTGCTTCTCTCTATGCTACCAGCATCAGAGAGATGGAGAACAGCAGTCTGCAAACAAGAGCTACAAGCAATCCCTCGGGCACCAAGGCCAAGCCTGCTGTAGTTTCTCCCAGCCTTCTCTGCTTTGGGCTAACCCTAGCCCTAGCCCTTTCCAACAGGGAGCTGGGATGCTCTAATAGCTGATGGGTTTRGCCATTCCACTGACTGATCCCCAGGAGGAGACGACATGGGTTCATTTGGTTTGGCTGGTGGAAAAGACAAGGACATGATCCCATAAGAGGGTTAATTTCAAGGAGAGGAGCATGTCTTGGCCTTCTAGGGTCTTCTGTTACCTCCTGATCTTGTGCTGTCAAAGCAATTGATGAAGCCTCCTGGGCAATTGAGAGTGACCAGTGAGGATCCTTGGCCAGGAAAACCAGAACTCAACCTCGACAGAGTGTATGTGCTGTCAGACTTTTAATAACACTTTGCTGATAATTTCCTAACAGGCTCCCTTGTCCCCGCCCACCCCACCATAACCCTTCATTTAACCATTAAATTCCCATTACAGTTGTTCGGGAGAAGAAAAGAAATTCCCAGTGTAATCCTTGAAGACACAATGGAATGCAAATTCTTTAATGAACACGTTTATTGTCTATATGGGTTCAAAGAAGAGCCACTTATAGAAATCTTGGAATGTTTACGGGGGGGTTTGGAGGATGCTCTATATTGAATCAGCCCTACTGATCAGACATAGAATCATAGAGTCTTTAAGGTTGGAAGGRACATTGACATCATGCATTGGGCTGGTCGGTGGAAGGGACTGATAAGACCTTGGGGCTTCACACATGCAGGGAGTTCGTGCACAGGGCAGCCCCTGTCATGGAGCAGGGTAGGAACCCGCATCTCTCCGGACAGGTATCATTTTTAGACACTGAACATCTGCCACGGGCTGGATCTCTACCAATCTGTTTCACACAAGGCAATGGAAATTCCCAGCCACTTTACCTTTTTCAAAGGGTTACKGGTGCCAGGTGAGTGTATCACTAGAATTATATAACATAGCATTAACACACTTATATTTTACAAAACTAAACGCAGGGATAGGTGTCACCTGGCTTTGCACAGTAGTTTGATGGGGTRAGTAGYGTGGTCATGATTCTCTGAAAAATTTCAGCTTTCCTGAGCAGTCRGACACGTCCCTCTTATCACTSCAGYTTGTTTTCTCTTCGTAATTACAGTSRTCRCTCACAGAAGCAACATCTGTCACCTCTTTGCATTTACTGGTTTGCCCAATCTCTGAGATGTCCTTGAGGTGTTTCTTGCAGCTCCGTGCTCCTCCATGCAAGTGGAGCCGCTCACCTTCATCTGTCTGATTCTCAGAAGCAAGGGAAGAGAGAAAACAACAGCAACACTGGAGATTGGCTCCAACTTTGGTGTCTCCTGGACCTCCCACACCAGCAGAGCCTTGGGAGGTCCCGTCCATGCTGCGGCAGGATTGTTTGTCCCATGTTATCTCACAAYAGCTCAGATGGGTTGTCCCAGTCTGGGGACAGTTACAGCTGGCCTGGTTTGGGATGAGTCCTGCTCAGCAGGGTCTGCTTCTCACCACAAGGGAGAGCAGATAAACAGCTGGAGACATGCCAGATGTGGGCACTTGTCTTACCAAGCTCAACCGGCCAAGAGGTTCCCTAAGAAGTGATGCAAACTCCTTGAACGAGGGAGTGAGGAAGAGACTGGAGACCCAGCTAGGAGGGTTGCACTGGGGCAAACGAAACCTCATTGCCGGCCAATGAAGGCCCAAAGCAACCTCTGCTCCTCAAGGAGCACTTTTGGTCTCCAGGGTGGCATTGTGTGTCCTAAAGTGAGCTAGGAGCAAGGGAACATTTGCATGGCTGCCACCCTCACAGAACGAGAACCCGGACTGTGCAAAGTCCATGGCTTATCAGAAAGCTTGGAGCAGAGTAGGGCAGCCAGTGCAACAACATTGACTCTATATAGTTCAGGGGTGAGTCTAAACACCAACCAATCAGATACAAAAACTGTGAAAGGAACCCAAGCTGAGACCCATATCCCCACCCTTTCCTTCTCTTTCTTAAAGGCCTTCACAGGCAGAGCTAATGAACCCCACTAGAATTTCTAAAATTCATCCTGGAGAACAAATGCTTTTCTCCTGTGGTCCGGAGGTTTCTATCCGCGAAAACTTCTATCAGTGGCAGCTAACATGCCACTCAACAGCAGTGATGTTTGCATTACTGTCAGAGCCAGCAGGAGCTGATTTCCCCAGCTGTGGGAGGCCAAGCTTCCTCTAGAGAGGAGGATGAGTTGTGCACACCGACCCCATGAACGGGAGCCTGGATGTGCTTCCAAGAACGAGCCTTCTCCGGTGACCCCTTGGATGAGGTGTGGGTCTGTGGGCAGGGAGTTCCGTGGTTCTGTGGGTTGCTCACTCCTGATCTGGATCAGTGCTGCTCCATGGGCTTCGGACYCTGCCCGGAGTCCCTGGTGGCTGCAGAGAAGAGAGAGACATTTGAACAAAGCAGTTTGGGGTCCAGAGGGCACCAGCCCCTGCATCACTGCAATCCTCAGCCCTCCAAAGAGTTTCTGTGTGAGGTCATGGTGGGTTCTTTGAAGCTGGCCACAATTTCTATGGAGTTCTGGACCCTAACCAAAAACTTCCTCCTCTACTGACCCCAACTCTGACAAGATTTAAGAGTGCTGCGTGCCCAGCACCAAGGATCTAATTTCCACCTCCTTCCTCTCCCAAGCCCTGTCAAGTGTTTACCCATACATAGGGTCATTAATAGAATCATTATGGTTGGAAAAGACCTTTGAGATCATCAAGTCCAACTGTACCACTCCCAGCACAGTGTGTTTCTGCCTCCCATCAGCTCTGGCTGGTGGCCTCGTTTGAGATCCCCCTGCCACATGCCTGTGGCATGAGGTGACAGAAACCAAGGCACACAAAGCAGCAGGGCCAGCAGCTGCAGCTCTGGTCCCACCTGGACCCTCCTCATCTGTTGTTCTCACAGGTCCATCCACACCCTGTAGGCAGAAGGGGTCCAAGGGAGAGGTGCTCAGGAGCTCCCAAAGYGGGCAGAGGGGGACCAGGGTGAAAATATCTGACAAGGCACAGGTACCTCTGCAGTGACGGGTGGCATGGAGGAAGGGATGGAGGAATCTGCAGGAGGTTAGTGGATTGTCTGGGGAAGCTGTAAATGTTAAAAGSCATAAGAGCCCATCCTGGAGAAGTCCCTTTGGGCAAACCAGCTCCAAGCACTCTTGCTTTCCTTGGAATGGCAGCAGCGTTTATTGCATTGCCCTCGCTAGAACTTCACAGTGAGCAAGGCAGGACATCTTTATGACTTTCCTTGGGCCTCTTCATGACCCCTGMTGCTTTCAAAGACACTGGGCAATGGATGAGAGCTTTTTTTGCCTCCACTTCTTGTCTTCCTCACCCAACTGCATGTGTGTGATACTCCCTGCCCCGTTCAAGCCAAAGAGTGCAGGTACTTCCATATGGAGAAATATGGGAAGGCTGGAGGAAGAGGYGGGTTGGACCCATGCCGAGGAGAGGGCTCCCTTACCTGCTGCCCTTTTACACTGCTGCTCACACTTCCGTTTGGTGTCAAAACGGTTGCCGTTCCCTCGGCACCCGCCGAACACGAAGGGCCGGCAGGCGTCTGCCTGCGGGTGGTAATACCAGAGCAGCACGTACCGCTGGCAGGAGCCCTCGTCCATCGGCTGCAGGCAGGAGGCTGCAAGGACACAGATGCACCCGACACTCGCGCTGCTGCCCTGGCTCTTTCCTGGTCCCCTGGTCAGGCCACTGGAGCTCCCAGCTGCCCACRTTAAGGCACTTGATGCAGGGGACTCAGTGAAGGAGGCACCATCCAGCCCAGCAGGAGCCAAACATGGGACAAACACAAGGCTGCTTGTGGCTCCACACCACCAAGTCCCCACGGGATGCCCATCACTGTGGTGTCAGAGCCTTGCAAGGGCTGATAATCCTCTGGCTCCTGGAAGCTCTTTGCAGCACGCAGGAGTGTTGGCCATGGGAGACTCTTGCTGCATGTTTTGCCACTGACCAACATGGGATGAGAATATTCTCTATCAACTCAGCCCCAGATGAGCCTTTCCCAGAAAACAGCTACGTTAAAGCCGCATTAAAGAATACATGGCTGAGATTTAGACTCTATTTCTTGGCACATGTAACTCTTTCACTGCCACGTTCCCCTCAATCTCAATGCAAAAAAGCCCTTCCTACCCGGGAAGTGACTTCCCTAAATGTCATTTAATTCAGCACATTTCACCTGGTAATTGACTGTGGGCTTTGTGGCGCTCGTGCTGAGAGGGATCCATTATCTTCTTATCACTGGAAGCTGCTGAGGAAGCAAATGAAAATCATGAGTAATGAGGGCACACAAATAAATTAGCCATCATTTAAATATTGATTGTTGGGGCCTTACATGGCTTTCCGTGGCTTAACAAGWTCTTAATAAACATCACAGAGCAATTGGTATGGGGGGGGAAATCAGCAGCAATAAAAGTCTTAATGGTGTTAAACAACTCAGCCCCAAGAAGGTTGGGTGTTAGTCAGAGAAAAGGGAAGTATCTGGGGCTGTTTGCTGGAGATAAATGTCAGGCTGGAGTTCTGCAAATTTGTGAGGTTTGAAAAGCCAGAAGCGATTGTAATCTGGTAGTAATAACCCTCCCATTGCAGAATCCTGTTAACATTTAGARCGTCTATCCACGCTCATCACTTAGCGGGGCGATTTATGAGCCCTCCTGCCTCCAACCCAACYTTAATGGGCTCGTCGGCTGGCGACGGCTGCTGCTGTGACTCAATAACATGTGGTACACTCCATCGATCTGAAACCACCCAGATCCCCAACACCACCTTAATACAAAGTGAATTTAAGCCCAGACAGATGATATTTTCTTTGAAGTACAGCAAAGACATTAGGTGAGAGCAGGCGGCTCCTTGGTGGGAGGAGGAGGAAGGCGGTAATGTTTGGAATCAGTTTCCATGCTCAGCTGTATTTGGGGGTGGGATTTGGCCTTTAGAAGTTGATGGAGGAGAAAGACGGAGCTTTTTATCAATGGGTTTGCCTTAATAGTCTTCCCTAAGCTCAGGGAAAGGCCAACATTGATAATAAAGATCAACATATATAAACCGTAGGTCAACAATTTGTGTAAGTTTTGGGGTGTAGAAGTGCACAAAACTGCAGTATGTCACTTGGCAAGAACGCGCCAGGTGCTTTCCTTCCAAAGCAGCTTCTAGAATAGTAGAACTGATTGGCTAGCCTGCACACTGATTGGCTGACAAGTGTGTTCATTGGCTGACCTGGGYCCTGATTGGCCAACTCATGCATTCATTGGCCAAATGAAGGACTGACTGGTGATGATCGGTGGGGTTTTGGTGCAGACTGGCCAGTTGGCCGCTGCCCCTTGCTTGCATGGCCGTCACAGAGCCCTGCCTCTGAGCTGGACCGACCCTTGCAGCACTGCTCAAGGAGCACAGCCCGCTGTGCCTTGGATGCTCTGAGATAACTCTCATCCTGAGAATACCTATTTCTGCAAGCTGAAGCTCCAACACCATCCTCCAGCCCATGCCAAAGGCAGTTCCATCCATTCTRCCCAACTCTTCTCCTCTCGGTGATGAACTTGGAGTGTAAACATCTTGATTGCTCTATCAGAGTAGATGGAAGCAATKGTGGACACTGCAGAAGTCCTAAAGATATTTTTACTTTGTCTTGGCTGTAGCCTGCTGAATAGCAAGAAATCAGTCTGAGCTCTTCTTTTTTTTGAACCCTGTCCTTTTTAGCAGTGTTTTTGAAGTCTGAGAATGGACTGTAGAAGGCCTTCCAAGCCCATCGTTTCTTAGGCCCCCCTGCCAACTCTTTTGTACCACAATTTCACTATTTCCCTTGAGTTGAGACAAGCAGATCTGAGCCCTGAGAAGGAGTTCTGTGGGTTCTGCTTCAGASAGAAGCAGTAGACTTCAGTCTACTGATGTGGGTGGCTGTGATCTGGTCTAGTAGATGTGACAGAGCTGGAAGAGGGCAGATTATATGGGTTCGGATGAGCACAAATGATCTCCAGAGAGTGGCTAAAACTGAGACCTGAGCTACCCAGAAGACCCTTGAGCCAGTAATGTCAAGGGCTGCTGGAAATAGCAGGCTGAATATGGAGCCTCCTCCACAAAATCCTACCGGGAAATTTGATAATTGTTAAGTATGTGGTTGATCAGAGGCAGTTGCCTCGTGTAGGTGTAGCCACTGTGTGAAGAGACTCCACAAGCCCACGGATCTTCCTACACAAATAGGCCTGTACATACACATCTGCAGCGTAAGACCTTGGCCTTTCTAGTTCTCTCTCCTCCCTTCTCCCTCAGGCAAYGGAAAGGAAGAGAAATAGAGCTAGTTGTTTTGCCGTTAGCTGTAATTGTGAGCTTTACTCATTAAAGGGTTCATGAGGCCCTGGGTAGAAATAGTCTGTAACAGCTCAAGAGTTTGGTTTCGGAGATGCAAGTTCCAGCTGGCAGGAAGCCTTAGTAGAAGCTACTGTGGAAGTAAAGGGCATGCTGCAAAGAGGAGGACAAAAACACCTTAAAACCAGTTGGCCTCTTCCAACATTTGAGTATGTATGTGTTCCTGGATGCTGAGTATGAATCTCACATAACTGGKGCTTGCCTCACATTCAGCCTTCCCCAGCTTGAGGCCACACAAGTTCTCCTTCATCCATTGCCCCTTCTAGGGCCATCGGCTCACCTCACCCCTGATCTGCTGACCAGCTCTTTCTAGCACGGAGGATGGCAGTGCAGGAGTCCTCCTCTGAAATCCCATTGCTGTTACATTTCTRCCTAGTCCCAGGGTAAAGGACTTAACATGAGGTTCAGGGCAGGCTCTGGGAGAGGTGGGACATCAGCTGCCACAGAAATAAAGGCAGAAAACATTCACCTGTAATGAACGAAGTTGGTTCCTTGAAGGACTCCCCCAAAACTGCTGATGTTGTTGTGTTATGAGCTCTTTYGAGCAGTTCTTTCCAGCTTTCACCATCCTTCTTTGTGCGTTGCTGAGACTGAAAATACTCTTGGCGTTTCCTGTTGATTTTAGCAGCTCCTGGGCCTGTGGAATTAATCATTGGATTAGTGGTGATGAAGACTGGCATCAGAGCCAAATTTCACAGAGAGGACGCTSTGCTTTGAAAAATAATTGTGGCTAAACAAAATCAGTATTAGTTCACACAGTATGGGAGGAATGTCACAAGATGACAATTTGTTGGCCAAWACCTACAGTCCAGTGGGATATGTGGCCAAAGTAGAAACCCTGTTTCAAAATCGTGTGTAAATATACATGCTTAATATAAGGTCTGTGTGTTGCACGAGTCAGCAAGGTGTTTCACTGGCAGTGCTGGATGCTGGAGTTTATTGGTGTCTGTGGATTGGGCTGATGGAGTAACAGGATCCATTCCATAGGCAGGGAAAGATTTTCCAGGATTTTCCAGGATTTTCCTGTTTTTAATAGGCAGCTATAAAAAATCCCTGTGAGATAAAGTGTTGATCCTATTTTTTCAGTAGAGTGTGAAAATGAGACACTTCTTGGCCTTCATTGCAAGTCAGTTTTCTCAGGTTCCCCTCATGAAATAACCTCCTTAGAGCCTGAGTTGAAAAGCAGTTGGGGATCCAGCGTGACAGCCCATGCTGAATCAGGGCAAAAGCCCTTATTCTCAACAGCACCTTCTCACTCAGAATTTCAGACTCTTTGGGGTAATTAGAACATTCTTTGCTCATCCATACAAATTTGCATGCATTTCTGAGGCTTCCTAGAAACCAGCAGCCTTTCCATGAGCATCCTTCTTAAGTCACCCATGCAAACTTCAAGCACAAGACAGGTCATCACGACAGCAGCTTTGTGGAAAGGCAATGTCTACAGCTGAGGTCAGTCAAAGTCTGTTTGCTATTTCTTTTTTTTTCCCCTATGAAAGCTGAATTTTCAACCAAGTCATTATTTTCATAGATATTTTCCTTTTTTTCCCCTTAAAAATATTCAGATGTCTCCCCAGACAGTGGAGTGTGGGGCAGGAGTGAGGCAGCTCTGTCTGCCCTCAGCAAGCTGGACCACAGCTGGGACAAGGAAAGCAAGACCACAAAACCTAGAAACTCTTGTGATGTTGGGACTCTGTCGTAAACCCATCCCTCTACGTGTCTTYCCCTCCATTTTTGTTATTGCTCTTATAGCCCTGATTAGTGATTATTCACTGTCAGAGGAGAGACCCTTCTTTGGGTCAAGAAGTGCCAGAAAGGTGGCAGGAATTAAAAGGTTGCTTTGAGTCCTCATTAGATAAAAACATAGCTCCAAACTATCCCTCCCGGCCTAATACCAATTGACAACCCCAGAGAAAGTGAGATGGCCAGAGAGGAAAACTTTGCTGACAAAACCAGCACAGAAGTGGAAAGAYAGAGGGATTAAAGCTGAAGTATGAGGTCAGAGACCTTGCATCCCAGAAGCCTGAACTCATCTCGGAGCGTGGAGAGGCAACGTGTCTCCATTTGCTGCTAATGGGGTGATATTTGCTCCRGCAAGCGAGCTTGTGCTGGCACTCAAATTGCTCCAATTTAGTCCCTGGCAGGTGTCAGAGCCGTGCCCCGTGCTGTGTCAGGGAGCTCACCAGCCGACTTACCGCATCTGCCACTCATCTCGCTCCTGACCATCTCCTTCACTTCTTCCTCCTGAGGGGAGATCAGCAGGTTAGCAGCGATTTTCTACCCAAGCACTCCCATCTCCCTCCAGTCTGGGCCCCTTCCAGCCCTGTTTACTCTACCTGAGATGTATCAGAAAGGGAAAAAAGCTCAGCTTTGACTTGGCTGAGATCAGAGACACACAGCTGGGTAACAGGTTCCAGATTTGAGGCTCATCAGTGATCTGCAAATCCCTTTGCAATGGCTGTCCTCCAACACCTACATCCTAGTGACTGCTTCCTTCTTGCTCCAAGAGCCAGGATCTTCAGCCCAGCATGGTGGCTTTCCAGYGAGCATCCCATGCTTTTGGCACTGTCCCTTGAGTCATGTTCTCTCAAGTATCTGTCACCTCTGAGAATTTTGATCAATCCATCTGCATCGGCGCAAAGGGTCTGCTCAAATCATATGGCATAGCTAGATGCTAGCTCATGTTCCTCCTCTCCTCTGTCTCTGTACCAGCTAATGCTGTTACCCTCACAGAGAGACGTCTATCCCTTCACTCTTGTGTCAACCAAGTGTCGGCTGAGCTTCTTCCATGKGCAGTGATTGGCCTCTATTTCACATAGTCGTAGCCCTTGCAGAGATGAAAAATTCTGCATAGGGAGAGCTAGGGAGACAGCTGATGCTCTTGTTAATTGGGGTTAGATTGATCTCCCTGGATGAGCGTGTCTACATACCCTGGGCTCCCATTATAATGTGTCGTTTAGGAAGCAACTCATCTCATCTTAATGGAGATGTCAACCAGCTTCGACTARAGTTCTCTTTGTAAAGGGAGCCAAGATGACTTGCCCAACTGTTGGCACTTACTAGCTGGTAGTTGGGCTCACTTCAGCTGCCCMCATGTAGGAGTAGCTGCAGGTAAGTTGCCCAGTATTGCTTGCAATGTCAATGTTCATCCTACACGGCCTTCAGGCACCTGGAGAGTAGAAGTGCTGAGTCCTGTCAATCAAAGGGCACTAAACACATTTCCTCAGGCAACAGGATAGAGGCTCTAACATTGTGGGAACTGCATCCAGGTCTTTGTCTTGACCAATGCAGCTCTACCACTCCTGCTTCAATATCCCTGCAGGCAAGGCAGAACCTTTTTCAGTAATGACAGGTCTCTAATCACTCTTGTTGACTTTGTGGGGCAGATTTCTGTCCACTGCTCTTTCTTMATCATTGCCTAATCCTTTGTCATTGGCACTGATCATAGAAGATTGATGGGGAGGATGGGAGAGGAGAAATGTGCCCCAAACTCCAGGTCTTTTGGTTTGGCCTCTTGTTGCTTTGTACTCTGTACTCTACAGCTTGTGTGTGTCTGATGTCCCTGRGTAATGACCAACACTCTCATTTCCCGGATACTAACTACATTAATTTTTTTATCAGCATTTCCATCTTCCCCTCTACCTTTTAGGGGCAGTTTGTCTTATTTTCTCTATTCAACACTGTAAAATAGGATGTGATCTTGGGCTGAAGTACTTACAGAAAGACCAGGATCTCCTTTTTCTCCTTTCTGGCCAGTTGGGCCATTTTCACCCTGTTAAAAACACTTAAGTCATTATAAAACTTCAGCAGATTGWCCATTAAATGCTTCAAGAGGAAGTGCACCTTAGGGAGAAAAAGATGCTCTAGAAAGGGAGATGGGGAAAATGCTAATGTGTTTTCTCATAAATTTAAGGCATGTCTGTAAATAGCTCTCTGAACAGGAAGCAATGGGCTTATCCAAGTGCAGGGTGATAAAGACAAAAGTGTGTGACCAACGGCTGCATTCGGATGCTCAGATTTTGTGGAGTAGTTTATGCTTTGCTGCTGAGTCTGATAAACTGTGTGACTGCTCTAAATTAGATATGCAGAAAGCAGGAAGGCTCTTCCCTATTCAAACCATCAGCGTGTTACCAGGTACCATGTTACAGTTAAGTCAGGTTTCTCTGCAATTTGTAGGTGACCTCAAAGAACTGGGCAGAAGAGTCGCGGAAAGGTTCTGGCCTCCAAAGAGAAGCTCTGGAAACTCCAGCCAGGAAAAATTCTCACTCCCACTGGGTGGAAACATAATTTGTTGATTAAGAATACTTCAAAAAATAAAAGGAAAAGGAACACAGGAAGAACAATTGAAATTGAAAGCTGTGATGACCATTTTTCTCAATCTGCCCAGTTACTGAGGCTAGAGGGCCATGAGAAATCGCATTACCCTCCAGTGACACAAGGAGCTAATGCAATGCCACCACCTGATTCRAAAGGTGTGTGAGTCAGTGTTAGGGAGAGGTGCTGCATGCAAGGATTTATTTATACAAACTCATGGATAACTCATGTTTATAACATGARTTATTCTGGCTGCAGGGGAACCACTGAAGTCTTGGATATCAAGATTAAGCTCTTGTTGTATTCTACTGTGTGCGTTAAAGGGCTGGGCATCCCCTCTTTGTGCTGAATCCAGGATTACTGTTTGACTCCCAGTATTGTGCCAAGCACAACTGGTGAGGACTCTCAGTCTCCGATCAGGGATCTGTCCACCAGCTGTCCCAAGGCACCAGACAGAGCAGACGTGTTGCCAGCCTGGATGAACCTGTGAGATCCAGGTCTATCTGCAGGGCAGTGCGTGTGAGTTTTACACTCAGTACGTGAGGCCAAAAGGAGTTTTGTCTTTCCAGCTAAGTTCCAAAGTGAGCCAATCTCCACACTGACCTTTTCTCCCTTTGGCCCTTCTGTGCCTGGGGGACCCTTGAGGCAGAGCTGGGGTCTCCCTCTTCTACCTCGCGGACCCTGGATAGGAGAAGCAGAGCTCTGTTAGCATTGGCTGGGCACCCTCCAGAGATGCCTTATACCACAAGTTGGCATTTTCTCCCCAAAGTCCAGCCTAGGCTTGAGCAGAAGACACTTAGAGCCCTCCAGACCTCAAACACTAGCCCAGATGTTACAGATCAGAGGTGCTGCCTTTGGAGCCTCTCCCCTGGGCAACCTGGAGGAGTTTCCTACTGTCCAACCCATGGAAAGAATTGAGGCTGTGTGGGCAGGAGTTGTTTTTCTCTATCTCTTCCTCTGTTCTGGCACTAAATAAAGAAATTGAACCTCAGCAGGAGGAGAAAGGATTGCAGACTGGCATAACACCCTCCCACATAAGAAATGAGAATGGCCTCAGTGCTGCAGTTCAGACCCAGGGCTTTCTCTTTTAATAGAGGGAAAGGATGAGTAGCAGTGTGGGTGTAAGGAGGCAGCATCTCACAGTGTCTCTTTAATCAATGTCCAAGCAAAAACCATTCATCTTCTCATGCGTGACGCTCTGTGCACGCAATGCTTGTAACTGCTCGTCTCAATCTTCCAGCCTGCTTAAACATGCATGAAGGGAGCTCTTGTATTTTTGCTTCCTTACTCCCTTTGGTGGATCTTTTGATTTTTCATTGCAAGCTACGGCCTGGGGGGTCAGGAAAAGAAGAATAAAGCTGCTGCTCTGGTTTAAAGTTGGATCTAGCCTATTTCTTCATGCTCTGGTGGGAAGGGAGGTAATCCCTACAGCCATTTTAGAACAAGGATTTGCGAAAGTATTTCTTACAATCACTCTGTCAGTGATGAAACACTGGATGGGATACAGCCCACAGGATTAGGTCTCTAAAATGGAGTATCTGCTTGTGCAAATCTACAGGTGACCTGGTACCTGTGTTCTCTACATCAGCAGGGCAGACCTAGCCAAACAAAGCAGTAGAGTCTAGAAACTGTATTCTAGGATTTAATATTTCTTTTCTGTACAAGAAAGCTCTTGCTGAGAGGTGTAACAAGGTCTGAAAAGTGCAGGTGCACTGCAATGGACTGTACTGAGTTCATCCACCACGGTTCACCAGTTCTATGGACATCCCATAATGTGTGTGTATGTGGCTGGAATGCAACTGGGATCAGTCTCATCAATATTCTTTCCTCATAATTTCAGCAGAAGGATCATCTGAGACCAGGAGCTGACCCAATGTTTCCAATTAGGGTGAGATTCATCTCATTTGGCTTTGAATTTGTGTGGACACATCTCTACCAGCACTAACTGTCCTCAGCTGTGTAGAGCGAATGCGATCCATAGGCTTTCAGGGTGCAGTTTCTCTGAAAACATGTAGGCATCTACTAAAGGATAAGACGGATCATGCCCTCAGTATCATTTAGCTTGAAGGGTTTTTTCTGGTCTTTGAACACTGTGTCCAGTGCTGCTCGTAATGCCCTAAGATGTCCCACAGCCTAATGTTGCTGGTCCAGAAGAGGTCATCTATAGATCCTGTGTAATATTTGTCAGTCCTGTGTGCAAATTTAGGCACCTGATTAGGCAACCCAATGGTGTTTCCTAAGGATTTAGGAGGGAGCCTGAGCTGAGCTGCTCAGAGGCAGATGTAGACACCGTGCTGACATCAGATGAATCCCATCTTCGGTGTCTGTGATGTGGACACTTCCAGCTAAGCTAGTCATTTGAGTTTCTTTGACTTGAAAGCAGGAGGTGAAAGTCAATGAATAAATCATCTCGTCCCAGAGTGGGCACAAGAAATAGGCCAGATGAATGATCTCCTAAAAGAGCCTATTTTTCTCCTTCAGCTGTCAATTTGAAGGTAATGGTGGCTTGGGGAGGAAAACTCCACCTCACAGAGATACCACACCAGGTGAGAGGGATTCCCCCCATCATCTGCTAACAATATCCATAGATGATTCGTGGATTCCTACAAGGACACTTCAAAAGCACAGCAGGTTACTGAGCAACCTACAACACCTATAGCCTCCTCTCTATATCTGCATCATTGCTTGGGTTGCTTGAGGCCAAGTCCTTAAAATAAGGTGATCTCTCTGAGGACAACTTGACCTGAGAGCACAACCTTGCCGCACCACCTGCATTTTCCCTTTCCTCATTATTTCTTCCCTAAGATTTAAACATGTGTGTACATACTCCTATAGCCTGCACCTATATATATATATGCATRTACAAATATATATATMGTGCACATGGAGACATGTAAGGATTAAATCCATACAAAGATATAGGMTACATCATCTCTGGGATGAAATRTGGCATGTCAAACACACACCAGATTTATACATTGACAGGAGTTAAAATCAAGTAGTCTCTGCGGTGACGTATGGAAAGCAGTTGGTCTTTAGTTCCCCAGCTTGGTCTTTGCTTTTGTCCTTGGATTGTTTATGTTATTTTTTTAAGCCTGAAACACAGCCAGCCCCACTAGCACAATTGGGAAGGATATTTTTATTTCTAGTCTTCTTTTATTTGAAAATTTCTTCATCACTTAATGGATGCCATCTAAGGGCTGGTGATTAGTGTTAATCTCTAGTATCACCCCACTTCATTGTGCTGGCAGCAGCAAGATACTCTATTACCACAGGATCTGGGGGCAGCATGTTCCTCCTCATAAACAGTATTAGCATGTCTCATTTACACGTCTTTTAGCTACATTTCAAAAGCACGTCTTGCGTGCAAAAACACTTATTAAATACATCCCAGAAATGAGGTTTGAAAGCAGCGAGCTCCTTCAGAAGCCATGGCATCCTGGTCCCAAGCTAATTAGCCATAGGAGGGGTGCACTTGATGCCCTGATGATTTGAAATKATTGTCTTTTCTGTCTTGAAAAGTCAGATCTTACATTACTGACAGGTGAAAAAAAAAAGAGAGGAAAGGAAAAAAAAATCCACAGTGCTAAATACATCAAGAGATGAAGGTGGCCATGAGCACACAGAGAGATGGCAGTCTTTGCAACTATCCTCTCTCAGCCCTGRCATATGAGTGCTTGAGAGTGGAAAGGACATAAATTTGCCCACGCTGTGTCCAGAGCTTGCTGACTGAGACATGACATGACTAAAATGATAAGAAGWAACCTAAATCTCCTGGAAGCTACTGAATTTTCCATAGCTGCAGAGCTTCCTTTCCTTCATCCCAAGTTTATTAGGCAGATGAATGGGCCCTGACTGCACATGAGAGCTGAACATTCACACCCTACCTCTATACATCAAATCACACCAGGATTTAGTAGCTGTTGTAGAGCTTGAGGTATTCACCTGTGGCCCTGGTTGGCCTTGTGGCCCTTGAGGTCCATCTGGCCCAGCGGCTCCGATCTTTCCAGGCAATCCCTTTTGTCCTTTGAAGCCTCCCAAGCCAGGAACTCCTTTGGCCCCCTGGGAATCACCAAAAGAGACTTTTAGAGAGTTTTTCAAGTACAAGTGGAATTTAGATGTGGGCTAGTCAAGTCAAGTTAGATACTTCACGTTATTTTTTTTAATGAGGGGAAATTGTGCATCCTCTCCTTTGCCTGCGCTTGTGGTATTGAGGAAATGGGATCAGTTTTGTCAGTAGCATCAGTAGGATGGCATGGATCAACTTTGCTTTGCTCTCCATAGGACCTCTAGTCCTGCAGAAAGCACCTCACTGCTTGGTGACATGGATGTCCCCTCTCCAAGGTGATAACCAGTAACTTCAYGTCTAATACCCAGTCTCCATCATTAGAAAAAGAGAGTCCTTTTGTCTCTAGCCCTGGAAAAGTCAATGAATCTGGAGTAGGGAGAGCCAGTTACAAAGAGCTGGCCCATAAATTTCCCACTTGTCTGCATGGCTGAGCTTTCTCCTAGAGATGCTAGGACCAGAAAAGGCTACAAATAAACAGAGCAGAGGGAAAGATCTCTCAAACTCAGCTGAAAAGGGATTTCTAAAGTAGACTAAAAGGAGAACCTGTCCACCTAAATCAAACAGGCTTGTATTAAGGTGCTTTTCAGGAGGAGGTGTCTTGGACCTTGTAGCACCCCAGAGCAATGTTCCCTTAAAAGGGGGCCTGTGGGGTGCCTGCAACCTGGGTATTATACACAGACGCTCCTCTTCAAYGAGTAATGTGAAGCATTCCCCTACCCAACAGTCCGTGTCTCCCATTAGTGCAAATGGCCCTTCTGCTTGAAGTTTTTTCTCAAATGGGGACATTTAAACATGAGATTTGCTGAGGTGAGAGACACCACGCGGAAGCAGGACCCTGTATTCTTTCCTTTCCTGGGATCATTCTATGATTYTATGATCCCTCCAGAATCAWTCTCCCTACAATGGGAGATCTCATCCTCAGGGACATGACAGAGGGAGAACAGATATTGTCATCCTCCCAGAGAGCTACCGAGCAAGGAGTATTCCTTGACAAGGRAAGAACTCTCAGTTTTTGACACAGATGAGAATCAGGGGATCAAGCTCAGAACAGTTGCCATCAATGAAAGCATCAAACTCTTTAAGACCCCAAAAGAGATGTAGACCAGGCTGTGAAGCTGAACGCAAGAATGCAAGGTTGGTCTTGAAGACACTCTATGCACTAATTCCACTACAGGTGTTTGGATGGCTTTAAATCCATACAGGCCCCTGTGTGCCGGCGCCTTCCTGGGGCTTAGTGCATCAGCAGAAGGTGAATTTAAGAAGACCCCCCTCTTATGCCCTTTCCAACGGCAGTGCCAGGCTTAWTGCTCCAGACAGTTGACATTTGCCTACTGGAAAGGGTATCTGTAATGCAAAAAATGTGTAATTTTGTTAACTTGGCCTGATGGATGTGAGATTTATTCTTTCCTAAATGGCAGCTCAATGCAGTCTGGAGGGTACTAACCTTTTCTCCTTTCTCCCCCGGAATTCCTGAGGCACCATCATCACCTGATTCTCCCTGTCTGCCCTGGAAAGAGTCAGGAGAAAATCATGATCGATGCYGAGGTGACTGGAGAGGTCACTCCCTGCAGATGTCAACCTCCCTTCCCTCCTCTGGTCCAGGCTGTGGTCCCCACAGAAGAAGCGTGACCATGGAGAGGTTCCTCACATCCCAGGGCTCCTCAGAGGCCCAGCAGCCCCCATTGGAACATCCCCACATAGCTTTGGCAAGGCAGACACATGTGGTAGGGGTGGAGGTGGTTGTAGGCATGTGCCAAACTGTCACAGRGAGGCAGTTTTATGGGCCGGTTGCCTTGATTTCACTGATGTTTCAGATGAACAAGCACAGGACTGCAGGCAATGTCAATTAGTACTAAAATTCATATCACTATTAAATCAACACTGCTATTAATACTGATAGTCTGACAGCAGCATCCTTACATAGATCTATGCTGGGCTGTGCAAAGATTCAGAATAAGCTGCTCTTGGCCTGTGCTTAGATAAACCCTCTGAAAGAAATAAGCACATTGGAGCATCTGCAAAGCTTTTATGCAAGCTCTACTTGTGGGCAGGTTGAGATATTCACCTTTGGTCCATATGGTCCATCTGACCCTGGGATTCCCGGTCTTCCGGGACTGCCAATTTCTCCCTGTGGATGGWAAAGTAATGAACAGGCTGTAAGCTGGCAGATGCTGGAGCTGGGGCTGGGGTTGGGTCTTTATTTCATTCTCAGCATGATTTGTGCCCTGTGAAAACACCATTGCGCTATGACCCTTTGAAGCAGGGATACAGCCAAACTACCCGAGCCAAGCACGCACAACCCCCTAAAACAGTGGGGAAATTGGCTCCAAAATGACATGGTGAATAAGTGAAATAATTGCGTGGGAAACATGATGACAATCCTCATAACAGAAAGCCTAAATATAGGCCAGGTCCTACAGTCTCATGAATTTCAGACTGCCCAGACTTTACGCCCACGTACCTGAGGGTAGGTGGGAAATTCACTCAGCAGTACTTAATTTACCCAGTAGGCCAGGGCTGATGAAGGAAAATATTAATAACAACAACAATAAAAACAACAGCATATCCCACTGGGTCAGCTATCAAAGAGCTCCCTCATATCCTATCAAGCATTTCAAAACCCTTCATAAAAAGACCATTAAGGGCCATTATCTTTGTTTACAGAGGAAGGGCCAGTGGTGCTGAGCATCCAAGCATCTTGCCCAGCAGCAACTGGAAATGGAGCCCAGGCAGTGGTTACGTTACCGGGCAAGAAGTCCTGTGGGTCCAGTGCAGAAATAGTCTGTTTTTTGTTACCCTAGAGGACCATAAGTTGCTCTTCAAGCCTCAAGACCCCCATGTCCTTGGCTCCCTGCTCATCACAGCAATGTCTCTCCATGCCCCGTTGGATGGGGTGGCCTGTATCCCTGCTTAGTGGAGACACAACAGCTGATGGAGCTGTGGAGATTGACTCTCCTGCCAGCATCAAGGAGCCTTCTTCATGCTTGGTGCTATGCTGGGAAATGCCACCTCCCAAAGGGCATCTTGGGGCATCCAAGGGCATCCAAAGTGGGAGGGAAAACTGGGATGAGCTCACCTTGGTTCCTGCAGCTCCTGGAGSGCCGACAAGTCCTGGGAGCCCTCGTAAACCCTGGTGATAAATCACAAGTAGGTGGTGATATGAAATCTGGGCTAGGACAGGAACGAGGGATGCTGCTAGGCACACAGGGTAAATCCTGACAAAGTGGTACCTTGTTAGCAAGGTTTTCCCCGTCCCACAGCGTCCTTTCCCATCTGCCCCACTCATTCCAGGCTAGAGCTCGAGTTTTCCCACCATTGTGTCCCCGCCTCCATTCCATAGGATCTTTTCACCCCCTACCTTAGATCCTTTCTGTCCAATATCACCAGTTATCCCAGGATCACCTTTCTCTCCCTACAAAAAAAAAAAAAAGAGAAAAAAAAGAAGAAGAACACACAAACCTATCGTGCAGTCAGACTAAGGATACGGCCCTGGYAGTAGCATCACTTGGCATCTATATTGTACATGCAACCACTGGAGGTTCCTACCAGAATTATGGATGGTGGTCACCTTGCCTCTAGAAATGTATCCAGCTCTGAGACACTGAATTGAGCTCACAGAAGCTGCACGATTGCTATAGGGCTGCCATCAAAGCAAGAGCAACTGCTGCTATGAGTCCCCATGGGGCCTGCAGCTTCTGCTGGGCATCGTTTGAWATACGAGCCCTGAAGATCTGTGTCTTTGAGTGAATATTACTCTGTTTCAGGGATTAGCAGAGTTGAAATGGCTGGGAGGATCTGCACTTTGGAGGCATTATATAGTCTCTCCCAGATGCTGTGCTGGTCTGATCTGAAACTAGAATCTGTCACGGGAGGTCTGATATGGGAGCGAGCTCCTTCAGTCACTCCCTGAATGACCAGGGGGCTGTTTGTTACTTTACGTGAGAACTTCCTCACCTGCTCCCTCCCAAAATCTTCTACTAACTTATCTTTAGTGGGAAAGCTAAAAGAAGAAAACAAAACCAAAACCAAAACAAACCACCAACAGATTTCAGCTTGTTTCTGGAAGCTCACATGAGGTGAAAACACGCTCCCACCGAGTGCCAGTTTGGAGATGTGTTTGCAGTAAAAAGGGGTCTAAAGAGATGCTAAAGAGATATGGRCAGATACTTTCTGCTGGCAGATGGAGATGTCCAGAGACTGTCATCACCTAGAACTGGTCCAGGATGTGCATCAGAAACTCCTCCAGGCAGTTTTGTGTCTTTTTTGGAAAGACTCACCCTGAGCAAGAACCTGACTCCAGTACAAGGGACATAGCAGGTAGGAGGAGAAACAAACTGAAGAAAGGCACAGAACATCCTTCTGTCCTCCAAAACCACCTTCTCCTTTCTCACTACTCACTGGTTGCCCCTTCTGGCCCTGAAGACCTCTGTCACCTTTGGCTCCTTTGTTCCCATTCTTCCCATCCAGGCCCGCCGTGCCCTGTCGTAAAGAGGAGCAAAGCTAAATTCCATGTTAGCTGAGGCATCACCTCCCGTAATTACCCCCGTTCTCAGCGAGGAATGAGTACTGCAAACGTGATCACCGTGACAAGCAAACAGCCTGGAGAGGCACAGATAGGACAGCRTTGTCCTTGCTGGCCAGTCAGTGTGCAAGGACAGGCCCTTCATCTCTTCATTTTGGGGTAAAAATTCACCTTTTCCTCTGGGCAACGTGTTGCTTCTTCAAACCCCTTCCTGAGCTTCTGCCACATTTTACATTTCAGAGCAAGAGCAGAATTTGAAAGCTGCAATGAAGGAGCCCGGGTCCTGGCTCTGTCAGTCACGTCCGGATCAGTTAAAGTCCATGTTCCCTCGAGTGCTGCCTCCTGTGTGATCAGGTGCAAACATTTGCTGCACACTCTTTATTTACTTCATTTATTTATGTAGTAACTACTTAGTGGCATGATCAATACGAATTTCCGGCAGGGGAAGTAAATGGACCGTAAGAACAAACCAGCTAACTAGAAATCCCTGTTTGCTAGGGCAGATTGGTTGCTTCAGGGGTAATAAACCTGTGGGGTGGATGATTAAATCTCACGAGCCCAGGACGCTTTACAGTGCTTGGTATTTCTGAGATAGCTTCAAAACAGCTACAGACCCACCTGGCCAGGGATTTGCACACCTGCATCGGAGGGGATGTATGAGAAAGCCTATTCCTAAGCACTGCCTGGCCCTGAGAGACCCTGATGCTGGTTAGAGGCATCTCACTTGGCTTGAATATTCCCTCATCCCCTCAATTCGGTTCCTGCAGGGGTTCAGAGTGGGTTGCAGCAGGACTCGGCACTGCCCTCCAACGCCAGGGCTGTTGTGATACTGAATYAGGTGYTCACAGAACCGCAGAACGKTTGGGGTTGGAAGGGATCTCTAGAGATCCAGCCCCTCTGCACCTAGTGCTCCCCACACTGACATCCCTGCAGGGTCCCCATCCCTGGTGTGTGCTCGGAGCTCTAGGATATATAAGCAAGCTTTAGGTCTGGCTCTTATTTCACCACTGGAGGACTTTGATCTTTCACAGACTGAAGAGATCTGTCTTGTAGCCTAGAAGTTTTATAGCAAAGTTTGTTTAAGACAAGGGGGGTCTTTTCCCCCTTCAGAAGAGGGTCTTTTTTCCCCTTTCATTGGGAGAAAGAAAAAGAGAAAATAAGTAATAGCAAAAAATGAATGAGGAGGAGGAAAATGTCTGGGCACAGGGTAGAGGAAAGAAGCCAAATGGAAATGTATTCCCTGAGATTTACACACCGCGTTTCTCCAGGCAAATAAAGGCAGGGCAATAAAAGCTAGTAAAACAGCTGTTTAAAGACAATTATTGGTAGAGTACTGGAAGTGGCTTTTGCTATTGGATTCTGTTATTAAAGTGTTGCTGGAACAGACTTCATCTGACTACGAAGACACGAGGTGCCACAAAGGCACCCTAATGCAGRGGCTTAGTCATACGTCCTGTGACGCAAGGACTTCTTCTTTGAAGAGCTGAAGAGTTCTGCTTCCAGGCACAGATTCCTGCAAGGATTGGGGTTGGAGTCTGGGAGGAGCCTGCACTAACAGGCCCATCATTTCCAGAAAAATGAGCAAGTTCCACTGAGGGAAACGTGATGTGTGACTAGTCYGCCTCCGAAGGATCAATCTGTTTGGAGCAGCAGGGAAGACATAAATCAAAGAGATAACACATTTCCAAGTCATGGGGTTGGTGGCAACCTTTGCTAAAGGATTGCCCACCTCCTGGGAGTCACTGCTCAATATTTGATGCTATGATACATCTGAAGTAGYTGGGAATCTCAACCTRCTAGTTTTGTCTGTCCYTCTTTCCCCTCCTAACTCTCTGCTMTATCTAGACCAGTCTGTCTGCTTTCCTACATCGGACACATCGAGCATCCTGTTATCTGAGGGTTAACCAGAATTCCCTGATTTGCTCTCCCTCCTTGCTTTGGGACATATTGGGACATATTGCTTCATTTTCATGCTTTGCAAACAAACTCCATCCCACTACAATCTGCAYGGACCGAAAGGTGCTGCATTTCCCTTCATTCTGCCCCTCACCAACATGACGATGGCTTTTTCCAAACTCAGCTTTGATGGATGTGCTCTGAAGAGCTGARCACATCAGAACTCATTCTGAGAGCCGTAGTGATAGATCCAAGGGCCTGGTGGGTCTTTCACCCTTCCAGGCAAATTTAAACTGGACACCCTGAGAATAGACACATGTCTGAATCGATGGCAAAGATCCATCTCAAAAGAGAAAGGGGAGAACATCTCTGAGCCCCAGCTTGTGAACCTAGTGAGGAAGACTGCAGAGCAGAATGGAGAAGGCTGGGGCACACGTGCAATTATAGAGCTTGACAACCCAAAAGTGTGAGTAAAGGCAAGGCAGGGGGAGATGGGTGTTTAMAATAGGACCTTAGGGACCACCAGGGGAAGAATAATGGATCAGAGAATAATCTGCTGCACATTTTAAATGTCTGCATATTAACACAAGAAGTATGGAAATAAAGAATAGGAGCGGGAAGCCTTAATACATGATCAAGCTTATGACTTAACAGGCCTAACACAGACTGGAATATTAATATAAAAGGGTGCAGCATGACAGGAATATTAATATAAAAGCGCAGTGCTTTTGGAAAAAAAGAGGAAGTGCCCAGACTATCAAGAACGCACCCATTGCTCTGAGGTCCAGATGTAAAGTCAACCAGATCCACTGAAATTCTCTGGGCAATGATTATAGGGAAAAGACACAAATGCTGTTGCTTGGCTGGGGACTCCTGTAGGTCCCCAGATCATAACATGAGAAGGTGGATAAGATTTTATAAGCAGCTACATTACTCAAAAAGTGATACGTGGTAGTTGGATTCCCCAAAAATCAGCTAGGAAGTAACTCAGCAGGACAGAAAGCAACCAGCAAATGTTTGCAATGAGCTGGTGGCCGTTTGTTGACATCAAAGATGGAATTAGAGAAAGCTGAAGGAAAATGAGAACCATTAGCTGTTATCCTTGAGACCACGCAGGGTACAAGTTGGGTACAGGCAGACTTGATCAAGCAGTGTCTTTCCCCAAGAAGAGGGTAAAAAAAGGGTTTAAGGGTTTTTTGTTAGATTAGACAACAAAATTTAACTTCCCGCTCCAGAATAACTCAGAAACAAATAATCAAACTATCTGTGAACACTTCAAAGATAAAGTTAGAAGCTGCCAACCTGAGTTTGCTGAGAGCAAGTCACATCAGGATGTCCTGCCCTGGCACTGGTGTCTGAAATAGATGATGTGATTCATGCTCTGACCTTAAAGTTGACTATAAAACAAGTCTGGGGCTGGCTAGCTCGGATGTGAGAAGTGAACGTGGCAGACGTCTAACTCGAGGTCAGATGAATTTCATGCAGGATGTCGTGTATCGTGGCTCTTCTGCCAAAGCCCCAGCTCTGAGCTGAGCTTTGCAATTATAGAAGTTTAATGAAAGGCCAAAGCTTTATTTCTCAGTCTTGCTTCAAACACAGCAGAGACAGACTTCCCTGCATGAGTAAAATCCCTTAATATTAACTGGAAAAGATTACTTTTCACAATTATTGGCAAAATTACTTATTTCTGATCGTTAATTATATTATGGTCTGATCCCCATACTGCTGAAAGAAAACACTCTGTCTTCCAAACATGGCTGGAAGATGAGTTTGACAACTGGGATAGCAAAATCCTGTTGAAATCTAACTGTGCCACCTTTGCCACCCAGAAGACTCAACGAGCACATATGACCCAACACTGCTCTMCTTTCTTTTAATGCTATGGATTCTGTGGATCCAAGTGTGCACTACAAAGCTGTTCCAGAAATGCACTCGATCTAAAGACTTTGTGCAGTGATCATGGATGGGACCTTCRCAAGCAGATTTCTCATGGACCATTAGCCTTCCTTCATCACTCGCTGGGCAAAACCCTTGAAATGCTGCTTACAGTTAAGCATGGGTTAAAATACTTAACTGAAGGGGGAAATATTCTCTGTGAACAACTGCTGGYCTGGATTACAGGCTTGTAAATAATTGCAAATCCATGATCAGAGATCAGCAGGCAGCACTGAACGGCCAAGGAGCCTTCCTAGCAACAGCGAGTTGCTGAGAATTTAATGTTCGTGAAGAAAGAGGCCTAATTGGGGAAGAGCTTAGAAAAATACCAAAATTTTTCATTGCAATTAAATCATTTCTTTGTCAAAAATCTGTATTTTTTCAAAGAGGAAGGAACACACTCATATTTGCATGCCTTGAGAAAAATCTCAGCTGCGTTCTAGTGTTCCCTCCTCTCCTATTCCTTCCTCTCACATGTGAAAAGAAACCAAAGGAGACCTTTGTCCTTTGAAGATCTTCAGGGGCCATTTTTCACTCCAAACTTCCATCAGATGAAATGGAAATGTTCAGGGGCATCTAAATGGTTTTGCAAAGCGTATCAGTGAAGCTGAAATTGCTTTTTTTCCAGTTGCAGTTTGCCAGAAAATAGGGTGAGCTACGAGATTACTGGGTCCTTCACTGTAACTGTTGTCCCTCTGGCCAGCAGCAGGCACACACTGAGCAYGATGACTAGCCACTCGAGTCCAGCCTGCAGTCCAGCTGCATAGGGATATATACGTTTCTCATGGGATATACAACACCCGGTCACAAGTCTTTTTAAGACATTTGAAYATGAAAACTCCTCAGTTCATATCCCTTTAAACATTAAAGGCATTAAAAAGTGATAATTAAATGTGTATTTCAGGTGTCCCAGATGCAAAAAGCAAATTTCTATTAAAGCCACATCTCTGGCTCTGGCCATCCCTGCTCGTGGCTGGTTTTGCACCAAAGCCCCTTTGGACGTGGACATTGCTGAGCAGCACAGAGCCAGCGTTGGTCCCACCATGACCAACACACGAGACGTGGCAGCCAAGGAGAGGGATCAGCGGCACCAACCCGATGTCAGCACCCAAGACGTGCAAAGGTAGAGAAAGATGCTCCAACTCACAGCAGCGCCGGGCAGGCCTGGTTCTCCCGTCTCTCCCTGCAAGGAAGCGATGGAGAGTTAGCTGGGGGCAAGAGCTGCATCCCCTTTCTGTTCACTGCTTGGCAAACAACCACTGCGTAGTTGCTTGTGTCTTCCTAGCAAGAAGAGRAATTTGGTATCTGGAAGGAGATACCTACACGTTGTCTCCACTGTTACAGATGAGGCACAGGAACACTGCACATGCTGATATTTCTGCAAGTCTTTACGACAATTTGAGCCCAGGAAAGGTACCAGAGTGCTCCACTTCCTTACAAAAGCAAAGGTATCTTTATGGCTTTACTGGCAAAGCATCCCTAGTTCTGATTTCTGGCAGMCCCATAACATTTTAATCGGGAATGGTAGAGAGGGAATGCAGAATTCCACTCCCTGAGGAAACTGTGAGAGTATTTTGCACATCAGTCCTTGCAGAGCATGCCCTAACACAGGTTTTGAGGCTCTTTGARCTCACCTTCTGTCCCACTGGTCCTCTTGTTCCAAAAAGTCCCATGGCGCCCTTGGAGCCAGCCTCACCTTTGATTCCCTAGAAATCGAAATTCCATGTTAAATACATCCCTGGCATCTCCTGCTCTCAGAGTGACCCTCCAAAAGGGAGACCAATAAGGAGCCAATGGAACCATAACAATGGAACAATGGAACAATAGAACCATAACCAATAAGGAGCCATAACAAAACCAGCATTTCTATAGCTGACTTTAAGCGGCCAGAGCTCAGCATTGCTATGAAAGCAAGCCATGAGCTGCAGAGCATCTCAGTAAAAACCCACAATATTCTGTCCTGTAATTGAATTCATATAGTTTCTGGAAATTTAGTCAGCCTGGTCATTAGTGGTTGGGACATGATTCGTCCCATCACAAAGAAGATGCCCACCTTGGGTGAGGTGACTCCTACCTTGGCTACAGTGATTATTCAGATTAGATCTTCACGGGCAATAAGAGGAGCTGGCTCAGATTGGGAAGCTGCTGTGGTAGACAYCTATGTTTATTCAGCTGAGTCCCATAACAAGGTCATATTTCTGGAGCAAAATGCATTAATGCTATATAAAAATAGGGATGATGAGTACATGGAGAATTAGTTTGTGATTCAGCCTGAGAGTGAGAAAATGACATGATTCCTCCCAATGAACTGACGGGCTGTGAACTGAAAACTCTGCAGGACACATTGAAAGAGCAAAGAAAGAGAGAGGAGAGCGGGTGCCTCGCTCTCCCATTGCACATGGGGACAGATCTGCATGAGGGGTAGCTCTGAACAAGAACAGAAGAGCTTACCAAGCCTTGGCAAAACTGCTCAAATGCTCAGTGTGTGAACAGCATGGGAGGGAGATGGAGACATGGGACTGTCAGAGCACTGCAGCAATTCATGGGGAGCCTGCAAACTTCTCCCACAGTGATCCTACACTGCAGCCATCAATTTTACAAGATCCTGCGGTCTGGTATTGGGTGAAACGAGYGTGAACCATGTTCACAAGCCCCAATCCAGCAACATCCCCCTTCTGTGGGACCTTGCACCATGTTTTCTAGCAGGCATACGAGAAAGGAGGATGCATATTTGCAGGGATATTTGTCCTTTCCTCAGAAAGATGCACAACAAGCAACTCTTTGCTCTATTCCAGACTTTCCAGGTGGTTCCTACCTTTTCTCCTACAGGTCCGTCCTCTCCCTTCTCGCCTTTGTCTCCATCAAAACCTGGCAGGCCCTGCTCCCCCTGGAAAACAAGGTAGAAATTAGGGGATTGCAGCTCCCTCCTGSCTGGATCCACTCTCAGTGACAGGCTCTACACCAGACCAATGGCTTGTAATGCTTTATCCCAGGGAATAACCCCATGCAAAGAGCAAGCTGATGTCACCAAGTGGGGAAGGGACAGCTTTAAAAAGGCAAAGGGACACAAACTTACAGGATCTCCTTTACTGCCTTTATAGCCCTGGGGTCCAAAAATTGTCCTGCGCTCACCCTAGAGGAAGGAATCACAGCAGAGATGTTGATACACAAATTCACGGGTCCAGCTAGGTGGAACCACTTATGCTATGGCTAACAAAACAGAAAAAAGGGGTCATTTTTGCACCAATAATGAAGGGGAGTATTTCCCAAATTGTGGCCTATATGGACCTAGTCAGGGAAAATTCAGATGCTCCTCAAAACAGCCTAAAATGTTAGGGTTAGTGCCTCCTTAATTGAAATTTGATGATGAATATCCCCTCTAAAAATAAAAGATATGAGGTTTGACATCCAACAAGGTGCCATGGGTGGAAATGGAGTCCTGCATGGCAAAGCAGCAGCCTGATCTTCAGTTCCTGATCTGGGGCTGTCACRGATAGGAATATTTCTCATCTGACATGGTAATTTGGCTCCTTCACCTCGTGTTCACCTTGTTTTTGAGGGTCAAACATCCCAAACTCGCAGCCSTCCCGAGAGCACCAGTAGCCATGGGCATGCAGCAACCCCATGGACACATCTATATCAAACGTATTTGTCAGCTCATTTTGCTGTCAGGAGGCCACCAGCATGCAGGAAAGAGCTCAGTTCTTCRAATGGGCGATGCTCTCTGTAATTCAGAGCAGGCAGCCTTGCAGCCACCTTCCAAATAACTTCTGGGAAAAGTAACACCAAGCTGGAAAGATGAGTCTTTTCCTAGGGAGCAGAGTCCCTACAAAAGCAAACCGTGCCCTCAGGGCATGCGCAAGAAGGTGGACATGTGGCAGGAAATCTGCACAGATAGATGATGAGACGCCTTCATTTTCACCTTAATTTAAGCAGATTAAGACAAGCTTTCTCTACCTATACCTTTTGCAACCTTCTGCAACTCTATTTGGCTGGATGTCGTAATTTGTTGCATCCTAACCCAGCTAAAGGATGGTAAGTGGATAACATCTCCACTTAGAGGCAAATTATTCCTCAAAACTGGGACACTGCAGACAGGACAGACCCAGGGGGTTCATTCTCTGATTATTATGGGCAGGACGTGAAGGCAGGAAAAATCTCTTTTGGAAGATTTCTAGCTCTGATTCGGATGGTGGGTGCAGCAGGCACTGAATGCTTTGCTATTCCTGTTAGCTGTATACAGCACTAATTGATTTGGCTACTCAGAAAGACAAATTAACCCCTTGAAGGCTGGGGATGCTCCTTGTTAGTCTTCCCTGACAGTTCCAGCCCGTTTGAAAAGGAGCCTTTACAAACCACCACTCTCCAGTGATGCAAATGTCCCTTTGTTTGGGTGACTCTGTGTTGCTGTTATCCAGATTAAATTCTATCCTTATATACACTCCTGTTTTCCTGCTCTGGAGGGTCTCTAAACGAGACAGGATTAAGGTCAATAGATCTTAGGGAAAAAAAAAAAAAAAAAAAAAAAAAAGAGTACAAAAATCCTGACTTTGATCTGACCAAGATCCACACAATTCCCCCTATATTGATCAGGAAAGAGTTAGGAAGTTAGGCTGCCATCAGGTGAAACAAATCCAAGCCAGTTATCTCCTTCACCTCCTGCTTTTTTCTCTGGCAATCTACCTTATCTTTTATTAAGGTATTCTTTGGAAAAAGGCATTACACATTCCKTCAGGTTGGCAAGTGGTTTGGGGGCCTCTTCACGAAGCAGATTAAGAATTGGTTTGTCTCTGGAGTGAGCCCCTTTAGAAAGCAGCTTCCTCGGAGACGCATCAGCCCTAATCATTTAATAGTGCATGACTCAAAGGCACCATCATCATGCTAGTTTTCTAAAACTCATTTTCTAACAAGCCATTTCAGCCAGGAAGGAAGTTAAAAAACACCAGGCAGAAGTTGAGCATTTTTCCACAGCGAGGGCTGGAGCACTTTCCAGAACCATTCTGAGAGTTATTTTCGCATTACCTGCTATGAGCAAACTCAGGCTCTGTAAGATTGCAGCGTGCTCTGGGGCGAGATGGTTATACCGGAGTCATTGGATACCTCCACATCCTCCCTTAATTTGCAGGAAGCAGCCCAATGCCCCAGAAAATAGCTGCCAAAATTACTACTTTTTGTTGGTGGTGGTGATGACGGCAGGATGCCTTCAAATCTACGAGACAAATTTCACCTGGAGCAGTGTCCAGTACAAGAGAAAACTCAACAAAATGGATAGAAACCCATGGAAGAACTCAAGAGGAAMGGGGGGCAAATCTTCTACTAAATCTTCCACTGTCTACATGGGAATTATAGAGAGGATGGATCCAGAATCTTCTTGGAGGTGCCAGAGCTCCATCTCRGATGGGCTGCACTCAACCACCGCTAGCAACACGAATCCTATACAATTGCCAACATTCCAGACATTTGAAAACATACATATATATTTAACATTTGCATCTCTCTCTTGTCAAATCACCAACTTGTTTAGAGATCTCTTCATCTGCTCACTAGTAATTATAAAACCCTGTAAGCCATTTTTTACCCCATCTTCCCCAGAAAGACACAACCTGGAATGTCCTTACTCTTTCTCCCTTGGGTCCCAGAAGTCCCCGGTCACCCTAAACACAGGAAAAAAGGAAAAAATGCAGTGAGTGGTCCCTTTTCCACTCCATCTTGCCCTGCTGCTCAGCACACCGCTTTGCATGCAAGTCACTAAGATATGTTGCAGTTGGAAGCCAGACCCTCGAGACACTCTGCACAGCAAGTAGTTTATCCCAGGGGATTGTACACGACTGGAATGTGAACGTGGACAAGAAATAAAGATCCAGGGGGCTGAAGTGGTTTGGCTCACTCTGTGCTCAGCGTGTCTACAGTGTGGAGCTAGGAACAGATTTCAACATCACGGCCCCACACTACAGGGCTGTGTCTGCTTCTCAGATAGAAAAGCATCCTAGATGATACCGGATTCCCCAAGTTTCAGCCTGAAATCTTGCATCTCCTATGAAAAGAGTAAAAAGTGTTAGCTGTTCCTGAAGGTTTATTACACAGGACATGGGATACGATGCTGAAGGGCAAGGTCTCATTCTGGGTGTCATCTCCTAACAGCTTTCAACACATCAGACTAACGTGGTGACAGCACCTTTCTGTCCCAAATGCTGTTTTCTTCCAAAGAAAACCAAGGCATGCACAATAATATGCACCCAGGTCTTAGCCCTTCTCTTACGTGGGGTTGCTAATGCCACTTCTTGCTTCTGCACATGCTGGTTCAATTCCCTTCCCAAGASATCCCCATGGATAGTGCGGGATCATCCCCACTGTCCCGGCACCAGTAGCATGAGGTGTCCTCAGTAAAAGGCTTCCCTGCTAAGGTGCCCTCCTCCTGAGGACTCTACTTTATAGATAAGATGACCATGGCTTACTCGTTCGCCTTTCACACCTGGGAGGCCTTTCGGACCCTGCAAAGAACATAAAACAACAYTTTAAGACCAATACCAGAGCAGCAGAAGGTGTTAGGGGAGAGATGTAAGGGGCAGCACATTTGGATTAGACCAGGACAGTTCWCCCTTGGCTTCTGCCCATTGTATCCCAGACACAACGCAGGGCCTCAAGGATAGGACCAAGGATGAATTCAGACTCTGTAGTTTCCCTTTGCTTTCTGAGGAGCCTCCTAAAAGCCTTTTGTGCTAATGATAACAGCTTGATTCTATTAATGATAACAGAYAACAAATAAAAAGTGTTTGCAGAAGTATTGGTTGTGATCTGTGGCTCTCCTGACTCAGTCCCCAGTCAGTGAATAAAGGGAATTTACAACAGAACAAAAGGCTGAAATTCATGCARGCAAGTAGACATGACAGGGAGGAAAAGAAAGGCAGTGCTCATTCTGAAGGACTTCAAATGTGCCTCGTAGATGAGTCAGCCAAATGGACAAGAGCATAAAGCAATTACACTCAGCATGACAGCTTATGTTTTATATCTACCTGCAGGATTTATGTTCACGAATCCCATCGGAATTCAGGCTCGTGGATTCTCTATTTCTCACTCAAAGCATTAAACTGCAGGGATTTGGCCAGCTGTGAGGCCACTGTTTTCTACACCATAAAATTATCCCTCCACCTTGTCTAACACTCACCATGATGCCGACGGGGCCTTGAACTCCCACGCTGCCCTCGTCACCCTGTTAGCAGAGAGAGGTGTGTGATGGCTAGCAGCAAGGAGAACTGCTCATCAAAGGCAGTCCTGCCTCTGCAAACCTCCCCGCTGGAGTCAACGGGATCCTCAAAGGRATTGTTCAACCTCATTCACCGGCTTAGGTGCCTTAGTGCTCCTATGGAGCTGGATCAAAGGCCCTGAAGAGCTCTCAATAGGTCACTGCAGGTAGAAATGCATTCGGTTTTTGGAGAAGGAAGCTCTGGGAACCTTCAGGCCACCAGAGGTAGGAAGCATCCTGCCCAATTGCTAACATTTACAGGTAAATGCCTATGGCTTGTTTTCCTGGGCTTCCTCTTCAACCTCTGMGAGAAGCAGGCATTTGTAGGACTTCATTTAATAGGACATTAATCACTCCAAAACGGTGCCTCTTTCACTGTCTTGGGACGGAGAGACCCTGAAGTCCCATGCATCCCAAGCTCCAATCTGTATCTGCCTGTGCAGGGAGAGTGGTGGGATGCAGCAGCCAGGGATGGAGGGATGGGAGGAGATGTTGGAGCTGTTCCCAGATTAGGGGGTGTTTTTCTTTCATCCCATTAAAGTGCTCCACATCTTTCCTGCACATCCATCCTTTCCTCAACATGCTGCTACACTCGTTTCAACAGGACTCAGCGTAATAAATACAGCAGGCAGGAATTCAGCTGGAATCCCACACCTTTGATTTTCAGAAGGTATCACCAGGTACCAGGTCAGTGGTAACCTGTGTTTTTTTGGAGACAAATGTAAGCACTATCTTCATGTCTAGTAGTGGTTTCCAGATGCTGTAGAAAACATTTGGAGCCTAAAATGTCTCCCTTTCATTTAGGAGAGTAACTGCAGATCACAGGGTGATCCTAGGAAATCACAGGTCTCCTCTCCTGCAGAAACTAGGCAAAGAAGCCGAGTTTTATACAAGCTAGATGTTGCCTCCATGTGAGGTCCAATTCTGATCTCAAATAGGAATCCAACGTTATTTGAGATTCTGTGATTCACTCAGATTTATACGGGAGCCAGAAGAGCAGAAACATTATTTCACCATTTCCTTCAGATAATAAAACTCCATTGAGGTTTACCCCAGACCTTTCACAGCTGTTGACATTCTCATTAAGTGTTTTGTCTCAGGGGCCTCATTGAACAGTTCTGCTGGCAGATGGGGAGTTTATCTAAATAGATTGCAACATAAAATCAGTTTATTTGTGACACAGCCATAGAAGCTGTTGAAATTGAAGCACGGCCTCTCCTTGTGAATCAAGAGGGTCTCCCTTGTATGCCAACCAAAGATTTCTTTCTGCGGGATGAGGGGAAACGGATGTTGCTGCCTCAAGGATGAGAGACCAAGCTGGGCTCCCTCTGCCAGAAGGCTGGGAAAGATAAGGGAAAGGAGGATAGGATTCCTAAACTGGCAAGCTTGCAGGTAGCAGATTCCAAGCATGCAGAACAAGATCTTGACCAAGTTGCTAGGACTCAATTTCACATGAAGACACCCCGATGTAGGGGTGTACGAGTGTGAGCTTCCATGTGGACACTCAGCTGATACCATCAAGGGTCAGGATCTACCTGGCCATGCAGTTGCCTGTAGCTACTTGAAATGCTCCAGGGTCTCTGAGGAACTGCAAACCTACCTGAGCACCAGGGAGGCCGCGGGGACCTCTTGGGCCAGGTGATCCAAAGCCAATTTCTCCCTGCAGAGCAAACAGAAGTTTCAGTTGGAGCAAGGACACCATATCCCTTTGTTGCTGATTACTTTAACCAGGATTTGGAGAATTTAGGATTGATGTCACTGCTGGTGGGGCTCTTGGTCCTCCCAGTAGGTGAAAGGACTGGGGCACTCATTCCTCCCCAGATACTAGAGAATCCACAGAGGAGGACAAAATCAAAACCCAGTCTTCAGATTTCACTCCCATGGGCCCCAGCCACCTTGAGGAAGAAAGGTATGAGGATGAAAGAGGGATGAAGTGTCTGGATGGGGTCAGGGATAAGGCGATGAGGGAGGGTAGAGGGCTCTCCCATTGCTACCACCCCAAGATCGTGGCTACTTGTGGCAGTGTGGTACTTACCTTGTTGCCTTTAGGGCCAGGTGCCCCCGGAATCCCCTGCACGACAAGGAAAATAAATCAGAAGAGAGGACCTGGCTTTGCAAATCCTTCAAGCTCTCCTGTCCCACTCAGTGCTCTGGGAAGGTAAATGTACATCCAGCCCCATTACCAGGGCTCAACCTCCCTCCAGCTCATAGCTAGGGCCAAGAAGCCCTCCCTGAATGCAGAATCACAAAGCAGGGAGAACAAAGAGAGAGTAAATATAATGGGAACTGAAAGCCAAGGGATCTTCTTAAGATCCCTTTCCCAAGGACCTTCTCTCCTTCCACCTGCAACTCCAGGTTAAACCTCTCCTTTGCCTCCCAGCTACCTCATCCTCACCAAACCCCCAGGGATTGGACCCCCTTGCAGTGTGAGTTCAGCAACGCTCCCAGGAGATGCTTCTTTCACTCCACAAAAAAGGACCATGACATGGAGGGAATATCACCAAGCTTCTACAGCTCAAAAGACATGAAGTCACCTCTTTTCCTGGGAATCCTGCTGGTCCGGCTGGCCCAGGGAATCCATTCCGTCCTCTCTTACCACGGTCCCCCTTGAACACAAAATTTTTTAAGAAGGAAAACACTCTGGTAGGAAGCGCCAAGCTAGCTAGAAAACACGAATCTGTGTTCCTACATGTTCCCTGGGCTGGCAGCAAACCGAAGGAATAACTTGTTAAAATGCTGTAATATCAGGTACAACAAGTTCTGGGATGCAGCCATTGAGCTGGTCCTCATGTGGACCTCTTCCTTGTAGAAAACAAAGTGCAAAATGTAGTTCTATTTTGTCTATGTGAACACAACCACTTATCTGCTCTTTTAGGGCAGAAAAATCAGCTAATCTGCTTTAGGCTTTGAGAGGAGGCTGCAGCTACATCAGAGAGAAGGGTCACCCTGGCTTTTGCTACCAGTGATGCTCCAAATGTCTCACAGGCCCCCCAGGACATGAGTGTGGCTTTAAGCCTCTCTTCAGGCCCCTGCTATCACAGACTATCAGAGAGGCACTGAGTTTGCACATGAAAAATTTGTCCCTGCTTCTCTGCTCAGCTACTATGACCCTGGAGATGTAGGGAAGAGATGGCTTGAACTGCAGTAGACACCCATTATAGACAGTCTCAGTAGGATCATCCTTATTCTTGCACTGAGGAGGTTAACACGATGCAGCAGTTTCCTCTCACCAAGCTCCACTTACCTTCTGTCCTGCCACCCCAGGCAGACCTGGTGTCCCTCTCTCGCCCTGAGATCCAGGGATGCCGGGGTTGCCACGAATGCCTTGGATGCCCTGGGCTCCTGGAGGCCCTGGGGCCCCTGGCTCACCCTGTTGCCAAGGAATCACATGACACATCCATGAAAACACCAACTCTTCCATCCCTGTTCCGTCTTGATTTAACTTTCCTCTGCGCGGGAGTTCATAGATCTGCCCGCCTAGCAAGTCTACACGAGGAATCTACTCAGTCCAAGCTCATCCCATGCCCATCATCATCTTCTGTACTGCAGAGACATCAGCAGCTCTGGACAATGTAGATCCTAGACAGGATTAACTACTCCCAGAAGGTGCCATTGGTCCTGGAGGAAGCCTGGGGAGTGTCTGTGAAGACACATGATCCTTACACACAAGTGTAGCCTCTGCCTCTTGCTCATCCTCAAAGCTGGGATGCTAGATCTTGTAAAGAAGGGGCTATATCATTGCTTGGTAAGTGGGGACCCCTTATCTGCAGACCCACAATGCTCCTCAGTGAACTCAAACTCTGCTTGCCTGCAGTGTCCCAAAGGATCTCAGAAGCATCCTTCTCCCAAGACCAAAATTCTCTTCTCTTTTTTTCAACATCCATGTTTATCCTCTGCACCCAAAGGAAACATTTGCTCTGAAATAGCCCCTTGCAGGATACAGGGTTGTCTCAGGCCCAGGTGGTTTGACATGTGATGATGTTTTGGCTTTCTCATGTTAGATCTGGCTTTGGTGACTTATCTTTTCAGTCTGAACCAGCTCCAAACTCCCTTCCAGCACAGGGGTGGAAGGATCAGCAAGGATTGCAAAGGACCCAGAAAAAAACAAGTGAGAAGCCATCTAAACAAGAAGAAAGGCTTACCTTATACCCAGGAGGCCCAGCCTGGCCAGTGGGGCCTCTGAACCCAATTCCTGGTTCTCCCTGAGAAGAAAAGAAGATCAGGAGAAAGCATGCCCATTCTTTCCACCGTGGACCATCAACATCAGAGTTTGCTTCATCCTGCTTGTTAAGCCTCCAGCTGAACTCCTCTTCCTCAGAGCTGATCACACATTGAGGATATATATAGAGTCCTTGCTCACCATTACATCTCCTCTAGATGTCGAGAAGTTTSATCTGTCTATTCTTGGAGAGGCAAYGCTACTGAGAGCAGTTAGACAATAGTCAGTATAAGGGTTGCAGGAATATTACAGAATACAGTAAAAGGGCTCTGGATGAGACTTGTATCTTCTAACATTACTCATTATAAGGCCGGTGTCCTAGCTCTAATCAATACAYCCCTAATCCTGCTCTCCCAGTGAGTGACCCATCCCAGCCATGCTGAGCCCACGTCTCAGGATGAAAGGAGATTACCTGGGCACCTCATTGAGCTGGTTAAGTTAGATACAGGAGAAGGAGAGCAGCCATGGAGGGGGAGCAGAAGACAAGTTCTCACAGTGTAAGAGACATCCCTGACCATGGTGCTAAAGTTGTTCTTTACCTTCTGACCGTTTTCACCTCTGTCTCCTTTGGTTCCCTATGAAATGAAAGGAGAATTACCAAGCCTGTGATTCCTCCCACAAGAAGAGGTCACGTGAATGACAACTTCAGAGTGAAGATTTCTTGTCATGGTCATAGCAGAGCGGGGCAGCTGGCAGCTCAGGGATGCCTCTGGCCTTCATCTCTTGCCTCCTTTGCAGAGGAGGTGGGAACAACTGTGTGACCAGGGAAGAGTCCGATGCCCTAACACAGAGCCACACTGCCCCTGTGCAGGAGAAGGGGCTGATGCAGATGGTGACAGAGTCCAAATGGGGCAGGGGGGAGAGGGGGTTCTCATTTTCCTATGGCAATCCCAAATACTGGACTTTGGCTGTATAGCTTGAAATACCATCCTGCCCTGGGTGCAGCTCCCCATTCCACAGCTCACCTTTTCTCCAGGTTCTCCCATCTCTCCAGGCTGCCCCTGCAAGACAAAGAAGTCCCATCTGCTACCCACCTCCCGTCCCTCTCCCATACGCACAAGTMCTCAGGATGCTGCAGCTCACAAGTRTTTRAAGACACACTTCTTGAACATCCCCCCCCCATTAGCCTGTCCTCAGCTGTTTCTCCTCTTCCAGACCTTCTTAGCACTCATCTGCAGTCCAAAACACCTCGTGCCAATGATTCATCYGCCTTGTATTTGCATATATGCATGCTTCCCTGCTCTTCTCGCACCCATCGGAGCCCAGCCACCACCGGAGGAACATGACAGTGAGGGTAATGAGTTGCCCTCTTGCAGTCTCACCCTCTGACCCTGCTAATGGGGCTGTTGGAGAYGGTTTAGGCAGCAGTGGCACTTGCAAAGTGCTTAAAACCTCTCGTCCAAACCYGCTGGAGTCTGCAGAGCGATAATTACCTTTTCTCCTTTGTCTCCACGGGCTCCTGGAGCTCCCTTCTCTCCCTGGAAAACATCRGGAAACTCCTTCAGTCACAGGCGCATGTATATAGGGGAGCTGCAGGGAATTTCCCCTGACCTCTTGGTATCAAGCTGGTGCTGCTCTGGGTCCTGCACCAGCTTTTGGCAAACATCTGTTTGTGGAGGGCCCTCTGCTTTCCACTACTGGCATTCCCAAACCAGCTCAGGGACATGACCTTATCCCTCTTGCCCTAAACAGCAAAAATGCACAGATAGGAAACCAAAACTGTGGAATAAGGATGAGATATGAATGGCAAGCTGAGGTGTCCCTCTCCCAGGACTCTGCAGATGAGTTTGAGAGAGACTGGAGAAGTTCACAGAGGAGCAATCTATTGAGGATCCCTGTTACTGGCCAACAACTGSTCACAGTGGTTGATTAGCACCTCTTCCAAACACCAGCCCAGCCAATTTTTACTCCTTATTCCTGAGCCTCTACAAGAGACCGACCTGGGAAATGAATCAACTCCTCCCAGAGCTGTGAGAGCTGGGAAGGGAGGCTGGGCAGAGGTATATTTAACACGGATCATTCCCAGTGGTGCAGGGACAGATCTTGCAAGGTGAGAGACAGTCCAGAGCAAAAAGAGCACAGGCCCCATCTACTCCACTGCTCAGAGCTTGACGTGCTTAAGACAGTTAGGTTTGAAAAGRGGCTGAATAAGTGAGATTTGTATTTTGACCTCTTTCTTATATATAAGAAAAGATGCATAAAAACACTGACCTTTTGACTGTGGGAGGGTAGATCCACTGGGCTTATATCCTGCTTCTGCAAGGAAAACCACACATAGAGAATCCACCTGGGATGCTGAGGAGCATCAGAAGGGCTCAGCTGCATCCCAAATGACACGGCTGCAGTGAGACGAGCTCTGGGATGGGTACCTTGATCCTYCTGGAATGCTGAGGGCCTGGGTATGACTTGAATGGGAACAATAAAAAGAGGATGGTGTGAGAATGGCTGAATAATCTTCCTTATGGCCAAATGCAGGGGTAGGGTCAAATACTGGTTTAGAAGAAATTTGTTYGAATGCAGAAGAAATCTGCTGTGCAGAATTTCTCCTTCATAACTTGTGCAAGTCAGGCTTTCCATTTTACGTTTTCTCAAACTAAGGCTTTGCATGATCCATTGATGGGAAGTGATGTTAAGACAAGCAATATAACTGTGCAGGCCTCTAAGGTGCTAAGGTTTATAGTCACGTGCACACATATATATTTCTAACTCTAAGTGAACCYGTACAAATATATTCTATGTTCTCAAGAAACAAGATAGCCTTCGGTTTTGTTGCTTTCTCCATGAWTCAGGTTATTACGTTCCCCCATTGATTAAGTTTGATTTTCCCCACTTCTCTTTTCTAAGTAGCAGGTGTTTCCCTTGGCAAACACAAGAACAATCATCTCCTTTGCCAAGAAATATGGCTTTGCTTGCAGCTGCTTCTTGCTTTATTTATTAGCATTTATCAGCAACCTTTTACYCCCCTCCAGATTCATCATGGCTTTGAACAAGACAGAAACAGACAGTGTTTCCCTTGCATCCATGCACTTGAAGACCCCCTTGATGCACAGTCTTCACTCACCGCATATCCAGATGGGAGTCTTGGACCTCCTGGGAYACCAGGGGAATGAACCTGCAACAGAACCAACAAGGAACCATCACCTCCCACTTGGATCACACTGAAGCCTCTGCTCTTGCAGGGACCAAATGGGAGTCGTGCTGGGGAGTGGGTTCTTTACCATGTGCCTCTCATGCTCTGCAGATCTCCTGGCTCTAACGCTTGTTGGCAATGCAAAGCTGTCATCCTTGGAATTTGCATTATCCTGCATGGAAAGGAAGCGGCATCCATGTGARCAGCTAGTACTACTACTTATACAGCACCGTGCAATTAGCTTAGCACAACTGCAGAGTAATATCAGCTAAAATGTTGCAATTTTGAGATTTGAATTTTAAAATTCTCAGACTTTTCCATGTTAACAACAGTGAATTATCTGCTTGCTGCCGTGAAAGTATTAACATTCCTAGCTATTAACAGGCTATCCCAATATACAGCAATTACTCCCTGAACCACACAGGGGATGTAGCATTTGGGAACACTCACAGGAAAAGAAAAACACCTGAATTCATCTCAATTTTTCCTAGAAATAATGGGCAAGACATATAGAAGGTTAAAGTTAAGGAAAGATAAATCCTAAGCAAAGGACTTTAAAGAAATGTTGGCTAGTCCAGATCTAAGCATTAGGCTTGCAAGGATGATAGGGTGCTTAATAATGRCAAATTTCAGATAAAACTCTGCCTGGGCTTGTGGAGGAGGGATGGTGGATGCTGTCTGCACACAAGGGGTGTTTCCCAGTATATCCAGGTCCAAGGGGTTTGGAGCTGCTGCTCCCTGGTCCTCAACCAGGCTCTTGATGAACCTGGCTGCAGGCAAGGACTATGGGGAGTCCTGTCTGGGTGACTTGAACCAGCTGGATGAGGGTTTCACTTAGTGAGTGAACAAGCTGGGAAGTTCCCAACCCACCCAAACATGTAAAGAAAAAGAATGTTTGAGATCCAATTAAAATTGAAATGCTCCCTGAAACATGGCAGAGAGAGAGACAGGAGGGATGAAAGCAAGATCAAGGAAAGGCAGGGATTGTTCAGAGGCATCCACCTTGGGTGGTTTGTGGGATCAGGCCAGGGAAAYGTCTCTCACGTTTGGGTAGAGATGGTTTGGGTGGGTTGGATGCTGCCACACAACTTCTTGCATGTTCCCGTGTGCAGGGAGGGTCCAAAGCATCCCTGTCTTGCCCTGGATCACAGCTTCCCTGCAGACCAGGCGTCCCTTGCTGCAGGATTTGCACATGCACRAACACCTTCCCAAGGGAAAAGCAGTGGCCAGGCAAGCCCACAGGTTGCCACGACCTCTCTAGAAGTTTCTGCATGGTGACCAGTACAGCAAATTCTCATTTATAGGGGGCATGGGAAATTGCTGGGGGTAATAACTCTCCTTCACGCAGCAATTCCTCTGCAATTTCAGCACATTCCTGCTTCGAGGTGCCAGCAATGAGACACCTTAGAAAAACGAGTGGAAAGGCTGTCGCTTTCTAAAGCAACAACATCCTGATATTAGGTAGCAGTGCAAAGGGTAAGGAAAGGAGAGAAGAGAGAGAGGACAAGGGAAAAAATAWAGAAAATGGAAATAAAAGGGGGAGGAAGAAGCAGCCCTGCAAAGAAAGAGACACAGGAAAGAGAAAATTAGAAACTGGGGAGAAAAATTAAGGGTCAGTCGCACTGTACGTACAGACACAACCAGGAAGCTTATTTGAATTAACTTGGAAAATGACTAAGTTCAGCTCTGTTAAACCTCTCTGGAAAAACTACTTAGAGTAAAAATGGTCTCAATTATTAGTATTTTTTTCTTCAAAAATGTCCTGCAGACTGGAAAGGAGATGGAGGAAAAGGGAACGAGAAAGGAAAGAAAGCWTAGGAAAGAAAGCTCAGAAAGCTTAGGAAAACTGATCCGAGCAAGCTTTAGGTAGGAATTTAAAAAGAATTAGGCTTGGAGGGCCAGATCGCCCAGAAATAAAGTAGCCCTAAGGTGAATGTGATGCTTGAGAGCAAAGCTGGAGCAGGTGKAAGACAGAGGAGGCAGGAGCCAGCAGAATCCATCCGAAACACCAAAGAATTGGGTTATCCATGGAGAAAGCACCTGGCCACTGCTTCTTACCCAGGTGCTTGCACCAGGTGCYTTTCCGACTTGTCTCTTTTTATCCACTAATCTGCCTCCCCCATTAATACCTACTGGGCAGAAATTACACTTCTGAGATCAAACTCTTGGGCTATTTYGGGCTGCTTCACCCCAGGGCCTCCTGAACCTTTGATAGGTAAAATTCACCATCGCAGCTGCTGCTAATGGGAGAACAGTGGGGTCTCTTTCCCCTGCTTGTGTTGCTCCCCTGATAAGCTCCATCAGGATGCAGCAGCCTCTAGGCATCTGTCTGGCTTCAAAGGATGCTGCCTCTACCAGCGTGGTGATCACTGAACACRGGAGCAGCCAGGGTGGTGCCCAGACGTTCATCTTTTCAATGATTCCTCCCTTGATGGAGAACCCAATAATTGCAACCAACCAACTAAACATCCACCATCAGAGAGCATTGATCATGCAAGCAATATTCCAGAGAGCCTTGGAAAACCAGCCCAAAGGGGCTGGAGATAATCTATAAAACCAAAGGGCAAAACTTTGCCCCATCTTCCTTTATGCTGGTTCTGGTAACTTAGGCATCAGCAGACRGGGAGATGGATAGAGACCTTCTCATTCCAGCTTTCTGTGGCCTGCTCCCAGGGTTAATCAGATTGATCTCTAATTTCTCATGTGAAATGTAAGCTTTCAGTTTCCATTCTGCAGCTCTCACTCTTCCTTTCACCGCAAGATTAAGGAGCCCYTTAACATTCTCTACTTCTTCCTTTAGAAAAGCTCTTCTGGGCCGAAATTAAGTCCTCCTTTAGTTCTGCTAAAAAGCCTGTGATCTTTAGGTCTCTCATGATAAATGAGTCTGCATCCACCTGCAGATCAATGCCGTGGCTTGGCTCTGCACCTTCCTCATCCTTAAAAAAGACAGTGGGCTCCCAAACAGGACACAGAACTCTTGTTTTTGTCCCTTGGGCTTGGATAGAGGGATCAAGTGAATTGTTTGCATCTCTGATTAGTGAGGTTGGTCCTTTCTGTCAGGACCTCATAGTGGGAGCTGCTGATGTTCCGCATGGCCAAGTGAACCTCACCCTGACCCTACTGCATCTAGGTGCCYGGATGCCTTTAGCTCCCTTGACAAACAGGGGTCCTTCCCTCTCCATTGAGGAGGAAGACGCTGTGTCCGTTGAGGGATCTGACATTAAATCCCTTCACAAAGATGCCCATGTGAAGCTGCAAGGAGTCTYCTGCAGGAGGAATCACTTGGATGACTATGGCCAGGAGTTTCAGAGGGAGCCACAGATTCGGGACACCCAATTTCATGGTCTCCAGATGCAGCTCCAAGGAGACTGAGCTGTCTAGAGTGGGGCACCAAGAAGTGCTCCCCAACAGGGCAGACCTGCAGCCTAATCCCAGGAGAAATGAGGGGCTTTGGGCTCCGTGCTAACAAAGAGGAATCTCTCTCCAGCTTAAACACGCTGGGACTGCATCCRATGGATGCATCGTCTCCAGGGCTGCCGTTTTACATGCGTGCACGTGTGTGCGGGTGCATGCGTGTGTGTGCACAGCCCTCTTGTGGCTGCCGCAGCAAAGGTGGCTCCAGCTTCTCTGCGCAGTTCAGAGTGGTTTTAATTTGCAAGGAGATTGCTAAAGCGAAGGGAGCACAAGCAAGTTTTKGGCAGGCTACTCCAAAACAGGGTGCCCTCCTTCACACCAGCATCTCAGTGCATAAATGATTTTAAACTGGACAAAAACATTTGTATTTGTAAAATGGCTTAGAGGGTGAACATTCACTCGTCAGGAGTTGCAAGAGCTGCAAGACATTAGTTTCCTACTCAGACCCTAAAWTCCTCTCTTTTAAGGAGGTCCTCCCTTAAGGATGCAGCAATAGATACCAAAGCTGGGCTCAGAAAGGCACATGCCAGCACCTAAGATGCCATCCTGAGAGTCCAGAGATTATAACTGARGCATTTGCAAACAGCAAAAAGGAAAGTCTTACCAATAAGACTTACCAATGTATCTTATATTCATTATCTAGGGTCTCTGCTGTGTCTAGAATATTAGAAGCCTGGCATTTTAAAACAGGATTGATTGTCAATGGCTCTTCAGTTGACCATGTGTAAATGACAGAATGGACGATAAAGTCCAACTTACTCAGATTACAAAAAAAAAACCACGTATAGTTTTAAGTATATTTTTAAGTCCCCTGCACATATGCAGAGGACAGGGCTGGCTGGCAACCTCACCCCCAGCTCCCATGCCAGAGCAGAGCCCTCCTGGGGAGCGGGGCAGAGGGTGCCACCAAGGCCAGCGGGTGTGTGAGATGGTCACCGTGGCCCCTTGCAGTCTGTCACTTATCTCCACATCGGTCTACCACCCAGCACCACCACGGAGGTCGTACGTGGCTGGTTTCCTTCGGCTCTGGCTGTCCTTCCAGCGTCTCCTCCAAGGACTCGAGAAGCTCCATGGGCTGGTTGCCTTGCAGATCATCTTCAGAGTGTAACGGGGGCACAGCTGAGCTCTGCAAAGGATGATGCCCACAGCTGAGTGACACTGATGACCAGAGCAAAGGATGGAAGGTGAGACCCTTTTTCCTGACTGTTACACTGATTCATGCAGACACCTCGATTAATCCCTTGTGTTCTCTGTGTTAGTTTTTCACTCTAGTGAGATAGGGTCAAAACTCATAGACTTGCAAGGTTTTGTCCACTCARTCTCTTGGAAATGTTATCCCTTTGCATCTCTTATATTGTCACATAGAGAAACATAATAAAAAGTCACTGAAAAGGCATTTACGTACACTGCAGAGAGGAGGGTTTGTTCCTCTTGAGTCTCCTTCTCTCTTTCTCTCCTCAGGCATTTTCTCTAAGGAYCCCATCACTTTCTCAGAAGGGCTTCCCAGGGACTGGTCCTCTGGTTCATGACCAGGAGGAGATGGACCCTGTGGAGATGAAAGAAAGTTTTTGGTTTTTTGGGGCAAATCCCCGACATCCTCCTTTATCAGCACTGCTGTTTATCCAACAGCATATTCGGAGCTGATTGGAACTAGACGGGAGGTCTTGCTAAGCCTGGAGGCAGGTTGCTCGGATCTTTCTTGCACATCATTTGGGAAGTGCTGAGGCGGATGGGCTGGGGCAGGCTGCAAGGAACTGCAGCTGGAACCCAGCCTGGAGAGGCTGTTCCAGGTTAGYAGAGAGGGTGCCTGCAAGTGCTGAGCAGTGCTGGAAATCAGCACCTCAGGAATCAGCAACCWTTGCTGGAGACAAGGATGAAATTACTCGTTTTGGCTTAAATTAACAGACCCAAATTGTCCTCCAGAGCACCTTCCATTTAATCATTTCTGAATATATGGGTTTTTTTGGTCAGAACCCATGAAACACCCRTGCTTGAATTTACTGGGTGACCCTCAGCAACTGCAGCTCTTTTTCTAGTAATCCCATCTCCAAGTGCCTGGCTGAAGTCCCAGCAGGGCATCAGTATCTCTCCAGTCTTTTATGTCAGATTKAGGGAATTGGAAAGCAGCAACAGTGCTGGGATGAAGACCAAAGTGAGCCCAGGCTAGAGAAAAGGGGCCAACATTTTCCTGTGCTCATGTGCAGCCCAAAGGCTGCTCCTTGCTCCAGTGCTTGTTTCTTACCAGGATTAGAACTGGTAACACTGTGCTAGTACCTGCAAAGCTGAGTCTCCTGGAGAATATCTGTTCTTCTAGCACATAGTAAGGCCACGTTTCCATGGCACAGTCCCTAGTAAGCCCAACACAGTCATTTTTTGTGTATTTATACCCCAAATCTCAGCACTGCTGGTTCCAGGAGTTGCTTGCACATATACGGTTGGGGTCCTTAGAGACCTCCAGTGCAAACAGACCTATTGATGTTTATGCAGCTCTTGTGACCATCCCCACCCCTTAGGCACCCAAAATACTCCCGTGTGGGCCATCGAGGGAAGCTACATCTCACCTGAGACTGCAGTAGGAGCCTGGAGCAGGGAAGGGATGAGTCGGCCAACTCCTTTCTAAGGCCCTGAGCAACCCGTCTATCACTGAAGCAACCATTGATGATAAAAAAGGTCTTCAGCATCTGGCTCCAAACACCCCCACAGTCCTTACGCTCCTTTCCTACCAATGACTAGGAAGGGTTTATGGACCGTGAGTCACTTTTTGGCTGCCATAAAGACAGAATTAGGACAGACTCACCTCGCGAGCACCGTTGCCTGGACTGTCCCTACAGGACTATCATGGCTATCTGTATGGGCAACTTAAGATCCATGAATACAACAGCAGCTATGAGACGTGGCCTGGATACAGCCAGAGGTGTGTTGTGCCACATAAGAACCCAGATACAGCATAGACATTAAGCCTTAATATCACTAATAAATTCCTAAAGCCCATAATTACAAACTATCTGTTACCTGCAATTGCAAAGGATTCATGTGACTAATTATCTCTAGTAATTAGCCTGGTTACTCGAGCAAATGAGGTCTGCGAGGTCACAGTCTGCCAGCCCTTCTCTTGGGCAATSTGAATCCAATCTAACAGGACTAGATGATCTCTAGAGGTCCCTTCCAACCTCAACCACTCTGTGATCCTGTGACTGGATCCATCCCTTCCTGCTCAAGAGACACACACCTAGATACCAAACTCAAAGTGAGGAGCTGTAGAGTATGTTTTGCAGCGTTTTGGCACATTACCAGRACAGGAATGGCTGGAAAACTGCTACAGTCTGTGCTAATTTTTGCTCAGAGAGTAATAAAGAAGATGAGGAGGAGCTGGCATTGGGTGGAGAGAAGATATTAGACATTGCAGGTATTAGTAGGACTCATCAGAGCACGGACTGGGAGCCCACAGCCATCAGGCATGCAATCTTTTAATATTATTGCTGCAGCAGAYTGGGTGGACAGGAGCTCAGATCCGCATGAACTGGATTTTATCTGCTCTGCTGCTTGTTTTTACCTTAGGGAGCCGCTCTCCAGATACCGGCACCCCAAACTGAGCCTCCACAGCTGGATTTCGTGCTTCTTCACCGACCCCTACATGGGCCACGGCATCACGGCACGTGGCAAATGTATCCTGCAACAACACAGAAAGCAGGTCGGTGTGGCTGTGACAAACCTGGGCTTGTCATACGCGCGTGACAAGCTGCATCCTCTCAGGGCAGGTTGTTTCTCCCTACTTCACCTGGATATCCAGCACGCCCTGCCCCATTTGGTGGCCTTCCCCTCTCCCCAAAGGCAGCTGGATCTCTCTAGGGTCACACATCTTAAGGGCAGGGTCACCTGCAGCTCACCAGCAGCCYGCAGATGCTAAAGACTGCAGGATACACAGAGCACACACAGTATAGAGGCATTGGTGGAGTTTTCTTCCAGTGAAGGGATAATCTGATATATCCCAAATCCTATGTTCCTCAATAACTAAGGAGTAAGGAGCTKCAAATGCTCACCACTTTCAGGCCTTCTTTCCCAGCTAGCCCTGCATCCCTTCACTTTTGAGGCCATGCTCATGGTCGCTTCCCCTGCATTCAGCCACTTTGCTCCCCTGGCACRCTCAACACCCCAGCACCAACCAGCTGGCTCGGGGGTCTCCTGCTCAGGAGTCACAAAAACAGTAGTCAACTGATTCTTTCATTTCCCTAAACTCRCTCTAAAGAAAGRCTGCCTTCCAATCCCATTAGCTCGRCTTCTAGATCAAGGATGTTGATGTGAACCATTAGCAGCCTCCATCTCAAAACTGGTTATTGCGGGGTCTGCAAGTCAGCATAAACTGTTTTGCAGCAGAGGTAACCCTGTAGCCTTCACTGATTCGTCTCTTTTCCTGTCTCCTCTTCCTTCTCCTCTCTCCTTTTGCTTCAGGTCTGCCTGCCCCGCAATGAAGGCAGATACTCACGCTGTGGTCAGGGGCTTGCTTAGCCTCCTGCTTCCTCTTGGACGCGTTGTTCTTCCCGGAGCTGCCCAGCTGCTGGACCAGCTCTTCCAGTCCGTTCTGCAGGAGCGCGTTGGTGAGGTCCTTCAGCAGTGCCAGCTGCAACCAGGGGACACATTCAAGCARTGGCCATGAGCCACTCCACCCCTCATGAGATCACAGAATCATAGAATGGCTAGGGTTGGAAGGGACCTSYAGAGGTCATCTAGTCCAACCCCCCTGCACAYGCAGGGTCCCCTAGAGCATGTGGCACAGGGTGRTGTCCAGGCGGGTTTKGAAGATCTCCAGASAAGGAGACTCCACCACCTCTCTGGGCAGCCTGKTCCAGGGCTCTGYCACCCTCACYGTTAAGAAATTCTTCCTCAAGTTCCTGTGGAACTTTTGGTGCCTCAATTTGTGGCCGTTTCCTCTAGTTCTATCACTGGCCACCACTGAGAAGAGGCCAGCCCCCTCCTCCTCACTCCCTCTCTTGAGATATTTATAGACATTGATCAGATCCCCTCTCAGTCTTCTCTTCTGCAGGCTGAAGAGGCCCAGCTCTCTCAGCCTTTGCTCATAGGGCAGATGTTCCAGGCCCCTAATCATCTTCGTGGCCCTGCGCTGGACTCTCTCTAGCAGCTCCACATCCCTCCTGCACTGTGGAGCCCAGAACTGCACACAGTACTCGAGGTGCGGCCTCTCCAGGGCTGAGTAGAGAGGCAGAATCACCTCCCTCGACCTGCTGGAGACGCTCTGCTTAATGCACCCCAGATACCCAAGTGTGAATGCAGCCATCCTGAYGTGAAGGCCAATGGGTTTCCAGTGTGCCTTGCTGCTCTTTCCCAGGTCACTTGGTTAAGTGAGGCACCTTGACAGCCAACAACTGGTTTAAATGCAGGTACCTACAGTTTAGATGTTCATTGAAGGAAGACATTTTTCTATAATGAATAAAGAGTTGATTAATGGTGCTGATGCGGCAACTTTCCCCACCCTGAATAAAAATATCTACCTTTGGTCAGATCAGTGAGTCCCTAGGCTCCCCTTGGTCAGGCCCCCCAGAACTGAGGTGAAGGTGAGGAGCCTTTGTACATGGTAGATGAYAAAAGCTGAGATTTATCCAAGTCTCTGAGTGTGGTGATAACCTTAAGAGCAGAGTGAGAGTTTCACCAGCCCARCACCACAGTATCACTGTTACTTGTGTTATGAATAAGACAAGAACCCAAATTGGCCTTTGTGCTGAACACTGTTCATGGCCATGTCATGATGACTTTTCTCTGGATTCCATAGATGGTTAGGYAYTGCAYGTCCTGATGTCAGATGAGTGTCTAATAGCTTGACACATGCAAAGTTGGAGTTAGACATCCTATGGGGATCACATCTTTACCTATGAGGGCTCCCAGCAGCAARAGTCTAGGCCACGTATTGCAGCCAGAGCACCCAGACATCATGTGGGTCTCCTTGGTGGCTGTGCAGACAGAGTGCTGCAGCAAGGCCACCTTGTCAAGAGAGAATGTCAAAGCATTACCTACCTTGATGCCATTTGCTTCAAAAAAACGCTCCAGATCCTGTACGAAAAATGAAGAGCATGGGCATGAACTCAAGCACATGCCTTACAGAACAGAGCAAAGACCCGCCCTGAGTCACAGCCTGACTCCACGGCCTTAGCAATCCACGGAAACACTGATGATGCCTTGGACATGGATCAGGCATTCAATCCTGTGCTGCTCTGGATGTGAGCACCCAGATTAGCTCTTTCCAGAGCATCTTCTCATTTGCGTTTTATCAATATTAATCAGAGGTCTGGGGAGGGATTCATTTCACATTTAAATCTGAGCTGGTCAGCCATAGTTCCCATGTCAGTGCAAGTACAGGAGGTTTCCAGAGGATAATTTATTCAACCTCCTTTGTTCTGAAAGGGATTCAAGGTGACCTCTTAGATGCATAACCAGGGCACCATCTCCCACCCATAACAGGGCTGCCCAGCCTGCCTAGAAAGCAGAAAATCTATCTGGGATGGACTCTCAGGTTGCCCAAAACAGCAGCAATAATACACAAAAATGAGTGACGACCCTGCTTGAGGGCACACACAGGCTCAGGCCAAGAGGTCTCCCCTATGCCATCGGTGAGTCCCCTCTGCTGTCCCTGCTCCTGGGTGGAAAGGGAGATGGCCCAACACTAATACACAACACAACTTTCATTTTATTTACCTTCATGTCCACTCCTTTGCCTGGYGGACCGGGATCTCCCTTCAAACAAACAAGAAAACGTTAGCTGTTAATGAAGTCATTAGCCTGATGAGCAGGAAGAAGAGGAGCTAGGAGGAGGGGTGCTGTAGAGCACTGCAGGCAAGGTTCATGTATCCAGCCCTTTGCTACCACCTGGCTCTGGACATACCCCCGTTGACCAAGCAGGGGGTTTCATCCCACCCTATGGAGTTCTCCCATGGACACAGCCACTAGCTGCACTTCTCATGACAGGAGGTAGCTGTGGTCCCAATGACACCATGGTCCAGTTCAAATATCTTCAATGTCAGAGGGCTCCTAACAACATGTCCCTTGGATGGGCTGGCTGGATGTACCCGTACAGCATAGCATGGCTCCCAAGGAGAGGGATCAAGGCATCCCTGGGATACGAAATACCGGAAGAGCTACCATTGCTGCTGCTGGGAAGATGAATTAGCAGCCAGGAGGTCCAGCAGTGGGGCAAGGAGCATGCGACGAGGCAAGAGGCTGAATTCCCTCTCTGATGGGCTTCATTTCACTGAAATCTGGTTTGTGTGCACAGATTCCGGTGGAATGAAGGGCGTCAGAAGGGCACGGATGGCGACAGCTGCCAACGCATGATGGCCCCAGGCTCCAGGCAGGAGAATGCAAGATGCTGCAGGGCAAAGGAGCCACGTTACAAGAGCATGCTGGCKGTCATTGAGCCTGTCATTTCCATAGGGTTGGGACCCTTCAGACCACATGGAGACCGAGGTCTTTGGGGTGCGAGGTCAGGGCTCCACACACTTGTGCTGTGAATGGGGCACACCCAACCCTTCTCATCTCCACCCTGCTCTGGGTAAAGCCTTCAAGGAGATGCTGGGCTGCCTGTGGGTTTGTTCTTTGCTTATATTCCTGTTGCCTTTTCCTTTTAGAACGGTGTACATCTGCCCTGCAGCACAGCTGGAGAAACCCAGTGCTCGGAGCAGCACAGAGCTCAGCACTGGACCATTYGAGAGGCGGATGAACAAAACTGGATCCTGTTCAGGGGAGCAGATCGACCGACACCTACTGATGCAGCTTTCCGTAGCATTTTTCTATCTGATAGGCGAAATATTTGGTCCCAGCTCTAAAGATGCTGAGACAGGTGTGATAYCAGGAGCCTTTTCTCCTTCCATCCCATTCTGATCTGCTGTCTAGCTTGCAGGATGGGAGCAAAGGAGGGGAATATCCCCAGAATTTTAGGAACTAATTTTTTCTCTAGCTCCTGAGCCTCATCTTTCTGCTTAAAACCATCACTGCCTCTACAAGTTAATGAGCCCAGATCAGAAGCTCTTCTTCGAAAATCATACCTTCATGGGGTAYGGGAGACTGGAGATGAGTGCTCTCCCTCTCTGACCAGCCCAGCACAATGGCACCAACACACAGATGCCTCCATGCATCTAGGCACATACCTTTGGGCCCGGAGGACCTCTTTCGCCTTTCAAGCCATCCTTCCCAGGATCTCCCTGTAAGTCGTCAGGAACATATTAGCTCCAGTTCTTCTCCCCCTCTGAAATCCTCAGGGGAGAAGCTGGTTTCATCATTCATTACGGTGTTTCCCTTGCACTGGTCCCAAGTTAACTTGCTTTTCATGCCCACAAGGACCAGCAGCCTTTTCTCTTAACTATCTSATCAAATTCATGCATTTAAGTTAAAATTTGGGGCAACTCTGCTCTTCACTAGAAATTTGTTGCTTTTCCTATGGACCTAAAGGAGAGCTCATGTGTTATTTCTGTTTTTCTTTCCTTCAATTATCTCCTCTGGGGTAATAATTGATATTACAAAACTTTGCCTTGACTTCCCTGCCATGACAGCTTGGCTAATGAAACGAGAGAATTGAGATAGTAGAATGTGGGACCGAGTGCTTTGAGTGAGACATGGGGAGGGAATCGACCCCCAAAGACACTGTCTGTTCTTCTTTTTCTTTTATGGTCCACTATTTGCTTTGCCTGTGACCCAGGCTGGGCATCCCCACACGAGTGACGGGGGGAAAATCAGCAAACCAAGCTCAGGTCTGTCTGCAAAGCACCTGCCGAGATAGACAGTGTCTGTGCCAGCCCTTCCTCCCACTACAGCCAAATTCAGGCAGAAATTGATGCCGTGGCTGCTCTGCCTCCTCCTCGGCTGGCTCATTTCCTCCCCTGTCCCCTGCTGCAAGGTGCACGAAATAAATGGACAATTCACAAACTTTGTTAAACTCGGGGGGGGGGGGGCGGTAATTAAATTCTTCATCTCATTGGGCTCCTCTAACAAAAACATTGCTTAGATCATGCCGTGTTTATGCTTCTTCACTAGTCAGATCCTGCATTGGCACCGTGGCCCAGCCAAAGAGGGTTCTTTGCTGTTTGCTTGGCTGAACAGAGTGCAGTAAGGAGGCAAGGAGCTGCTCAGAGACAGATCACGACTTGTGTGTGCCCCAAACAGGACACACTGGCCCCTGGCATGCAGTCACCAGGGGCTGAGCACTACTATGTTCAGTGGTGGGTTTTTTCACAGTGCTGAAAAAGGATGGGCTAAATCCTTCTCTGCTGTTTTCTGTGACTAGGATTTCCATTTGTGTTGAATCTCTCCCACTGTGAACCATCTCAGTGCTGGTGATAGTTAAAAGCTCCTCTAGATCTACCCACGAGCAGAACTATTACTAATAATAAGGAAGYTACTATAAAAGCAGTAGGCCTGCTGTTCTGGAGAAATTCACTGCAGCTATTCCAGCATCCAAATCATCTCATTGCCTTTTGACAGCGTGCTCAGGCCCATAGCAAACTGAAGCTTCTGAGTGGCTCTCACTGATATCTGAGTTCAAATGTCCACTCTGGGTTCAGCTTCTACACAAAGCTTCTCCAGCAAAGAGGAAATCTTACCTTGTCACCCTTCAGGACGCTGCTGTTCTCCAGAGAAGACACCTGTGAAATCAGAGAAAAAGTAGCTCTCAAATGGAAAGGAAATGTGTCTGATATAAGCTCCCTCCTCTATGTGCCTTTTATCCCACTYAGCCTTTACTCATAGGCACAGAGGCCCTGATGGTTACGTGCCAGCAGAGAAGGATCTTGGTGTATCCCAAAGCAAGCTTTGGGAGCAATCCTCCCAGCTTTGAAGGGAAGAGAAGATGTTTGGTATTCCTACTTGACACTCTCAAATATGCTAGAGTGTCCACAGCGCAAAACATGAGAGACAAGTGAAAGGGAGTCCAGTAGATAACAACTCAAAAGAGGGTTGGGACAACAAAACGGTGTGGATTTCAAAGAGAGTGTGGAAAGTTGTAAGCCAAAGTACCTGTCTGCATATTAATGTACTCAAATATCTTCCTGATCTCCTACACGGCCTTTCAAGATCTCTCAGAGCCCAACTTTCTATGGTCATTGCTTTCTCTCTTATTCATCTTGACATTAGGTCACTTGCCCAAAGGAAACCTTGGTGCAAAGGCACGAGAAAATCCTGAGCACAAGTTTTCCTACCTGCCTAAGTTCCTTTCCTAAGAGATATCCAACCCTTTGCTGTGGGTATAGAGGTGCCTGGATGACTTGATTAGACAACAATGAGTGGTCAAAGGTATCGGATAGGTTCATATTTATGGTTTACTCCCTTTTGTGTCACAGATTTCTTGTATCACCAGCAACAAGTCATTTGGGATGAGATTGATTTGACCACGCGTGTACATATCCATACAGGATATAGGATCCATGCCTTGCTGTGCATTACTGTGATAAAGACAAKACAAGAACCCATGTCATAGTGCTCTATACACCATGTTGCAAGCAGTAATTTCTATCAACATTTCCTCAGTGGTACCCAGGACTTGGGATATGTCTTGATGTATCCTTCCCCCAAACAAATATAACAATCAACAAAAGTGTACATCTTACTCACAATACKTCCAGGAGTCCCAGGCATCCCAGGCTTACCCTATGAAGACACAACACRCCCCTAAGAAAAGTGATTGATGACATTCTGCATTTTCAGCCTCACGACAGACTTTTTCTCATGCAAGGTTATAAAAGTGAACGTGCAAACCTACAGATTCACCCTTGTCTCCCTTCTTTCCAGTGATTCCCTAGGAGGCAGAGAGAGAGGCAAGATGAGAATAAGTCCCACCAGAGGAGTGGTCCTCAGCAGTCTCCCCTCTTCTTGCCAATCCAGCATCCTATGGGCTAATAAGCCCATCTTCAAGCAGCTGAACTAATGGAATCTAGACTTCAATGTCTCTTGTGGGTGAGTTCCTTGATATTTAATATGGGGTAGGATTATTAGCCTCTTTCTCAGAGGTGGACTCATTAGAGAATCACTCTCCCCTACTCAGCTGTTCCAGTCCAGAAAGTTTGCAGAAATGCCGTTTCTTTGAGACCTCTATCCCTCTGACAAATTAGTTGATGTATTTTCCCAAAGCTATTAGGGGTAGATCAGACAGAAATAGTGTAAGTAAGATCATAATTTCATATTCCTCTTCAAAGAGGAAAGCAGAAGCATTTCTGTTTCAGCAGTGTGAGCTTGGGGAAGTTTTACACACTTGGAAACCCCAATGCACAGTCCTCTTATTTAACTTGTGTTTTGGTAGTCAGACAGGGAGAGAGAATTACTTCTACTCCTTCATTTGGAGAACCCCGACCTAACACAGAGAGTGGAGCTTTCTATGCCTTGCAGACTCCAAAGGGGAAGAAGCATGGTCTTTTCTTTGATGGTATTGCACTATCTCCTTTCTTAACTGGTCCTTTAATGATTGCCTTACGTCCTTTCCGGGTTGTCCTGTATCTCCTTTCATCCCCTGCTCTCCAGGCCGTCCTGGGAGTCCTAGYGGACCCTACAAAAACCATTCAGAGAAGCAAAAAGAAATGGAGTGAGTGCAATAGCTCAAAAAAATAGCAATCCAAGGAGGAAAATCTCTATCCTTCACTGGAAGGGCCATCTTTATAGAAAAGCAACCTCCAAGCCTATCTTAATCCGAATTTGCCCTCCCCACCCACATCAAACTGCAACATCAGCCTCCTGAGACTCCTGAATCCAAGGCCAGGAAATCTCCCTGGGGGAAGGYGACACTGCATTGCAGGCACTTGTCCTCATGGCTTGGATAGCCACCAAAATGATCACGCAAGTTACTTGTCCCTTTTTAAATTCTTTCCAAAATGAAGGCACATAAATTGTAGTGTCTGGATGGTGTGTCAATTAATAACAGCAAYAGAGTGCTTAATAACAGTAATAACAGAGTACATTTTTTTTTCTTTGGAAGGTATAAAGCAAAGGCAAAATAACAAAAGCAAAGCCCTGGGCAAGATGAAGATGGTTCTGACCAGTCCCATCTCGATCCTTGTTCCTACTTACTATGGGGCATAACCTAGGGTAGTTAGCTTGGTAGACATTGCTGCTGTGGGTCAGTACGGTCATCTTACAGGATTCTAAGTTTCTACTTACATCTTTACCTCTTAGTCCAGTCTCGCCTGGTTTCCCAGGCAATCCTTGTTCGCCTTTYTCTCCCTTCAGACCTATTTCCCCCTAAAAAAAGAACAAAACAATAGTTACTTTCTTGTTACGTATTTGATAGTCTCCATATTTTAGGCTATATACAGCACGAGGAAATGTCCTCAAGGTGCTCCAAGGGAGGTTAAGGTTAGACATTAGGAAGAGTGGAAGAAGACCAAGGAAAGAGTGGTGAAGCATTGGAACAGGCTGTCCAGGGAAGTGGTGGAGTCACCACCCCTGGCAGTGTTCAAGAAACGTGTGGATAAGGCACTCAGGGACATAGTTCAGTAGGCACGGTTTTGAAGGGTTTATGATTGGACTTGATGATCTTAAAGGTCTTTTCCAACCATAATGATGATTGGAATTCATGTCTCCTATGAAGGGAGAGATTCAGACAGCATGCCAGGCCATGTGGCTCTGTCATTTCTTCCACAATCCTGGCTGTATCTTGGGCTGAGAGCATGTACCCTGCATGGAGTAGAGCTGTGCTCAGAGTATCTGCTTGGCGAACTAGGTTGGAAAGCATTTAGCTCCATTCAAACACAGACTGTCCTGAGTCTTAGTGGCACTGCAGGACAGACTGYTGGGAGACCCTCTGCCTCCAAGAAGCTCTGCAGCTCAAGTGAGATGGCCTCTTAGCGGAGAGGACTTTATTCCCTCTTTGTGGTTCTGGTCCTATTCCYGAGTTAAATGAGTTAAGCTCTCACAAATGAGTATCTTTTTCACTTGGATTTGTGCAAGACAGCTTCCTCATCACTAAATCACCACACCATGCTATATCTCAAGCCAAGATACCTCTTACTGCCTTCTGTCTCGGTTGCATTCCCATTTCTCTCTTTTCATATCTCATCCCTCCTTGCCCATGAAGCAGGCCTAGATTAAATATTTGGTTCACTCAGCCACATATTATGGCATTTCCCAAATATATGTGCCCCTTCAGACAAGTCTGGGAAGAGACATTGCYTGAGAAATATATGCAGGGAGGCATATATGAACAAACACCACRTCTAGGATGTTTTCTATGCCTCTCTTTTGGCCACTTCGGAATAATTTGCTAGGAGGAATCCTAGAAACCAGAGTTTGCAGAATGTTTTTAAGGCATCATTTCGTTTTCTGTATCTCCAAAATGACTCAGGTGTGCCCAGGCAYTCTCTACTTCTCAGACTTCTGTGCACCATCGAAAATTCAAGTCTAAACAGTCTCTACAGACTCCCCAGAGTTAAATAAAAGGGCAGTGCAAAGAGGTAGCTTTAGCCTTTGGTGTAACCAAGCACAGGACACTGGCACATCACACAGGGACTCCAGCAAAGCAGGATTTCTTCAGCCCTTTCAACTTTTGAACCCTCCCCACATTTTAACACTAACTTCGTGGCAAAGATAATGCTCTTTACACTGCAAAACTCTCATTGGCATGGTGTTTCTTGTGACATTGCTTTACACATTGTACTGACCACATATGCTCACCTTCTGACCAGGTTTGCCAGACAAACCTACGTTTCCCTGCAGAAATACAAACCATTAGTCTCATGGCAAGAACAACACAGGTAAAATCATTTCAGGTAGGGTGCTCTGTCCTATCTAAAGGGTGTAAACAGCAGATTCTAGGCTGCAAAGCTGCTCTTGGGTTGTAGGTATTAGAAAACACTGTAGTATGATGCAGAGAAGTGGAAAGTGTATGGTGTCCTATGAGAAGATGTACTACTGCAAGTATATACGGGTTAGATGCATCTGTCTCCCCAGTGGCTTCCTTGTTTTTGAAATCACTAATAGTTCTATGACTAAGCTTGACGGAGGCGTGGGGAACCTCAAAGATCTCGTGTTGTACAAGATCTTGGTGGATTAAATTGAAAGACACAATTAACATTTGCACAGAAGGGATCACCAAACATTAGCTCAACACTTATTAGACAGTAAGGAACTCATATGAGAATCACCAGAATCTTACACCTTCTTAGAAACAAAAGTCAAGAAGAAAAAGGTCCAGTTCCTATTCACAGYCCAAAGCCATTGGAAATGGGGCTTTGTGGGCTCTGTTGTTCACAATTACAAGTTGAGCTTTGACTTGTAGTGCTTTCTTCTAGACTCACAAGGGATCATCTCTCAGCATTATAGAATAGACCCTCCCTRGTCCTTAGACTTTGGCCCTAAGCATCCCTATCTGCCTCCTTTGCCCTCCCCTTTCCATACCCAGCATGTTGCCACACTTACCCTGTCACCTGGGTCTCCTTTCAGCCCAGGCTGCCCAGGAATACCGAAGCCTGGACTTCCCTGGGAAAAACAACAACACATCTCAGTGCAACACCTGGCAGGCTTTTCCTCCCTGAAGCCTTAAGTATGACAGAGGTAGAGCAAGAGCTAAGCCTCATATTGCTCCCGTCTGCCAGCTTGTTCTGCAAATCTTGGAAGAAATTCCTCCGTTGCTTTGCACAAGCTGCAGTGGCACCACTCTGCTCCACTTGRTAACTCGTTCTGGAAGGCTGCCATGTGCCATGGGTCCCCACCTTGCCAGCGRTCACCCCTTTGCAAACCTACGAGAGCTTTCCACCCATGGCATAATAGATGTGAAGTAGTTGCCAACATGGTGTTTTGTGCTGAGCAAGATGCATGGCGAGGGATATAGTGTCTTCCCAGAGCTACTTCAAAGGTGAAGACATGAATCTCCATGTCTGAAGCTAGCAGGAATGCATGGAGTAGACTTTTCCTCAATGGCAGGCAGTTGGGTAAGTTGAGCATTAGCACCCCAGCACTTCTCACTGACAGCCCTTCAAGAAGCCCTTGACTTCTCCATCTGACCACARCTCTCCACTTGGGCTACAGCACGAGGATGCTCCTTGATAACATGGCTTAGGAATAAAGTCAGTCTACCTCAGAGCTTCCTTGGTGGACATGAACAAAAATAACCTTCTACCCATAAAGAATACACTGAGAAAAGCARCTGTGTTACCTTCTCTCCTTTGTTTCCTTGTTGTCCTTTGTTTCCTTGTGGTCCTTGGGCCCCGGTTGGTCCAGTCTCTCCCTGTGAACACAGAAAACCCCAGAGCTAATAACATCATGCAGAGAGGCCAAGCCCTGTTCACACAGCTCTCTGGATCTGCATTTTGCATTTTCAATCCATTCTGAACACTGTCCCCCTGAGAAATCTCCCTAACCCTCCATTCTGAAATTTATATTGAAACTTTTCTTTGTAGTACCTCAGCTTCGGTCATATGAAATCCATCACAGTAGTTACACCTTTTCCAGCATGGAATTGGTATAGTCTACCTTAAAGTGCTRTGTGTGTATTTATAGCAGCAAAAGCATGAGGAAAATGAGGCCCCAGGCCACTACCTAAATGCAGCTAGCCTAGAAGAAGAGATAAGTTTAACTGATAATCAATATTATAAATTTTAACCAATATTAACCAATATTATCCAATATTAACCAATATTATCTGATAACCAATATTATGACTGCAGAATCAGACTGACAAAGGGAGGTGGCTCTCACAGGAGTCCCTGCTCACCCCAGCCCCATTCCTACTGGTCCCCAGTGCAGAATGCTTGGAGGCACTGGCCGTGTTGGCGAGTTGCATGAGGAAAGATGCAAGTCACGAGTGGGCCCTTGTCTGGCCAGAAGTGACCTTAGAAAATTACAGAAATGAACTGTAAACATCTGAGCCCGGAGGAAAGGGCGTAAATCCTTGTCCTGGATGCCAGTAGTTAAAAGAGCAGAAGCCAAAAAGCTAAGTGAATTAATAAAGAATTACTGCAGGCCAGGTAGCATCACAAAGCCTCTGCAAAAGTGAACTGTATCAATCATGCTATAAAGATGTCCAATATGAACAACGTAGCCAGGGAACAGCTTTGCCTCAGAGATATCAATGATCTAAGAAAAACTCAATTTCCTCTAGTAAAGTGAGTCAGATGTTGTGACAGGGGCCCAGGGAGGTGGGGGAATCTCCATCCATGGAGATGCTCATAAGGCCCTGAGGCAGCCTGGTTCAGCTTTGACGCTGGCCCAGTTCTGAGCAGACTCCAGAAGTCCCTTCCAACCTTTGCTACTCTTTGACTTTAAGTCAGYTCCTCACTTGGCTTGAAATGGGCCCCGTCTATGATTTTCCTGTTAATAAAAGCAAAATAAATACCAAAAGGCCAAGATTATTGCTGCTTCTTCAATCTGTCATTAGACTTATGAGACTTACATGGTGAAATGTTGTCCAGCCCTGACTTCTACAAAGCTTTCGTTCTGCAAAGATTTCATTTAAGTTTCAAGCAGTGCTAATTAATGGACTTACCCTGACACCTTTCTTGCCTGGAGGTCCCAAAATCTGAGGATTATACAAGAGAGAAGTGCTTTGCTTATTTTAGAACATGACTAACCTTCCAAATGAGGATTCATATCACCTCATTCTAAAGCAAGATAATCTCAACCTTGTTATGGAGTAGGAAATTCATCCCCTGCACTGGACACCAGGAAATGCTACAAGACACACCMTAAATCCAATAAATCTGTGAAATCCCATCAGCTTGACCTAGGGATGGGACTGGAAGATCACTCCCATGCAAGGGTTAGTTGSCAGGTGGCTGCCATGGCCTTGGAACAGACAAAGAACTTCTGCTCTGATAGCAACAAGTCACCAGCACTCGGCAGAGCAGCCCTGAGGTGGATTTGGGGACTATAGAGCTGTCTTCCTACCTTATTTTTMTGACACAAATACATCACTGTATCTAAATAAGTGACCTGAGTTGTCCCTGATCATTCAAGCACCCCCAGCACACGCTGGTCTTTACTCGTGGTGGGTTTCAGCACTTAATGCAGCCTCCAAATGCTGCCTTTGCAGTAGATGTGGTGCATGTAGAGGTGGCCACTTCTGAGGTTCCTCCTTAAAGCTTTAATTTGGACAGCTAAGAAGAGGGAGATATAGCAGCCCTATTCACACAGGGTAAACAAGTCTACAGATGGGGCAGATGACCCTTCAGCAGGACAAGAGCAGCCCCAGAGTAAAGGTCCTTTAGTTCAATAGGACACATCTCTCTTGGCCTAATAGCACTGCTGGCTGCAAACTGGATAGTTGTGGCAAAAGCTGAGTGCTTTGCTGTCCCCTACTCTGGGTACAGGGAAGGTGACAGAAGGGCTGTAGGCTGCTCACAATTACCCCTGTAGCTGGAGCCCCTGGAAATCCTGGATTTCCCTGCAAGGCAAGAGGAAATAAAGTGAACAATCTGGGCAATGAAAAATTTCAGCTCCTTGCTCTTCCCTGTCCATTCCTTAAAGCAAGTGAATACTCAACTCAGAAGCACGAGCAAATTAGAGAGGAGATGCTGAGTGCTTGGGGTAAAGTATTCCTTTGGCTATTTGACTGATATCACTTGAAAYCTCATAGAAGAACAAAACTTGCAGACTCGCCCTATACAGTTTGCTTGATGGAACCTGCAAAGCCACTGCTTTTTGTTTCATGGGAAAGGAGGAAATCTCAAATGACTCCCTGCTTGCTTCTTCTCTGCAAAATCCCATGCCAACGTACTCAGCTGCGCTTGCAGGAACCCAGTGTTCACACAGAGGTTTGGTTCTGCCCAGTCAGGACGCCCGCACCCAAGCTGGTGGCACCCATTGCTCTTACTGCTCGACTTACTTGGTCTCCCTTCTGCCCTGGAGGTCCTGGGAGTCCCTGTAAGACATCAAAAAAGAGCTTCTACCAGCACTTTTTGTCTGTGCTATGTCCCTGCTGTAATGAAAGGCTTCCAGTTTGATATAAGGGAAAAAAGGAGCTTTTTGGTCCATTTTTTTGCTGACTGACAGTCCTGTGAACCTGCTCTTGTGTGAGACAGAAATCCCCACGTCTAGATAGAGATCTCTAGCACGTTTCTCTAGCCTAGCTCCCATCTGCCAGGAGACTAAGTGCAGGGTCCAAGAAAAACCACCAAAGATGGGCCTGGGAGGATGGAACAGTGGTGGACCCTTGGGCTGAGCTTACTCGTGCCTTCTGTCAATAGCCAAGCAGAATRTGGCAACATGGTCTGCTCTTCTCCCACCCAGAGTGAGGACTCAATGACTCCTTCCACTGCTTGCAGGACAACTCCGCAGGCTGCTTGCAAAATAACCTGCCGTAACACCTAGAAGGTCCTTTGGCCTCCTCTCTCCTCACCCTCCYTGCAAGCATGAGAAGTGAAGACAGCCATGAGATGCATGGGAGCTACCAAACCAGGTCAGGTTCTTCAACCCTTGGTCTCTCTCCAGACCTGGGAGCTGCAAGCACACATATCCAGCATGCTTATAGCTCCTGAAACACCTACCTGAGCATAAAAAATCAAGGCAACTAAGACTGACCGAATACGGTCAGACCCTGGACATCCTTCCACCACCACAATGAGGCAGGCAGAGTATCCAAACCAGCTGATTGCATTGCCTGGCTTAGGGTTCACACTCAATACTGAGGGTCCATGGTCTTTTCCTATCATATAGAACAGGAATGATACCTGGCAGAGTCTGATTTCTATCAGGTAGGACGCCTTGAACCTCTCACTCTGACCTGAGGAACACAGACACCCTAATTCCCTATAACGAAGGGCAGAGCCAGGTCTACCTTCTCTCCTGCTCTGTGCTCCTGTGCTCCCCGTTCTCACCTTTTCTCCTTTAACGCCAGCTTGCCCTCTGTTACCCTGGAAAACAGAAGATCCTTTAGTGAGGACAAGGCTCCCCTGGCAGAGACACCTGGAGCTGAAGGCACGAATGCCCCATGCTCTGCAGAAGGGTCYGTTCATGGGAGAGTACAAGGGAAGGGGGAAAGCAAACAAATAAAACAGATATTGTTATTCATGTGTCATATGTAGTATATAATGTATTATATATATAGTGCATGCATCTGTATGTGGTATAAATGGCTCACCCTAAATGAGAGGGAGCAGCTGTGATCACCACCTGCATCCTGCAAACTCATCTTGGAAAGCTCCTTATCGACATCAGCAGCTACCTTGACAGTGAGCACCTTGCCAGGCTTCAGGCTTTCTCCAAGAGRGTCCATGAAATACTACAAAGCCACAGTTACGTGCACTGAACCAGCTCTGGACACCTCAGAGAGGTTGTCACCCTTGCAAGGAGCAAGACATGAGCAGTAAACTGGCTGTTATYACTGGCAAAGACCCCAATGGGATTTGAAATCCTCTTTCCTTACATTAAATAAAATARCACCTCTGCAAAGGGAAGCAAAATACTTTGTTTTCAGGCTGAATTAAATGTTCCCTTGGATATACCTTTCTCTGTCATTTTCGATCTCTGCTAGAAATATGAAAATAGTTTCTTTTTGGAGTCAATATTAATATTTTTTAGGTTTAATAGAAGTGAAATAAATCAGTGGCTCATGTAGATGCATTCRGCCTTTAACAGTAATTCAGAGGGTGTATCCTGAGGGGCCTTGAGAAGGAGCATGCAAAGAACCACACAACCCAATCCTAAACTGGAGCTCTTCTCATAGCCAAACCCAGGACAGTGCTGAGGTGGGAATAAATCTGTGCCTAGATGGTTCAGAGGATGGTGCTGCTAAGGCTCGAGATAATCTGCTCCTCACATTTTTGTTTCTCATCTCAAATAGCATCAGAGGTGAGACCAAGCCCTGGTGCATGAGGTTCTATAATCTCCCTGAAACACATCTGCTACGAACTGCTACAGCTCTGCAGATCCTTCCCAGCCACAAAAATGGCATTTATTCATTTATTAAAACGCTGCATCTTGCTGTCATTCCAGGTCTCTGCAACATCCTGCAGCAACAAGTTCCCAGTTCAACAGTCCCTGTATTTGAGTAAGGAGGTCGTGTTCCTGCAGCCTGTGATAATCATTAGAGCTAGATGCTTTCCTTGCTTCCCCAGTAGTAGGCACAGAGACTCAGGTACAGCATTGATGAGTATTGTTCAGTACCCACCTTTGGTCCYGGTACTCCTGGAGGACCCATTACCCCCTAGAAAACAGAAGGAAGAGCAAAAGCTCAGACTTTAAGACTCAAAGTCTTCTTTTCCCTCTCTCTTCCCATTTGCAACCACAGGACACAGACTCTCTGAGGAATATCTAGCGAAGGAGCACTGGAGGAGATTGCAGAGACATTGAGCTCACTTGGGGGTCTTTTGTTGCAAAACTCACTGAAAAAACATCAACCTACCTGTTGTCCTTCTTCTCCCTTCAGGCCAGCAGTGCCGGGAATGCCCATTCCTGCCAGGCCCTGCAAGACAAGCACAACGTTGCGCTTGGAAAAGCTGACCCCATGCCAGGAGGAAGGCACAAAAACTGTAAAGCAGGAAYGTCCCACCCCACCACTGGTGTTTATAGGCCTGCTCTATATGTCCTGCAAAGCTGGAGGGGAGAAATGTGCTCTGTGGCCACTTGCAAAGGAATGTGCTTAATCAGTAACCTTCAAGCACGGTGCAAATAACTTGGTGGAGGGAGCAGTAAAGAAAGGGCCTGTGTGTCTTCAGCCATCATTTGAAGCAGGGTGGGAGAATCAGAGAATCAGCCCCATCCAGGGGACAGGCAGCAGGTAGGACTAGGAGAAAGCACCTGCATGAGCAGGGAGCACAGGGGAATGGGGGGAAAAACCTCTGCATCTCTCTACTTGCACTCTGTCTATCCTACTAATACTTCCTCTCAGATGTTATCAGCTCCCCCCTTGGACTGATGGATCCTGCAAGCATCTGATCTGTGTAATGACCTTTTCTCCTCTTGGTCCAGGCAGTCCGGGAACACCATCTAGCCCCATGGGACCCGGCAAGCCAGGCTGCCCCTGCAAAAGAAGAGACATTATCACATCTTTTCCTTCCCACCTGTTTGGTACTGATCATACTCCAGTGTTCACTTTTAAGTGTGCAGAAACACAAACAAATATTGTATATCCTGATGGGCCCAGCTTACCAGTTCCTTTGTAACTGGGGACTTATAGAGATCACCATGTATTCAGCACGTATTCATCACAAAGCGACTATGGAGCATTAGCTTTATTTGGGATGATAAAGAGAAGATATGTTTGTTTTTTGGTGGGAATACAGAAGCTGGGTGCTATATTGGTTTGGCAYGGGGTGCCTTCTCCAGTGACTTTTTAGGGCTATGGCAGGGTTTGCTGCTGACGTTGAAACTAAAATCCAAAATAAGGAAGATGGCTGGTCTATTGGATATAGCTCTGCAGAATGGTGCATGTAACATAAAAGCACCCATCTCAAATGATAGACCATAACAGGCACCTTGGGAAGGACACAAGAACAGGACATGTTTGTAATTMTTGCATAATGTCACAGGCTTGAATTATTTTTAATTCAGGGACTTCCTGAACCAGATATGACTTCTTTAGCCTTAGCAGCCATCACTGCATTTCTCTTTGTTTCTCATCTCCCCTTGGACTCAAATTTCTTATACCCAAAGTGTCCTTGTGGAATTCCTTCTGTGAGCATCCTTCTGTCTGGCTTGATCACCCCATCCTGGTCCATTTGATGTCCCATACTATCAATGTGCCTTCTTGCCCTCCTCTGGACCTGTGCCAGTTCTTCCCTGCACCTCCTGAGACGGGGAAGGAAACAGGGCTCTACTCATCAGCCTCATGGCTAATGGGGCAGCAGGGGCTTGTGGTGACATCATCTAACCAAATTCAAGGAAAACAACCATTTCAGAAAGATGTATTTCATAAAAGGCCAGGCTAAGGCATGGCTCTTTGGAGCAGCCTTCCTCAGGCAACATTCTCAATCATCTGCCAAGATGATTGACTAAAGCAGAGGGTTTATTGCAGTTGGGAGTGTGGCGATGGACRCTCTTCCCACAGTTCTTCCCACAGTGTGCTCTGTGCTCTGAGGAAGAGCTTTTTGCAAAAYGAATGACTGCTGTCGCGAGCCTTTGTTGTGTCTCTGACATTTCCCTTTGATGACTCTTGAACGATGGGTTGGCAGGACGGAGTTGACAAAGTGAGAAATGCTTAATTGGCCCCGCTTAATCTGCCAGGTCCAGCAGGAAGGRCTTGCCAGCGGTGAAGCATCCCAAGGTGGTGGCTGATGAGAGATGTCAATAGACACATCCCTACATGACCACCCTCCTTGGCAGCTAATGTCCCAAGGACAACGTTGTTTTCCCACCACTAACAGTGGCCTGTGGCTCTCCTTCAGCTTCAGATAACTCACCGGCTCTCCCACACCTCCTTTGTCACCCTTGATGCCGTTCCTGCCACGAGGACCCTGCATGAAGCACAGAACAGTCTTACCACGTGTCCCAGCACCATGGTCTTCAAGGACACCTTGAGAGGACCGAAACCAGAGCCTACCAGGCAGCTTAGGAATCAAAACYCAGGTTTGTCAGTACATGAAAGTCAGCCCCAGGTACTCACCCTGACACCYGAATCCCCTGGTTCACCCTGAAAGGCAAAGGACACAGCATTGCCACAGAGCCTAGAGGCAAGGAGAAACAGATCCTCATACAGCCTTTCCTTGCTCTCCTCCTTGAAGATGCCCAGCAGCMGCGAGCATCTTTCACTACAGAAGCCACCAAGCATTCTTGCATCTGAGCATGATGCTGCAGTTCTTGAAGACTTGGAAATTTATTGCATAACAGAGGAAATAAATATATATTCCCAGGACTCCTAAACAAACAGAGTGTCCAGGGACCCTGGGCTATGCCAGGTGGCCCTCCTTCTGTGGCAGAGCCATGCTGCTAATAACCTCACTCACCTTGATGGACATCCCTGGTGGTCCCTGTGGTCCTGGTAGACCTGGTGGTCCTGCTACCCCTGGAACCCCCGGCTGCCCTTTCTGACCCTGAAAAAAATGAATAAACAGAAAAACAGGAGAGAGGGTCACGCTCTCTGCCCACCCTATCACTGCTCTGCTAGACCAGCACATGGTGAGCAGACCAAGGGGCAATTGCTCCTGGGGTTYGATACTCACAGGAGGACCAGGTTGCCCATTCTGACCAGGAATTACCTCCACTCCACCCAAGACATAGCCTGGTTCACCCTGCATGAGAAAGMAGAGCCCATGCTTAGTCATGYTGGGAGGTCCAGGCACTAAGAGGCAGTTTCATGACTTAGTTGACTYAGTTGACTTAGTTGACTTCGTGTCTTAGYAGTTCSTGACTTAGAAGCAGTTGCAGGATCAGAGGATTTGGAGAATAAACAGCCTGTGCAAAGTAGGATCCTCCCTGTGCTGTGAAACCAAACCAGCTGCTTGCTGCATGTCTGATATGGAGGCACCAAAAATGACCACACAAAAATGGCAGGATGAGACAACTGCTCCTGGGAGGAGCCCAAAGCAGATGATGGAGCCATACCTTTCCCCATCCTAAATGTGTACAAACAGACTTGTCAATACAAGCAACTCTTAAAATGCAGAATGACCCAACAGAGTGCTACCTCCTTGTGCAAATAACCAGGCGACTTGTGCCAAGGGTCTGTGACAGGAACTGGCCCATTTTCTCCATGAAACTTTAGATGTCTCCTAGTAAAACTGAAGAAAGACTCCTGCAGGGCTGGTAGCTGTACAGGGATAGTGACATACAGCTCAGAAGTTCACATGCAGCAGTGGCTGCTGTGCAAGCACTTGGGAATAAGAGGCGAGAGCATTACAGTGGCTTTTCCCCAAYGAAACCCAGGAATGCAACTCACTCTGTCTCCTTTTGGCCCCATTGGTCCCGGATAGCCAGGAGATCCCTGGAATTAAAAATAGATCATACACCACTAMACAATGAAGTACCAGTAATACCACTGTTGTGAAATGTTCGAGTTACAGATCTACCTGTAAAAATACATCATTCRCCCTTAAGCAGTTACAAAAATAGCTTTCTTCAAATAACTGCTTTTGATCCCAGCATTGATTTACTCATGCAGGTGTCACCCATGTAACAATGTGTTATAAATCCCTCCCTCGTGATGGGTGCAGGTAAAAGATGTCCAGGAGTGTCTGAGATATCCCTCAAGTATGCAAGGTGCTGGGCTGGTAGACACGACACAGGGTTTGCAGAAGATCTATACTGTTTTATGGTATAAGYTGAAGTTTAGATAACAGGACATCTCAAGCATCATCACCACCATCATCATCTGAAGCAACAGAATGGAGCCCAAAGGATGGGGTTGAGCTGAAGATTATGACACTCAAATGTTGTGCCATTTGCARTGCACCATGATACCTGCCTAGCCTCCAGGTCTCACTCCAGAAGTGCCCTGGAAGTCCCATATTTACCAGCTGATTTCTTTGGAAATCCTAGGGGATCTCAAATGACCAGTGGCACCTTGGTAGAGCCCGTATCAAAAGCCCTCAGGGCCTAGAGGGCCATTTCCATAGCTGACCACTGATCTAGTGCGTAAAGCCATGCTGTYTCCAGTAAAATCCACAGCGTAGAGGTACTTCCAGTGAAAATAAGGGCACATGAGGTTTATCTGGTTAGCTAGATGACTTCTCTCCAAGCTGTGGCAATGAAGAGCTTTGTGAAACTGTCAGAAGCTTAATTAGAGTGCGGGATGTCAGTGAGCAAATGATGCTACTGGTAGCTAAGCCTATAAYGGACTGTGGTTAGACTGATGTATAAATGTATATATAAATGATATATAAATATMATAAATATATAAATAAATATAAATAAATGAAAATGAAAGTGGAAAATACAAATAAATTATATATAAATGTCTTTTTTYCCCCCATTTTCTGGGCAGCTCTGGTTCAGCGATGGCTGCTTGGCTAGGAATATGCCAATGGTGTGTCGCATTATGTGCCAGGCTTCCGAACAGAAGGAAATCTGAGCAACACTTCTGGTGCTGAGTCAAGTTCGCAGCTAGYGGTGAGAGCCCTGGCTGGCAGGAGAGGCAGAGCTTGGAAAAACAGCCAACAGACTTTGTWGGGGATCTTTGCTGCATTCAAAATACTCACCCTATTGCCCTGGATGCCGGGGAGACCCTATGAAACAGGAGAAAGAGAAAAAGATTTCAGAGCTATGTCCATTTCTCAGTTATATGCCATTTTTTACAGTGTTTATTAGAGCAAATATGTACCTTGAGCCCAGGAGGACCAGGAGGACCTGTCCGCCCCGGTCTGCCAGGCAGSCCGGGAATACCATCCTTCCCAGGTAGGCCCTAAGAATGTGGAAAGGAAGAGTTTGTGAGTTACAGCTCCAGACTGAGCAGCTTTGGGCAACCTCAGCTTTGTGTGGCTACAGAGAGTCCTCAATTCCTATTATACAGAGYAATTTTCCATCTCATGCAGAAGACTAAACCCTTATCATTTTGTTTTAGGCTGAGTTATCTCTATAGGAAAAGCAGAAATATCAGATTTTTCACACCCAGACAGGTTTTGTGAGCGCTAAGATTCTTGGATAGATCTCTGCTTTGCTAATATTATGTTTTAGTTCTAAATTGATTAACCAAGTGATTGAGATGAACAGACTCACCCTCTCTCCTTTCTCTCCTTTTGTRGTAAAGCTGTATGGGTCATAACCTCCACGGGCCAGTGAGACTCTTAAGTCCTTGAAAGGAAAAAGAAGATGGAAGAAATGTTTAGGGAATTATGACCTATCATAGGAMAAGAAATAAACCCAAATCAGAGTGACTTCAAAACAAAGACTAGCACTCCCCCCGGACCTATGCAAGAGAAGCAAGGGTTAAGCTTGACCTTGCAGGAGACTTATTTGTATCCTTAGGCCCTTTAATATCCTTCTGAGATTATGCACTACTTCTAGTATCTCCAGGTTGCACTGAAATTGGGAGAAAAGGATGGAGAACAGAGAGCAGTACGGGGAGGGAACATATTGATGTTTCATGCAGTTTTGACCTTCTTATAGCTACAGTTCGGGATCTCCTTTTTGGCTCAGAGAGATGGTAAATGCTCTTGGTTATATATTTACCAAGACTCAAGGACATTTTCAGTGCAATTATTCTCTCCTATGGGAAAAAACTATGGAGGGGAATTTGGCAGGGGTGAGGTAAAGGGCCAGTTCAACCATCCATGGACAATGGGGGTGGCATTCATCTCGTTTTAAGTAGCCACCATCATAAACACCTCTATCTGGCTAATTAGCTACTAGTGTAGGCACCTACTTATGAACTGAACCATGACCTACACATTGTGGACCAAACTGCCYACTACCAGTACTTACTACTTTGGGAGACACTCATTTACTCAAGGGAAGCTAGCACACCCGAGTGATTTATCCAGGGCCATCCAGGAAGCTGGTGACACATCAAGGAATTATGGTTATGCAGAATATCTCTGAAAGGAAACTGCTTGGAAAGATTGAACTTCCCTTAGAATTGGCAAAAAATGTATCCTCACATCTTCTTATGGGCCAAGGATATGTGGGCACTACTGTTCTTCATCCCCTATGTCTTTCTGCTTGGTAGGCGGGTAGAATTGCCTCCCAATGTTTTAATGCTAGAGTAAGGAAGCTCAAGACTCCATGCAGTGGCTCATGTGTTGAAATCTAATGCTAGCTGAAATGCTGTGGGGCATCTGGGATGTCTGTGTGGCTGGTTGGTCTGATGGAGGATCGATGGAACAGCTGTGCTCTAGYAGTTCACTAGACAACAGCACAGGAGGCTGCTGCATATCCCATGCAGAAGTGGCAGGTCCTAGAAGGATCTCCCCCAAAACGAACGCACCCTCCAAAGTTAAAGACCTTGAAAGTGATACAAATGCACTGAAAGCAGTTTAGGTGTGAGAATTGACCTGGATAGGACAGACATCAGCAAACTAAATCTCACCTTCAAACACCAGGGACCACAAGTCTCCTCTCCTCTTTGAATGTACGGTTCAGGTGAAGGCGGATCAGGGACCAGCAGCTTGCTCTCCGTGTTATCAAGCACCAATTGCTCGTCTGCTTTGTGACTGGGAACCTACAGCAGGGAATTTGGGTTAGATTAGTGATCCTCCATATTCTGGGGCTGGACACCACCATCAATCCTCAGCAGATGTCAAGAGATCTTTGTGCATCTATATCACCAACCTTTCAATTGAAATAGCTATAAAATACCACTGTTTGAGATACTCTGCAAACAAACTCATGATTTTACCAGTGATCCATGGGCCAGAGTTGGAAGAAGTCACTGAAATTACATATGTTAAAGTGCTTTATGTCCATGGTAGCCTTATGCAACGACATCTTCAAAACTATATTCTGTCTTCCTCTATTTTACTTCTTTGATTTCAAAGCTTTTGCTCTTCTCTGGATTTGAATAGTAAGTGAGAYCAGGCCTTTACCCAATATCCTGACAATCTGCCCCTCTTGCTTTGAAACGTGGCTCAGGGTAAGTGACTGCCCTTGTGCATGACCTGTGCCAGTAGAAGCCAAATGGCTTTTACTCAAGGATCTGTGAAGCAGCTCACCTCCTCCRAGAGTGTCTGGGCCCCTGGAGGCTGCAGATCGGAACAAATGACTTCTATCAGCTCTTGGATGATATGGGGAAAGTCATCAAATGTGCTGATGTAGAAAAGGTTCTGGAGGTTCTGCTGCAGCAGGATGGTGTTCAGCTCCATGGGATCAGCTCCAGAGACACCAACAGCAATGATGTGGATCCCTGAAACACATCGCTTGCTTAGTGGAAAAATATTTGGGATCAGAGTTTGCAAACTCGTTATCATGTTCTTCCTGTTGATGTCCCTTGATGGCAACATATACTCCAGCAGCCAAGAGACAACTCACCTAAACCTGCACGTGTGAGTTCTAGCAAAACCAACACTAGTTTGGAAAAAAAAAGGAAAAGATGAAGGAGYAAAGAAAGGTAAAAACACATTTGAAGTGCCCAAATCATGCAATATATCACCCRCTATGCTCTGGGAATTCAACTTGGTTGAATTCGAAGTACAACCAAGACCTTAGCAAAACACAACAGGGGAACCCTTACCTAAAGCGTGGGCTATTCTGGCTGGTGGCAACACGTCATCTTGTGATCGCCCGTCAGTCACAAGCACCAACACATGACGGAGAGCTGGTCTCATGCCTCTGGAAGGCTGAAATAACTCCTTTAGCATGTAGGCTATACCACGACCTGGGCAAATGCAGACACACAGAGTGTAAACCTGCCTAAATATTAGGTCTTTGGCTGGGGGTTCTGTGGAGTGGGGGCTCACATTAGGACATTCAGTGTAGTCTTATAAAAGGATAGTAGTTTCTACAGCAAGGCAAAACTTTCTGAGGGGAGACAACAATGAATTAGGTTGACTGAAATGGTTCAGGTTGAGTTCAGCAGATAAATTTGAAAGGGAAGGAAAAAAAAAGAAATACTCAGGAGAGTCGAAGCATTTCCCCAACATTTTAGGGAAAAAAAAAACACCCAAACTCAATTCCTGTTTTGAAATTTCTTTTGAAAGATCATGAAAAACCTTCAAACTGGAAGGCTTAAGAATTTTGGTCCACGACTTTCTACTCATAGCGGGTATAGCCAAATGGTTTCAAAATGCTCAGACAAAGGYGTTCTTGGGCTTCAGCCTCATTCTTGAGCCAGGAGGGTCTACAACACAAGCGTGGGCTCACACCTACGCACCAGTTTTCGTGTTGCCTCCAGCATAGTGCAGCCCCTTGACGGCTCTCAGGACACTGTTGCGGTCCTTGTGCTGGTGGAAGTGGAAGGCAGCTCTGGGCTCCTCGCTGTACTGCGCTAACGCAACCTGCCAAAGAAGAGGCCAGGCTAAAAAAGATGACGTTCATACGATAGCCAGCCATAGTGAAGTATCTTCATCCGACCAGAATTGTCTGTTAAAACAGGATAACGTCATCACTTGCCTAAATCTTGCAGATTATCTGCAAACGAAGAGTGCAAGAGACTCCTCATTTCTCAATCAGCTGAAAGAAAGCAACATAAATCCCCATTTCAAAAGGCTGGTTCAGATATCAGATGGGCTAATGGATCCTTAAATACAAATGATCTTTACTAATATATCTACTGAGCATTGCCATTTGCTTTGCCGGGTTGCCAGTTAATYCTGCAGGCTGCAGCTACCCTTGAGGTGTTTCACTGCATGGTCTGGGTTCTGCTTGTCCAGAAAAAGCAGCTGCAGCCATGTGCTGCATCTCCCATCCGGGCACTCACATGGCTCTCTCCTCATTTACAGCCTGGATGCAGGCAGAAATGGGACCTTGAGGGAGATCTTTGGCCCTGGAGTGGGATATCCATGGCTTTGCCCGCAGCTGAGTCAGAAATGGGATGCTAACATGTACCTGGTCTCCATGATCTAGACAGGCTTAAATATTGCATTTTAGTAGGTTCAGGATTTGCTTTACTCTTGATGTCTTGGTCTTGGAAGAATGACCAAGAAAGGAAAATATGCTCAAATGAGTTGGGAGCCAAGCTGGAAGGTAGGAGATTCTTATTTTTGTCTTTGATAGGCCATATAAGTCTGATGGGGCTTTCAGGAAAATACTTTACTTCTATGAATGGCAAAACATGAGCTAGAAATCTTTGTTATTGCAAGGATGAACAAACCTGGATTCCCTCAGGCCCAATCTTAGGGAAATAGGATATGATCCGGAAGAGGAAGTCTTTCACTTTATTGAAGTTGCTCTGGCCAATACTTGAGGACTCATCCACCAGGAATGCAATATCTGCTTTCAACTTGCCACAGACTGCAGAGGGGAGAGAGGATTTCCATAAGTCAAGGAGTCTTAGAGCAGAACCACATTTCACTGTGTTCATCACAATGAAACAAACTCAAGCACAAATATGTCATGAGTCGTCAACAGTTAGTGTGTAGGTAGCACCCTTTCCCATACACGCTGTACAGTTCTGTGTTTTCCCCTTTACCAACACTGCTCATCCTCATGGGTAACCTCAAGATCTTTGGCCCTTGGGCAGTTTCTAGGACAATAACAGGTTTAATAATTCCCTCTTGGCTTTTAAGSCTGCCACCACCAAGKGGAAACTATTRTCTCCTGGCTCACTAGCACACATCYACCTACCACTTAGCCGTGATGGAACATCCAGAGGAACACTGATCTTGAAGTTCCCTTGTCTCAGATTTAAACATTCCACCATCACACTATGTTGAGGTCATAACTCTTTCATAAAAGGAGTCATAAAAAACTCTCCTATGAGCAGATAAAATTCCATCTTGAAAGAAGATAGATCCTTTCATTCCCCAAATTCCCAYAGGAGGGCTGTTCCAGAAGGTCACTCCTTAAAAAGACTATCACTAACAACTTCTCAACTTCTAACTTAGGCATCCTTATAGACACCTCCCTTCGTGAAGGGAAGCCTGTAGCATAGACACTTTTCTGGTCATGATGGTAGCCCACCAAACGTAATTTAAATGACATTCAGGCCCTCTCTTGCAGGCTTCATTTGGCTGAGCAAGCTAAATAGTTATTTAATACTCAGTATATGAAGACTAACTAGTTCTGGCTCCTCAGATGAGAGCAGACTGTCCAGGAACCTGGTGGTTTTGATCACTGTCCTTGTATCACACATGGATACACACTCACTTGGTCCAGGCTGAGTAGTCAGTGGTGTAGACACTACGGTGGTCGATAGTAGGGTTTCTGGGGTTGGTTTTAGTGTTGCGTTGGTGCTCAGTGGAAGGGAAGTGGTTCTTGCACTGCTGAAAGCTGTGGAGGGGGATCTCATAGTAGGTTCTTTTGCTGAAGTAACAGGAGAAACGGGCACAGATGAATATCTGTGAGGTTCCTCTGTAAGAGACAAAAAACCCCCCATGTTCACTAAAGCCTTTTCAGCTAGGATAAGGAGAAACTGCAACTCAAGCATCTAGTCTTTATACCTGTATGCCCAATGAGTGTTGTCTCTKGTCCCTCTGTCTCTCCAAAGACTGGCCTTATGGAGAATAAATATGTCTCTTTGGAGTGCAGACCCGTCACYCGRTATGACCCAGAAGCTGCTGTCAACAGTTCCAGAGAAAGATCAGAACCTACAAAAAAATAAAAGAAGAAATAYAAATTAGCTGCTGTGTGAGAGAGGAGCTCAGTGCAACTCTCACACTTATTAAATGGCTGATTAAGATCTGCCCAAAATGTTCTCAATCAAAGGAACAGGAATATAAAATGGGAATTTGCACTAGTGGTTGCAGAGGGCATTTGTTCCAGTTGGCGTTCAAGGCTTAGTTTTGTGATAGCCCAATGAAGGAACACCAGCTATGGTTTGCAGGGCTGAGCATGTATAAAACCAAGATTCTTACTTTTTAAGGAAGAGAAAGTTTCCTGAAAAACAGAAGCAAATTTGAAAAAATTGCACAAGATAAATAGTTTTGATTTAAAATAATATCTGTGAAAACACCGTAACGATGTTTTGACATTTCAAAAGCATTTTATTTTGGAAATACTGAATGATGAATTCTGATGTTATTCAAAGTGAAATTTGTGCCTGTTCATTCTAAAATAGCATTTTCCCTGTAAAAATAAAACGGTAGTTTCTAAGGAAAAAAATAAATTAATGTAAATAAGGAAAGTTCAGCTACTTGGTTCTTTTGCAGCAACATAACTGTGTAGCTAAAGCCAGCCAGAGGGATGGATCATAGTCTGATACCACCAGACAGCAAAGGACAYGGGGCATTTCATATAATGAGAAGCACTGTGGTTACCACACTTATACTCTGGGATATGCAGAATATTGCTGGGGGACAGAGGTGGAAGGCTGAGCACCCAATCCACAAGGTTGGGCAGAATACCAGGAGACATCTGCAACCACTGAAGAAGGAAGCTGCTCTTTGATGGCAATGGTTTTCTAAGAGTCACATCAATGTTTGGCAAGGGAGAAGAGGAAAGTAGATGGCAAAGTTTAAGGTGCAACTGCAAAATTAAAAAGATTTCTGCATACTGATTGTTGTGGACACCAAAACCATAGCTTTGGAGGTCCTAGCACAGTCAATGGAGGGTAAAAAGAAGAGAGAGGATTTCAACATCCAGGTGAAGTTCTACAAGGCCCTCCTGTTGCATGAGGGAGAAACATTCAACTGAGTAGGAGGTGAACAAGCTTTTTATAGGACAAGCTAGCTAGGATGGGGTAGAGAATATGGCACTGTATGAGCTTAAAAGTGGGCAAGGGAAATGAGTAATGAACAAGCACTCGTTTAACACAAACAACTAATTGCTGAAAAAAAATTAATCAAGGCATCAAGAGGAACAAAGACAAAAAATTCTTAATTGCTTTTATATGCTAATGCTGTCAGGCTGAGTAATTAAAAAGGAGAGATTGGAGTTATTAATTTATGAGTGTATATTTGACCTCGCTGGTATTATTGAAACAYGGTGGCAAGATTCATCTGACTGGAATGTGGTATCAATAGTTCTAAACCTATTGCAGAAGGATCAATAGAATGAGAGCACAGCGGGGCTGCCAAATGTGGTATTATCCATTTCTGAGCCCCCGGATGACTCGGACACTGATGATCCTGAATACTTACGGATCGATGCTTAACAGCATGACACAGGAGGGGAACAGTTGCATGAGATCACTTAAATCACCCTAGAGAGCCCAAAGTTGAGTTCCCTAATCACTTATCCATAATGTGTAGAGCAAAGAAAAGAAAAAAGATGTTATCACGGGTGACTTTATCCTGAGTGGCATATTCTTATGCTGTCAATAGCAAAATGCCCTTAGAATTAAAAAGAAATAAAGTTGATGATCTGGCAATTCAAAAAGCTTTCCAGGGGACTGCTGTGTCAGACCCGTATCCTTTACTGACCTGTGGAGATGAACTGATCTCTAGCAAAAAGTTAATGCCAGAAATAACGACGAGAGGCAGCCTGTTCCATTGAAATAGATTGAGGTCCAGTCCAGAAAAAAAAATGCTATAGCTGATGCTTTGAAAATGTGAACCCCACAGAGAAAAATCCATTGGAAAAAAAAAGACTAAAAATTGTGAATAGTGATTGGGAAAGTTTTAAAAGCTCTTCTCCAAATAGTAAAGTTTTTAAATGGGTAAGAAATAGGCTGTCATTGATAGCAAAACCAGCCCTGCTTAGAGCAAAAAGGAATAATGGCATGAATATGGATCACAAATTGAAMAGGGGATGTCAAGAGCAATTGTTGAGAGTTATACCTTAAAAAGCGTGGAAAAAYGGTAAGTGAAGTCTTTAAAGGGGACTGTGCAGAGGTTTATGGATCAGGAGAGTCCATTAGTCACACCAGAGAGTCCACCTGAGATGGGGACATTGTGGGTACCCAAACTCAGGAGAAGCTTCAACCAGCAAAACCCTGCTTAAGCTCTGCAAGACATGACCCCATAGGAAGTCCCCAGTTTCCAGACATTTACTCATGGAACCACTTGCTAAACCATGTATTCCATCCTCAGACCCTCAYGGTGATGTGGCAGCTCACACAGGAGAGGTCCAAATTACAGGCTGCTCTTCCTYGCCCCACCAAAGAGCTGATACCTGAGGACAAGCGCCACGTCAGTAAGTATGCTGATGCTCCAGAAACAGCCRTCCACGTCAGCAAAACGCTGCTCTCTGCAGCCTCCTGCACTGCGAACTCGCCTACTTTGGGTAAATCCACTGTTGGAAAGAGAAAAAGAAACAGTGACTCCTTTTTGATGCTGTTGCAGGCAGAGCATGGGGAGAGTAGGTAGAAGCTACTGTTGAGAGCTCGGCCAGCTAAAAGGAAGCGCTGCAGCCCTTCAGAAGGTAAAATATTGGTCTCACTGAAATCAACGGCAAAATCTCCAGATGGGAATTACAAGYATGAAGCCCATCCTTGTGCCAATGAACACCGTCTGTCCACGGCTTCATCCCCTAGTGAATCTCTTAGATCATATGTAGCCCAGGGTGCCAAGAGGTGCGTGCAAGGCAAACACACTTTGGGTTGCAACCAGCTACAGAGACCTTCTGCCCACTTAACTGTAGGATGAGGAGAAAGAGTCCCCAGAGGAGAAAGGGTCCGCAGAAAATTAACTTTTTCTGCCACACTGGTGGGATCAGAGAAGCAGCAAGGTGTGTAACAGCCAGCATCACTCCTCTTCCATTCCTGCCTCCTGTCAGAGTCCCTTGGAGGGAGATGTCCCCCCCAGCACTGGTGGCGATGCTCTTGTCCCACCCTGCAGGCTGTACTCACAGGTTTTGGCGGTGAGGAACACGGGGCTTCCTTCTCGCCCCTCTATCACTGCAGACACACTGATGGTGTAGGTGGTGCTCTCCTTCAGCTTCCGTATGGTGTAAGAGACGGTCTCTGCTGCAACCAGCTGGGAGGTTTCCAAGCCACCTGACAGCAGCCATTCCAAAAACCACCGTTATATATAGCAAGGGCAGGGCAATTGCTATGAATAATTGTAACAGCAGGTTCCTCACACAGATCTTAGGGGAACTGGCAAGGGAGGAGTACTATGAGCTCAGTTTTCATATGGGGATATCAAGGCACTGGCAGCCGRAAGATCTGGTCACAAAAACATCACGTATATTGCTGCAAGGCGGACCGGTTCCCAGGTGACAACTATGGCTAAAAATGATTAATACCTTTATTATAGACTAAAACATGGTTAATTTTCAGGTATTCAGCTTGTCCCTTTTGACATAATGGAATTTCCCTAATCACAGTCCTCACCTACCCCAGTCAGTCTTTGGGAGAGACTTGCACTAATCTCCCATTTTATGGGGATCCCTGAACTCTATCCTCAYATCATACCTTACCAAAAGAGCAGGACGCTTACCGCTGAATGGGACCCAGGATATCTTGTAGTGAGTGGCACCAGGAAGCCCCATCCAAGACACCTTCAAACTATTYATGCTGGCATCAGTAAGCCTTAGATCTCGGACAGTCTGGACGGGATTGGAGTCTGCAAGAGRTGATGCAAAAATCAACCAGAATGAGATGTCAGAAGTAACAGTCCRACTTACACAGGGCCTGGTTCACGACTGAGTTTAGTTCTGAAGCCCGTAGGCTTCAGGGCCTACCTTGCTGAGACCACTAGGGATAAATAGGAGCGGGCAGTGTGTTAGTATACCCAGGGTTGTCTGTGTGTGTCAAGGCTGTTTAACATGCCAGCAGGATGTGTCTACACCTCTGCTGCTAGCTACACCACCAGGAACCTGCCAGGGACCATTGCTCCTGGTTCTGGTGGCTACTCGTGCAGCACATTCAGYAGGGTCTCTGGGTGCAATGCAGGGTCTCCATTGCAATGAAAGACTGAGGAGGTCTTTCCACCAGGACATACCTGTGTGGTGAGTCAGGGTCACCTCCGGCCCCTCAGTCGTGCTGAAGACAGCCCGAATGCCGACTTTATACAAGGTGTCAGGCAGCAAGTGGTTGATCTGATAGGCCAACACTTTGCTGCCCAAGTACTGAGTCTTGGCAACTTGCTTTTCTGCAAAGAGAGAATACATCCGAGCTGGTAGCTCTGCAGCGAGGCTGGTGGCATCTCCTCCAAGAGAAATGGCCATTCCTTGCTGTGCTGCTGTTTCAGAGCTTTGGAGGTTATCTTCAACAATACAGGAGCATGAATGTCAGCAGGGAAGAAACTAAAAGCAGTGAGTGCAGTCTGGCCTATATTCCTTTACAGTGAGATCTCTTTTCCTGTGCCAGGTACWGGGGTTAGTAGCCCTGGGGACTGTCAGGGCTGTGGGACTTGCCACAGTTTTGAGAGCTTCCATTTTGCACATTGGAGCCCTCAAGTGAGAAGTGGTACAGAACCAGCATTTGGTGAATATCCAGGCAATGCAAATCCCTTGCAGTCCAGGAGGTCCATGCAAGCACTACAAGGTGCTACCAGTATCCTTCTGGACATACAAATTGCATATACAGTTACAATTCACCAATTATGTGATCGAGGTTGCATGGATGGAGCAGCTCATCCTTCTAATGCACATCAGTAGACCAGAAGATGGGAAAAGCACCTCCCATGCCCTTGACCATAGACGTCAGTCTGTGTCTCGAACACTCCTCTGCTCACCTTTGCCTGCTCCCACAGGGCTCCAAGTGACTTTGAACTTGGTGGCAGCTGCTGTGGCACKCCATGACAGAGAAAGACTTGTGCTGGTATAGGACGTCACCTTGAAATGGGAGACATAGTCCAGAGGATCTGCAAAGCGAGGACCATATTAGACAGAGCCGTAAGTACTGTCCRTCAGGGCTCCCTGTGGGCAGTATAACAAGGACAAAGTCCTGGAAAAGGTTCAGAAATTGTATCTCTGCCTATCCYTTGTGTCACATCATCCTCATCTAGACAGACACTGGTTTGCACTGCTTGAGGTCTGGGTCCCCAGGAGTGCCAGGTGTGTGCATCATTGTGCTTTATGAGTGTCTAGATCCAGGTAGGAGTGTTTGCTCTAGCAACATCAAGGAGAGTTTCATGCTTACCACCAAGGTGGGTTTTATACTCTGGCTCAAGGTAGGAGCAAATATGAGAGCCCAGGACACGCAGTTCTAGGATGCAGAGTTGTGAGTTCTAGAGACATTTGCCTTCACCTTGTCCTTAGCACCTAGAACACCCACCCASAACTCTCACAGGTGCTGAACATCAGTATTCACCTCTGCCTGTTCTTCACATAGACGAATCCTTTACCCACATACTAAATTCCAGTGTGACCAGTCACCTTTTGCCACCTTTAAACCACTCTGAGAGTGCATTTGTCACTGTACGTCTCACTTCTGCTTTCTTATTGCCATGTTCAGCATTGCTACACTTCCTCCTGAAGCTGCACTAACTCTGAGGTGGGAGYGTGATGGTTTGCCATGGATGGGCATGCTCCATCCATTGGTTAGACCACATCTTTCCCTGTCTCTGAAGAAGGACAGAGGTGCAGGATGCCTGTGTATGGCTTTAAACCAGCCATGCACATGTACACTCCCTGGTGGCTACTTGAATGCTCTGCTTGCACTCACATGTCCGGGCTGAGGTGGTGATCCCTGGTCCTTCCACGGAGCCAAAGAGCACATAGAGGGAAATCACGTACTCAGTATCGTGGGCCAGGTTTCGGAGTTGGTAGGTTGTGATTGACTTGTTGAGAGCCAGGTGCCGAGGACGGTCTTTGTCAAAGAATTCTTTGGGAGATGGAGAAAAATAAAATAGAAAAGGATGAAGACTGAGGAGCCTGGAAARCAGTGCTGTTGCACACTGGGAAAGACACATGTTCATCCTGCACTGCATCCCAAACCGGGTGAAGCTCTGTTCTGGGACATGCGTGTGCATGTACACGTGTGTGTTTGGGTAAGAAAGAGTTACCTAATAAACTGAGTTTCTCTGAGGGTCACATCTGGGGTCTTGCCAGACTCTCCCCATAACTCAGTCCAGGGGTTGCTCCAGAATGTGCTCTGATCCTCCTCAGTGTCCCTAGGGAGATCCAAAGCCCTTGTACTGTCTCACCCTCACCTCTTCACTGAGGATTGGGGCAAGGTGGTGAAGGACTCTTGCACCAACTGGGACACGTCCAGCACTAGGGTCACTTTGGAGGTACTGCTGATGCTAGCTCAGGTCCAGAAGCAACAACTGGTTTCAGATCATGCCCTTAAGTAGGAACAGGCTGCTTGGACCAGCTACCCCTCTGCAATCCCCTGATATTTCCAGTTGCTTGTGTCCCTGGGGGAGCTGTGGGCGACACAGGCTGGAGGAGGGTGGACTCTCACCTGGTGTAGGACCCCAAGCCACTCTGTAGCCCGTGGCCCCAGCAACGGAGTCCCAGGAGACCAGGGCGCTGTTGATGGATATCTCAGTCACCTTCAGCATCTGGACAGTGCTCGATGCGACTACGAGAGAACAGAGCAGCCAAGTTGCGTTAAGGTCCCAACAGACAACGCTCCAAATGACACTGGCTCTGAGAGCCTGGCTTGTAAGAGASGGCAAGCAAAGGGATTTGCAAAGCCATTGTGTCGGTACTGGCTTCCCGTCCCTTGGTGTGGCATTGCCACCCTGCAGAGGGACATGGCTGCAGAGCAAACAGAGGTAGGAGCCCCGTATGGGGGGCAGAACAAGCTCCAAACAGGTGTCTGATCATATGGAGAGGAAAGAACTTTTGGGAAAATATTGAAAGAACATCTCAGCGCCAGAATAACCCAATTTCATCATATTCCTCTGTTCACCATGTTCACCCACAATCTTAAACCACCCTCAATCTTGGATCCTACTTCTCYCTGTCTTTTCTCTCCAGTTTGAGGCCACTTCTCTCCCCCAAATCATACCCTATCCCCACATCTGGGCCCTACCTCAGCCTCAGCTCTTTCTCCAGCACTTCCCTAGATCTCTCCACAAGGACCTGGCACAACCTCATCCCTGGACTGTGTCCTCTGGATTGGCTCCCACTTYCTCATCCCTGCTGCAGGGCACTTACCAGTGGTTGCTTTTCTCTTCACCACTGGTCCCTCAATGTCTCCAAAGATGGGGTTGATGGTGACGGTATATTCTGTGCCAGGCTGCAACCCTTGGATCATGTAGTAGCTGTAGATGTTGCTGAGATTCACATCCTGGATGGTGCCCTCTGCAGAAGGAAACAAYGGACGAGTTCCCTTGGTTCAGACTAAGCAGGACCATCTGCCACTGCACAACCAACCATCCAAAGTCTACATGGCAACAGCTATAACTTTGAGCTCATCATCCAGACGTATAGCTTGGTCTTGAGAGAAATGAGAAGGATGTTTTACATGTATTTGGGTGGCAGGGCTGGATTCCTGCCTCCACAGGTGTCTCCACTCTCTTCCAAATGGGTTAAATGAGATTAAGTAACATGTCTTCCTTCTGGCTTGTGTATATGTCAGTAACATCCTCAAGGCAAGGACCACAGGGACACCAATACACTCTGCACAAATCCTGGCTGAGATGCTGGTTTCTATGTGGTTAGAAATCACACTTGGCTTCTCAAGCAGGCCTCAGCAATTACCAAGAGACAAAAGCACCTTAGGTTTTTGCAGGCCAAAGAAAACCAAGTCAGCAATGCATAAATGTTTGCATGCGGATATTATGAGCAGTCGCATAAGATGGTCCCTACTCTGCCCAATGCCGTGTGACTCAGCCTGAGCAGTGCTGCCCAGCCCCTGMCTTCCCTGTAGGACATGGGAGCTACCTGATGCTGTATGAGACATTTTCTCTGGGTTAATCCTTTCTTTGCATCGCTGCTCCAAGCTGCCAACTGCCCTGCGACACGTTTCAGCATTGCCCCGGAGGGATACAGGGCTAGAGAAGGACAATATCTACACCCTGCGGATGGGGAAGGTCAATGCCTAAGCCCTGGGGATGGCGAAAGTCAATACAGAACTCCTGGGAATGGAGAAGATCAATACACAACCCCTGGGGATGGGGAAGGTCAATACACAAACCCTGGGGATGGGGAAAGTCGATACACAACCCCTGGGGATGGAGAAGGTCAGTATCTAACCCCTGTGGATGGGAAAGGTCAATACACAACCCCTGGGCATGAGGAAGTTCAATACCTAACCCATGGGCATGGGGAAGGTCAATACACAACCCCTGGAGATGGGGAAGGTCAATACCTAACACTTGGGAACGAGGAAGGTAAAAATCCAGCTCCTCGGGATGGGGAAGGTCAATACCTAATCCCTGGGGATGACACTCTCTTTTGCAGAGGCGCAGGCCGCAGCAGGCCTGGCCCTTGAAGGAGGGATGCTGCCATCTCCAGTTTGGTCACTGGAGGGTGCCATGTCCTCATCTTCAGCTCCAGCAGCACTCCGTGCTCCTTCCCCCTCTCCCACCTGCACACGGATCTTCCCTCCACATCACTCATTTGTTTTTATCTATCCTCTGTCCTAGAAGTCAGAGAAGAATAAAACAAGCTCCTCCAGGCCTTGGCATGGCTGTCCAGGGGTGGACATAAGTGTTCTTTTTAACTCCTCAAAACCCTTGTACAAAGGGAGAAAAGGCCAAGAAGTCACGACAACCTATGCATAACAGCATCAAGTGAAGGCGTGTGAGCCCCCCTGCCCTTCACGGTAGTGCCAGGCACCAAGGAAAGCCAGACAAAGAGAAATACCGTGACTCGCTGGTATGCAGCAAGGCTGGGTTGCCCATAGTCACTCATCTCGGCCTCAATGTCACGGTGCCTGTAAAGCCTGACCCCATCCTGGACCATGAGAGCAGGACCCCGCAGCCAGCACGATCCCTGTCCCCTTGAGAAGGGGTGTCCTCTGAGTGCTCCTTGCCCCAAATGTCACAAACCAAGTGTTCGTGTGCTCACTTTCAAGATGGGATATAGAACAAGGCCTGGCTAAATAGCTGAGATTGGGGTGTATCTTGATATATATACATATATTTTTGAGAATCATTCATTACTGGTTCGTTACAAAGCAATAAAAACMGTGTTATATCAGTGTTATATCATCCCCATAAGGATTTTTCCCTTCTGGTGACCTCCAGAGCTGTTCTCCAGCTAACCTCCCACTTCTCCTGGTGGGAGATATCTCTATTTCATAAGCAAGGATTGCTGAGCCAGCGGAGTGCGTGTTAGTTATTCCAAGTCTATGATGGAGCCCAGGTGTCCTGACAYCCTGCCTTCTCTTTGAATCACAGAAACATCCATCTCCCAAGGCCAAAATATGCCATCAAACCTGAATTTCTAACTTACACTCCCCCACGCCAGCAGCGAAAATGGGTTTAGGCTAAGGGCAAAGGAAAAACTCCAGCTGCAAAATGCAGATCTGTCTTCCAGCATCAAAATTTGCCTGAGAATTCAGCTGCATTACGAGATGCTGCATTTCAAAGTCCGGCCTTGCATTTGCAATGACAAGATCAACCATTACACTCCATCATCTGGACCCCAGTGCCCCTGACGAGAGGGGACCCCGGGTCCRTGGAAGCTGTGGGACATGTTGCATTGCACACTGTTCTCTTCTAGCTGCGCTCCAGCTATTAACCCTTTCCTGGGCTACACAGGTCCAGTAAAGCCGGTGCTGAGCCCATGCTACCAGGGCTGGCTACTTTGTGCAGACCAAGAGGGGGCATTTTTGCAGGTTACCCACAAAGCTCCGCGTAAAGGCTCTCCATTACAGGCTGCTAATTAATCCCCATGTGCAGACAACTCCGTTACTCATGGACCAAGTGGTCCAGCTCCCTCCAGCATTTCTTGGACAGGCTCCTCTCCCAGAAGGCGTCACTGCATCCAGCAGCATCCAGGGTACATTGCACAGCTCTTCTSCTCGGCTCTCCATCCATCACCGCARGGCCCCTTCMCTGTTTCCCAGGACTCTACCTGCCGACATCCAGGTGAGCCTGTAGCCAGTCGCTCCCCGGACCGGGCTCCACYTGGCCTGCAGCGTGTCAGTCGTCTCGTTCTGCAGCAAGATGCTTTTTACAGGCAGCAGTTTCACTGGAAGGAGGACAGGGAACAAGGCTTTCAGTGCTCCTSCTTGCCAGAGGTTGGCTTTGCTGGACACCATCCCTATGTCTCTGTTCCTCCAGCGGGAGAGGGATTTCTAAGGGCTCCTGCACTGCCTGGCAGGCTGAGGGTTTCTTGTACAAGGCAGCAGGGAGGAAAAGGCACCGGTCTGTGACCACTGCTCTCCAGGACCAATATCTGGAGATACTGAGGTCTGAGGTGTGAACATGAGGAGTGAGGAAGGCAGCAGCATGTGGGCAGGAAGGGAAGAAGGGGTAGGCAGCCAGTGGGGGAAGATTTCTTATGGAAAACACATGGGAAGGCTCTCCGGGGGCAGAAAATCCTTGGCCACTGCAGTCTGGCCAAGTTCTCCATAAAGCCCAAGTTCTGAATGAGCTATCTGGTAACCCCAAACGGCTCTGCCAGTTTTGGGGTGACTCCCAGAAGCAGAGGGTRTGAGCACATCGCTCGGTGCAATAACACAGCAGATGGGTCCAACCTCTTACATGTTCTTCCCATGGCAGACACGGGCTGGCTCGGCCCCTCGGGGTACACGGCGTAGATGCTGATGCGATACTGCCTATCCTCCTGCAGGTTATCCAGCACGTGGGAAGTGGTGTCACCCTGCAGAACTTGCTCGTAGGTCATTCCTGGTTTGTTGGCTGCAAAGCCAAAGAGGAGAGTGACAGTGAAGCACAGTAGTGTTGCCTTCCCAGTGCCTGAGGTCTACAGTCACGGCAATGTCATCACAACAGGATGAAGAGCATGCACACAAGGTGGTTTGAATGCATGGTTGAATGGTTGAAGGTCCCCAACCTATGTATGTTTGCTGAGGCTCATGCTATAGCTTAGGTTTGACATGTCTACACCATCCCCAGTCTTGCAGATCACCAAGACCAGTGCATGGGCCATGTCAAAAGCTTGGACTTATCCCAGGTCAGCTTGAATATGAACAAAATCCATAGTGGATCTGGATGTAACAGTGCAAATGGGTACAAGCCCTCCATATCATCATCCTTTTCCTGTCCTTCATGAGAAAGTCCTTCAAAGGATGCTTCTACTCTCAACTGGAGGAAGCACACTGACTAGAAAGGGCTAAAATGGTCTCCAAGATAATGCCATAAATGCTGGACTTAAATGGYGCTGTCAGGTCCTGGACAAAATGTGACTTTTCCTGCTCTCAGGACATCACTCATTTTAAAGAAAATGTGAATAAAACTTAAAATCTCAACTCACCTCTAGGAATGTAGATCTTGTAGCCTTCCAGCTTGCCCAGGGGAGGCGTCCAAGCCACCTTCAAGCTAAAAAGTCCTTCTTCTATCACACGGAAATTAGTGACTGGAGGGATAGGTGCTTTGGGATACGAAAATGATGAAGTTTATGGGACATTATTGTATGAACATAYCACATTAAAGACCCCTGGAAAACCTTTTGTTTCTACTGACGAAAAGACACAACAGTGAGCCAAAACTGGCCTCCAAGCATTAGTTCTCTCTGTTCTCTCAGCCATACCCTCAAGAGCAATCTTCCCTCCTGTGATACCCTTGCCTGCCTTGAAAAAACGAGATGAAATCTCCCTTTGGCAGGGTGCTTGTTGACTTCCTCTTTGGATGATGCTGGGGACCATGAAGTATCCACCTACAAGGCGTTGTCCTACAGACAGAGAAAACTCTGCTGCATTTTCGGGCAGACTGAACAAAGCTGCCCAAGGACGAATGGGTCAAATGCTACTTGTGCCTATGGATGCAACTTTAACAAAGAGGAGCCCATTTCAGTCCAGCCAGTCACGGCAGACAAATTTATATCTTCTGCCTCTGGCTTTATGTTGGGGATATTAAGAGAAGAGATCAAATGATTTTATTTCCACCCGTAAAGACATTCCATCTTATTCTTGGCAAGTACATATGAGTCAACTTCATTGAGGCTCTTTATTTATTCATCTTGTCTGAGATCTTTCCTCAAGAAGACAAACAATTTAGACATTACAAAGGGGGAAAAAAAAGAAAAGAAAAGAAAAGAAGAAGAAGAAAAAAAGAAGAAAAGACTAATTCTTTTAAAAAGGCCCTCAAGCAAAGCAGACTTGGTGCTTCATGCAAAACAGAGCAGCAGAATTAGTGCACTTCTTAGCAGCAGCAGTGCAGAAACTTCTGTATCTAAACCTGCTCTTTCCACCACATCTGACCCAGTGTCAACAGGTCTTCAATCTAGAGGAATGTTGGCCCTTTGTTTCCAACTACCTTGTCATTAGTGATGTGATGGCAATGAAATTTGGCACAGCATGCTGCAATCCAGAGGAGACCCAGCTCATTCCACCGGAGCAGACATAATTTTTGGGGCATTTCCTAATAGCCCTCACCATAAAATTTTGATCTTCTTCTTGACTGAAATGAAGTCCTACTGCCAATCCAAAGCTTTCAGGTCATCTATTTATAAATGGTACTTATGTTTATAAGATTATTGTCTCCAAGATCTTCTTTTATGCTAGGTATATAGGAGTTACTGAACCCTAGTCTAGATTCATAAATTTTGAGCAGGGGGGTTGGATTAGATGATCTCTAGAGGTCCCTTCCAACCTCARCCATTCTGGGRTTAAATCAGATGACAGGAGCTACCCAGCAACCACCACCCTGTACTTGCAAGGAGCACACATAGCAAACACACACACTCCAGCACCTCTGCACAGCCTCACTCTGCATGCGCTCACACGCGATTCACCGTGGACATCCGGACAGGRGATGATCCTCCTTCCCCCAGCACCCTTGCACAGTTTCTGGGAGTCTTTCTGGGCCCGCACGGCCAAGGAGCATGCAGGGATGATTGCACGACAGGCACTCACTTGTTTTACCCTTGACGCTTGCCAGCTTCCCAGGAGCGTCTGCATAGAGAGCCTGCACGGTGAAGACGTACTTGGTGTTGGGTTTGAGGTCGGTGACCAGCACAGAGCCTTTGTCACTATCCACTACAGTCTGTCACATACACAAACAAAGGACATAATAACGTCACCTCAATGGCAGTAGAAGACCATCATGTTTGCGACAGGTTAGGAGCACCATGCTTCTTCTCTGACACAAGTTAACTCCCRTGAGTAGCAGCAACCTCTTGAAAGGCACCAATTCAGAGCATCTCAATCCTCAAAATCCGCAAATCCTCAAAAAAAAATCCTCCCATGTTCACACCAGACATGGCAGTGACTCTTTAGAGCTCCTTGGTGCTTGTGACCTGATCCAGGTGCAGACAAGAGGGAGGTTGTGCTGCACAGGACAGAGTCAAGARCAGTTTCATGGGAGAGTCTAGAAAAGACCCCATGAAACCAAAAGGCTGCACAAGGGGTGAATCAGCTCTCCAAGCTCCACTTCAGTGAAAATGGAGGGAAAGCAGCCATTGCACATAAAGAAAGCTTATTTTAAGCTAGTGGAAAGAGATTCCAACTAAATCTAAGAAAAAGAGAGGTGGAGATGCAAATTCTGTGTTTTCACTATATTCTTATGAGATTCTGAAATAKCCAAGGAAATTCATTCCTGCTAAATACAATCTTAATAATTAATAAAATGAATAATCTTAATTTTAATATTTTATGCTTTAATAGCTTTGCACTATTATTAGAAATCAAAGCTTTAGGCTAAAATCTATTCCTCAATCTTGCTCCTATTTTTTTTTTTTTTGCAGTTTAAGAGCTGACCCTGAGCAAACTGACAAACATTTTGATATCCCTCCCCCAAGGGCCTAACAAGTCTCAAACCAAAACGCACAGAAATCTAACCAAGAGCCCAGGTCCTGGACATGCCATTGAAGCATGACCRTGGAGGACCTGGGGATGCTGCTAGGCAAACCGGAGCGTGCTCCTTGTCAGCCCCAAGAGGGGACCTATGTTCTCCTTCCATCCTTCCTTCCCCATCTCACCTCTGCAGCAACAGTGCCAAAATTAGCAGTGGCAGCTGATCTAAAATATTATTTCCCACCTGCTGCTTTTCTCCAGCAGCTTTATCACTCCAATAGCACCTCTGCTCACACTCCAGGTCACAGCAAGCAGCAGCTTATGCCGATCCACTGGGCTGYGAGTGGGGTGGTGGAGGGACATGGTTGTGTCCTGACCTTGGCTGTGGCAACAACAGAGATGTAGCTGGTGACACTTGAGGCTCATCGCTCTCAACCCTGGGGATGTGCAGGGCAGCAACGCGACCCTACCTGCCGCTGGTCCTCCGAAGCCAGCTGCCCCGCGGGAAGCAAAGGCCGCCGGTGGACGCGGTACCCCGTCACTTTGCCTGTCGCGGGCATCCACGTCAGCCTCAGCGAGCTGTGGCCGTGTTCACTGACAAGCAAGTCCCGCGGACCGACGAGCTGAGCTGCAAGAGGAGAAGGGGAAGGTCTTTGATTTGTGACGTCGGTGACAAAGTCAGCGCTGGATATGTGCTGGTCTTTAATGAGATCACCACGTTCGTTGCACATACAACCCTGAGTATAAATGTCCYTCAATTGGATTAAGAGGGAACAAGCAGCCACGATCTGTTTGCAGAGCAGAGACGCTCAAACAGATTTTCTTTTGGCCGAATGTTGGACAGCACAAGAAGGGAAAACAAAACTAGTTCTGGCAACGTTCCCTTCTGAAAACCTGCTTCATGCACAGGGCAGYAGCCCCTCTCTACATTGCTCTTCATTCCAACCAGAGCCTAAAAATTGCATGAAAAAGAAAAAAAAAAAATAAAAAGGAAGCTCTAAAGTGCTCAAGGTCAAGGAACAAAAGAGAAAGCAAACCAGACCCTCTAGGGACTTAGCACTTATTCCAGTGGATGACATCCTTCCAAGCCCTGTTCCCAGCTTTCAACTCATCTTCTCATAAGTTTATGTGCCAAAAGGGAGGCAGGAATTCATTGTTACTCCTGCAGGTTTACTGCAACATCCGTATCTCTCTGAGGAGACATACAGGTTTCTGTGGAGATCTTTTCGGCTGCTCCCTGCAAGCAATAGGGTCCTCCTTGAGACCCTGAGCTGTGCTGTTCACTATGACAGTCCCAGCATGAGAGTCATGATGGGAACGGTGTCCTGGAGAGCAACTCCTGCCCTCAGCTGAATGGGCAGTGAAAGATTCAGGATCCTGCATCACATGGAGGATAGAGAACATGGAGAACATGGAGGCAGATACAAGCAACATATGCAGGATTATTTCCCTGAGCAATGGGTACTTCATGAGTTCATTGATCTTCTAGGACCAGTTACCCCAAAAAGGTCCCTTGTAGTCAACAGAGGGGACACAGAAGGTCCATCTCCATGGTATGGAYGGCACTTCCAGGGACAGAGGAGATRGTTCTAGCAGGTGGAAAGCAGGATGGAGAGACTCACCTTGCACAGGCTGCTTGACGGGCAGCGGTGGCTCTGAGGCCGTGAAACAGAGTCTTCGAGAGAGTTTGGGAGCCACGTTGTGGAGCAGGGGGAAATCGTCAGCATAAAGCACATGCTCTTCAGCAGGCTCCGAAGCTATTTTGTTCAGTTCATTCTTATCAGCATCCTTAATTCCTAGACAAAGAGATGAGGAAGCATGAGATGAAGGAGATGAGGAGCATCAGGGCCCATCACTGTCATAGGGCAGACACTGCCTAGAGCAAACAGGAGCTTTGCAGTCACGCTGCCCCAGSTAAAGGAGGAAACAAGGAATGGAGGCACAAGCTCGACAAGCAGTGACGGGGCTCATGAAACCTCCCAGGGGATTCAGTGGTGAACTTGGGAGAGAAAGGGAGCAGGGCAGGATCCGGTCTTTCTGTGTCCTGTTGCATACGGGAACATTTCTGCCTTCTGGACCGAGCAGAGAATGAGTCCTTGGGAGGCTGCTGAGGGTTTTGTGGAGATGTTTTCTTTTTTCTTTTTTTTTGACAAAAAGCAAAAAAAAAGAGACGCCTCAATTTCACCTTACATTGGTCCAAAAGGACTTGTTTTCTCTCCATAATGGCATCTCCCTGCCTTCCCCATCCCTTCTTCTCTGAACTTCTTTCAGAAGTGCTAGGTTTGACCTGTAATAAATGATTGTATCTACCTTGTGGAAGCTTTTTTTTTTCTTTTTCTTGCCCATGGAAATATTCTGATGGACATTTTTAGCATTGCTAAAGTTGGATTTCAAACCCCATTAACAGAAACCTTCCAGAGTAAGAACATTTCATTTTTGAAAATGTCACATCAAAACATTTTGACTTTTATGGAACTATTTATTGAACTCCRTCTGAATTCGCAACTACTTTTGACAGATGCAAAACTGCAGATTGCCRCTGAATAAATCAGCTATTGACAACAACAACAAAATTTCCCAGCGTAGCACAGATGCAATTTCCCTCTGTGTGCAATAGTTGCTAGTGCCTAAGCTTGGCTTGTGCACAGCATTTAGAGATGGACACTTTTTTTGCATTGAGACTCTTTCCCAGTGCATAACTTCTATGTTGGTGCACCCAAAGTGGTTGGGAGCAGTGCTGCAGCTACCTCAGTATGTCCACACATACCTACAGCAAACAGTGTCACTCCACCGTTCCGCAGCATGAGGGCTTCATCTTCAAACGAATCGCCCGATTTACCGTCTGTGATCAAAATAAGGATCTGCAAAGAGTTGGGGTTAGATCCAGACCATGAAAGAGCAAAACATGAGGAGTTTGCAAAGMCAGCTGCAGTATTTTCACATCTATGGCTCATCCTTCTGAAAGGACAAGCACTCAAAAACAAATCCTTTGACAGCCTGCACCTCTCAGGCACCCACTCAGAATCAAAAGGGATCCCACTAAAACACCTGGAAGCCGGTGGTTACCATATCCCACCTGTAGCATCATGTTCGCCCTCCTGCTTTGTTATCCAAACCAGATCACACTGATTGCACYGCACTGATTGTGTGGATGATGTAGCCCTGGCATATGGGATCTTGGAGGAGGAGAGCAGCACCAAGCTGCAAACATGAAGGTCTGGGCCTGACCACGCGAGAATGGGAGGTGAAACCCGGCTATAGTAATTTCAGACTCCATGAATTAGATATATCTACTCTTTCCTGATTGATTTCAAGGGTGCTTGGCAGTAGAGCGGAGCAAACTGCCTCTTACAGATCTGCCAAGCAAACTAGAAAGCRGTGCCTCCTTTTTGGTACTCTCAGAATTAGGAATCCCTCAAAAATAATGAAAAAAAAATCATGATTTGAGGAAATAGGTGATCCAGAAATATGTCTGCAGGTAGACACTACAACATGTCTGCTACTTGAATAAGATGTTAATTGTACCGCCACACTCCATAAGGGGAGTGGACGTATGCAATCCGTTAGCAGCAGCAGCAGCATTCACAGAGGAGGCACAGGCGCCAGCTCTTGTCTCTCTCTCATATATAAATCATGTCCCGAGGCCATTACTCTGTGTGACAGGGTGAACCTGTTCTTTCAGCTCGCACAGCGCGTGCCCTGAATTCACGGGTTCAGCTGGAGGCGCTAAGACAGGAGCCCGGGCTCTCTCTGCAATCAACGGAGAGCGAGAAGCGTTTCCAGAGGCTTAGCCAGTCAACCTGAAATGAGCTCCTGCCTTAGGGGCCTCGATTCCAAATCTAAAAAAGCACAAGCAACAACAAAAGAAAACCCAAGTGGCTCCTTCCACCTTCAGATGAAGCAGAGAGAAGTCTAATGGCTTCAGAGGACCACACTAGTGMAGACATCACAGAAGGTGACTCACCCTTGCTGCATCCTCCCTCAGCACGGTAGGGTGAAACACGGCCYGAGCCACAAATGCCAGAGCAGACCCTGTTTTTAAGGTGCCTCCTTTGAATGAGAGATCCTGAATTGCCACCAGCACTTCTTCAATGGTTACGTAATCCGTCAGCTCGATACTCATCCTGGGAATGAGAAAAGGAGGGATGTAGGTGAATAAAGAGCGAGGGGACCCTGCTGATATGGAAAGAATACATTCTTAACAGTAATGAGCAGCAATCACTTTGATATCTCAATGTTCACACCAGGCTTTAGGTGTTAGAAACCCACACACTGGTGGAGAAAGACGATCTGACCTACCTTGGTTTCTCYTCGTAGAGCGCCACCCCCAGCCGAACGCCTCCTTTGCCCATCACCACGTTCTCAAAAGAGTGGGTCACGCTGGAGATGAAGTCTTTGACCARCCGCGAACTCTCCGTCCCGGTGCTCTGGCCCTGCCCCACGAGGAACAGAATGTCCGCCGCCTCCACCGTCCTGCACACTGGAGGAGAAGATGGGCAGGAGGGCTAAGTCCACTCCGTGCGATCAACCAGTTGTGAACTAAACCCGTGTGAACCACAGAGATAGTTCAGCTAAGGGAGAGACCTTGCCCGGGCCCAGTGAAGTGGGTAATTATGGGCCTTCCAGAAGAAGAGTCAGACACCCACRGGTGATCATTTGGCCAGAGAAAGACATTGGCACCTGAGCTGGTCATCCCAATTTCTCCTTGGGGACAACAGAGCCAAACACACCCCTTAAGAGTGATTCACCTCCAACCATTTACCATTGAGACCCCCCAGCCACAAGTAGAGCCCAGACAACTCATTCAAATATCAACATTAGAGATGTCTGTTACTAAGTGAAGTGAATCCTTTCCTATTCATGCGTTTGAGTCACCCACCTAAAATCAGATTAAAAACTACTGATACAGAACTGAAATGGAGGAGTTGGATGAACAACTGGTTGTGTTTGTACGGTTGCATTTGTAAGCAACCACCCTCACATGGTGACTGTCATCTCCCTTTCACTTGGGGCCGGTGACAAGTCACTACAACTAGTAAAGTGATAAATAYACCAAGGAGAAAGGAGACTGGAGCCCCGAGAGTCAACAAGAAAAGAAAGTGGAGCCTGTCAATGGAAAGCACTGCCARTTTACCTGTGATCAACTTCATTTATCAAGTTGTTGGAGGCCCCTAATGAGAAGCCARCAAAAGGCATTAGCAGAGAGAAATCCCTGTTGTGCAAGTGATTTATGGGGTTGTTTTGAAGTGCAGTCCCAACCCCAGGAACAACTAAGCTCCATCCTGGTAAAGGCAGACAGGCTCTGCGATCCTCCACATAGTAATGAAGGTGTTTAACCCCATTTTCTCCTCATTTGCAAGCTGTTTTCAGGGCACAGAYACCATATGGCACCCTGGGCTTCTCACCATTGGAATTCCAGAGCTCCACCAGCAACTGCTAGGAGAGATTTGCAACTGGATGGAGAGGTGCAAGGGGTTTGCCCAGGTCCTCTGCACCAAGTGCCTTGTGCTCCATCACTTTTACGATGTAACTAACGGGGCAATTCCAGTCTTGCACGGAGAGGGTTCGAGCTGCTCTGGTCACTCAGCTCTGCAACGTTCACCTCTTGCCTGGCAGTCGAAGAGATTTCATGTGCAAGAACGATTGGTTTGAGTGTTTTCCTTTATAGCCAGAGCCAATCTGATGACAGCTGGCAGGGAAGGGACAAGCGAACAGGGAAATTTGTTTAACGACCATCAAGGCACATTTCCCTTTACAAAGTGTTCAATCTCTTTTAATCGAATTTTATTTTCTTTAAGAAATCAATAGCTCCATTTCATGGGCAAAAATCTGATGTCCTTTAGGAACACGCAAACAGAACACTCAAATAGGAAGCTCAGAACTTTTTTTAAAAAAATTTTTGGTATTTCTCTTTGTTACAGATAGATAGATGCTGAATTATTATTGCAGGGTTGATGCAAAGTAGACCACACTAACTACAGGAGCAGCTCAAAAAACCAGGGCTTGATCCCACATTTTGTTCTTGCTGGGCCACGGGGTTCTTGCTTGGACGGGGCTCTTAAAACAGCCTCAGAATAAGAGTCCTTCCATACTGGGCTGCACACCATTCCCAAGATGAATCCAGGCCCACAGCCTACTCTACCCGCCAAATGCAGTGGTAGGGACTGTTATCACCACCCACTAACTTCCTTCTGGGGCAGAACAAAGAGCTTTGTTAGAGCAAGGAAAACAGGTTTACACCTTGGACCTCTCCACTTTCTCTTTTTCATTCTGCATCATAAATGCCTTGGCCTTCACCTGGTTCCTGTCTTGACTTCCAGCTGCAGGTTTAGGGACCCAATCAGGAATTGCTCCTATTTGCCTTTTTAAGGCTCAAGAGCTGTGGTGGGGTCGGGGGTTTCCCCTCGGTTTCAGCTGCTTTTGGGGGCATGGGTAGATTTCATTTTGTTTCATCCAATTGTGTGTGCAGGTATTGCACATTGTGTAGTTTCATTACATAGTCACTCATAACACAAAGCACATTGCAGCAGTTCCTCTAGACATCAAGGCCATGGAGGACCCGGAGGTGCAAAGTTCCTTCTTCTGGCACCCATCTCCTGCAACGGACAGTCCATTTTAGCTCAGCCTCTCCAATTTACCTAACTATCACCCTGTTCCTATAAGCAGGTACTGCTGATTCCCAAGATATTTGGGAAGATGTAGTCTGCATTTCCTCAGCTTATGCTTTGTTGCCGTCTCTTCCATCCTAATTTGCTTTGGCCACATAATGGGACAGAGAGTCGTTTACCAGCAGCAGATGGTAAATGTTCATGGGTCTTTGTTACCCAAAGTTTTGAGTCTCTTCATGTTTCTCCATGCCTCTRACATTGAGTTCTTCATGGTTTAACAGTTCTGTTTGCTGCAGAAAAGTAATGACTGGCTCTTTGTAGTTTAACTAGTTCCCAGCTGGGAATTCAAAGCACTTTCTCTTGACGAAAAAATAGGGGACAATTATTTCAATTTCCCTTCCTGGAGCTATCAGTTGATATTTCCCTTTCTCAAACCTCCSTTAAGTGCTTTTCAGCTGACATGTCAGGGGTGTCTTGGAGGCAGCTCAGCTGCTAACAACTACTCCCCTTGAGCTCTGTTCCCTGCTTCTGAGTATTTTGGATTTCTTGTTTTTCTCTATCTTGGATGTCGATGTTCCTGCTTCTCCAGAAGTACTTCAGGAAAGGCCAGGCCAGTAGTTGGCTTTGACTGAAGTTTCCTCAAAACTAAAGGAAATTGTACGGCAGCCTCACAGGTATCTGCAACCTGTGTTATCAGGAAAAAATCCTAATAAAGGCTCAACCAGATAGAGAAGTATCTACCAGCTCGCCCCAAACCACCCACCTCTTGCAGCTTTTCAAGGCAATGAGATCTCTTTCTGGGACATCTGCATTTCTGTCCCTGATCTGGAGGTCATCTCAAAATGCCATTGATATTCATAGGATTTGGGTCTTTGCTGCTTGTGGGGAGCATCTCCACATCTCAAGTGCCCTGAGACCTGCCTCCATCCACGCCTGGAAGTCTTGCCCACCCAGCACAGAGCTCCTTTCCTCGTTTGCATCCTAGGTAATGAAGGGAAAGCCAATGGTGAGCTGCAAGGGTTCCATGGGATTAAAGGGGGCAGGATGGTGCCCCCTCTTCTAAAAAGGGAGTGCCAGACCCCACTCRTCGAGATGCTGAGTCAGTGCTCAGCCCCTCTCCAGAGGGGACCCAGCTTGGCAAGGAAACCCAAGCACGTTCTGCTACTTGGATCAGGTACTGAAGCTGTCATCGGAAACGTGCGATATTTCACATATTTGGATTGGTACCTTCTGGAGAAAATACCAACACAGACAGCTATATTAATCACAGGGGGATATGATTTTATTTGAAATTTTCCATGCACCTCCAAAATTACCACGTTTCATCAATCACAGGTTTGCCAGAGACATCTGTAAACGCTGATTTATTGCACTGTTCCCAGCTCCGAATTAAATAGCATTATAGTCAAATATATTGGCTTAATTGACGGACAGGAATTTAATCAAGTTAATTTTGTAGCCGATCCAAGACTTCTATTAACTCCTTGTTGAATTCACTGAGTTTACTCCGGGCACCACCAAAGCCTGGGGGTGGGTTCYTGCAGACCATATCAAAGAAGAACCTCCTGGCTCAGACCGCTCTGATTTATCTCCCTCGGCTGGACACAAGGAACAGATTTGGAGGTCCTTGACCCTTTCCGCAGCACCAACACAATTTCTGTCCTTATTCTCCAAGAACTGCAGCTCTAGAGAGTCACAGACCAGATCGTGTCCTAACTCCACTGGACTGCTTCTCCGGGGTCCTTTAGGCTCCTGCMTTTGCCAGGCTCACAAACATGAGCCATGGGGAAGACGTTTTAGAGATCAGATGAAGATCAAAAGAGCAGGTTTTCCATGTCTCCTCATCTTCCTCTGAAGCAGCCAAGGCTGAGTAGAGTCCTAATTTCCCCTTAAACCCTGGTGTTTTGGGTCAGATCTGTCTCCCTTTTGGGGCCAACTGYAGATGCTCTGTCATCCAGCTGCTTCCAGCCCAAAGGGACCTTAGCGCAAAGGCCAGAGACATCAACACAGCAGCCTCACCCTGGCTCTACCTGGGTCACCTTAGCAAAAAACGCTGCTCAGAAGAGGCCTTTCCCTCCTTGCTGTCTCCCAGCATCATCCCCAGCCGCTACATTTGCAGGAGACAACCAGTCTCATACCTTCATGAGCAGCCACCACTCTGTACTGGGCCATGGCCACGGCCAAGGCAAGGAGCTGGGCATGCAGCATGTTCCTCTTCTTTGAGCAGAAACTCCTCCTCGGTTCCTGGAGTCAGCACGCCGCCTGGAGAGCCACTCATCTGCCAGAGACAAAGGCACTTTAATGCGTGTCATCCGTACAGGATGTCCCTACCCATCCACAGCAGCAAGGCAAGGTCTCCTCCGACTACCAAAGCTCGTGTTGGCTTAGCACCTGAGTCTGTGAACCCTTGAAACCCTCTGGTTCTTTGCTGAGGCTGGCAAGGGGGGATAGCACAGCTTTGTGYCCTAACAGGCCTCCTCTTCAGGCAGCAATGGCCAAGGCAGGTAAGGCCCGAACATGAACATTACCCTGCAAAGGAAAAGGAAAGGGGCTACAACCTCAGTTACTCAAGAGGGAGGCATCTCTGGRCCTCCAGTCTATGAGGGTCACTAGAAGATCACTGCAAACAGCAGCCACCTGCACTCAGATCTGCCTTAAACTACAGAAAACCTTTGGGTTCCTAAATCCACAATGAATGGCCATGCACTGGCAGCCCTTGGAAGTCCAAATTACCAGGATGCAGCAGCCACAGGGACCCAAAAGCTCTGGTTTCTACTCACGGACAGTTTAGCAAACTCTAACCAACTCTAACAGCTCATTAGGGCTAATCATTAGGGCTAATCTCCCTCTGCAAAGCAATAACTTCCTTCTACGAAGCAAGAACTTCAGCAGAAATGGCATAGCCAGAAGGGGTTTGTTTCTTTTCAATGGGCAATAAAAGTTCTTCTGCTCTATGTTTTACCTGCCTGTTTCAGGCTGAGCAGGTTTCTAAGAGGGACACGGATTACTTCCAGCGTGGAAATTACAAAGGTTGAGAAGATGAGCTCACTATCTAGCCTATTTTTGTTGGATTCTTCCTTCCTTAATAATAYACAACTTTAAAATCACATTACATTATAGACTGAGTTTCTTTGGGAAAATAAGTTTGAGCTCCCAGGCASTAATTTGACCAAAATGAATCCCTATGCAAGGGAAAAATGAAGCTCAATCCACCTGGAGTAAACCAGCATATTCCTATGCAGCACCGTGCACAGCCAGGGCCACCGTGGCTGCTGCTACAGAATCCCAGAGTGGCTGAGCTTGGAAGGGACCTCTAGGGATCATCCGGTCCAACCCCCTGCTCCAGCAGGGACACCCAGAGCACGGGGCACAGGGCGGCATCCAGGTGGGTTTGGAAGGTCTCCAGAGCAGGAGCCTCCACAGCCTCTCTGGGCAGCCTGGGCCAGGGCTCCGGCACCCTCACACCAAAGAAGTTCTTCCTCACATGGACATGGAGCTGCCTGGGGTTCAACTTGCACCCATTGCCCCTTGTCCTGTCACTGGCCACCACCGAGAAGAGTTTGGTCCCCTCCTCCCTACATTCTCCCCTCAGGTCCTTGTCTGTATTGGTCAGATCCCCTCTCAGGCTTCTCTTCTCCAGGCTAAACAGGCCCCACTCGCTCAGTCCTTCTTCATACGACAGATGCTCCAGTCCCTTCATCATCTTGGTCGCTCTGCACTGGTCCCTCTCTAGAAGCTCCATGTCCCTCTTGTGCTGGAGAGCCCAGAGCTGCCCCCAATTCTCCAGGTGGGGCCTCCCCAGAGCTGAGCAGAGGGGCAGGATCCCCTCCCTCGCCCTGCTGCCAACGCTCCTCCTGATGCAGCCAGGAGCCCATCGGCCTTCTTGGCCACAAGGGCCCATTGCTGCCTCATGGGGAACTTGTCCTTGTCACCCTGCGCATCCCACAGCTACACCCATCTCCAGGCACTTCAGGGCCCATTTTCCTAGCAGGCAGCTCTGATTTCTGCTTCTCGATTCCCCTCTCCCTTCTCCTAACTGCTTGGTGTACCTGGGTGTATTTGTGATCCCTGCTGTGCAGCAGTTGCCCTGTGCCGTGTCCTTCCTTTTGGCCTCCTGTCCTCCGGCCAGAAACCTCGGCACGGTGCTGCCATTAGTTGCTGTGGAGACGGCTTCGAAGTCAAGGATAAAAACAACCAAAAATAGAAAATAAAACCCACAACCAAATGCAGGTTTGTTTRAACATTCAAAAAAAGAACTTAACTAAAGGAGCACACAAGCTTATAGGAAACCAAAAAAAGTTTTTAACCTCAGCTTTCCTACAACTGAGGTRTTACAACCCTTGGCAAGGTCACTCCTCGTGTCTCAGCATCTTCTTTGCAATGCAGTGCTTACAGCATTCCCCTTTCCCTCCCATTTAATATGCAGCTCTRTAGAGCACGGTCTGTCCTGGGGCAGGAGCATAGGCAGCATGGAGCAGGATGGTGCTAAACTCTTCACTTATATTTTTAGTTAACATTACTAGAAAGGTACAGCTTTCCAGATTGCTCCTGCAGAGAGCCTTCAATTTCAGCATTCTGCAAAACAAACCTTCCTTCTTCCTCCCGTGCCTCATAGTTCTACCCTTCCAAGGTGATGATTTATCCCTCGTCACCTTGGGTGCCATCATCAATCCAGCCTGCCTAATTAAGGAAAGCACCCACATCTGGAGAGTAGGCAGTAAATTAACGAGCTCCAATTGCCTTTTTTTTTTTTTTTTTTTTTTTTTTAATTGCAAGGCAACGAGCACCTTCATTGGCTGCCCATGTATTAGAAGTCCTTTGCAAACAGAGCGTGTTTCTTGGCTTGCTGCTTTCCTCCTTGCACCATGCAGACCCTGGGCTGCTCTGCTACCTCCCCAGCCTGAACAAGGCAGGRATCCCGACCTCCAGCACCCTGCACACACCTCTCCTCTCTGGATGGACCCTTTGCAGTAGGTTTGTACATAGGCTTGAACCGTGAGGCTACATTTAGGCCAACTGATACAGCCTGCCTTTCCAGATATGACTTTTCTGATCTCCTCCTCCCCATTCCCGACTTAATCAAGAGTATTTTCCCTGCTGCTTAAAACATTGGGACACCCTGAGCCCAGAATGTGTGAAAAAAAAATCTGGAAAGTTGGAGTAGTAACAAAAATCTCCCTCTTTCTTTGAAATTCCAAGGAAATTTTGATTTATCCTCGAAGGAGGCAAAGGAGATATCACTAAGATGCCTTTGAGATGACAAAATAGGTGCCAACACCGTCCTACAGAGTATCAGCTTCCTTGTRTGAGCAGGCAGGATGTAACCCATGGAGCAGGGTTATCCAGGTGTCCTGATAGAAACGCTCCCAGCAAACGAAACGGAGACAGTGAGAAAGGAGAGAAGGAAAACCAAACCTGGATCTTGGCCATTTGCCCAGGTTCACACAAGTGCATAAAATAAAGAAAAAAGAGGTAACAAAGAATAAGTCTGAGTTTCTGCAGTGGCTTCAGGCAGCTGAGCCAAAGCACGATTTCCACAGATAAACATTTGACACGTGATTCTTCATTTCTTTTTCAGACCTGATATAGTTTAATGCTCCAACACTGAACAAATAGAATAAAAAAACAAAGTCACATGAACGTGCTTCTGTCCAGCAACAGGAAAGCAGATATATTAGGAGTGTGTAGAGGCAAAGAAAAGCATGGTGAACCCACGGCCCTTTGGTGAGCAAATGTTAACGTCTGTAAATGCAAAGAGTCCATGGGTGCAAAAGGCTCTAGTTCAGATGATGAGCTCCTTGAAGCTACATTGCAAAGGYGGGGAGAAGGATTCAGCAAGGAGGGGAATCATAATCTGCATTCATATATGTGTGTGTGCAAACGGGCTGGGCTATTACGTGTTGGATTTTTGAATGTGTTGAAMTTTTTGAATTAAAAAAATATATGCATAAGTCAAATTTCAGTCAAAGCAGAGCTCTGCCTTTTAGCAGTGAGATGCAAATGTTCGCCTATGGTGCAAACGCACCCAGCTGCTGCTGCTGCATCACAGATGCAGGCCTTGCCATGTGACAGCAGTATATCCAGTCTGCAGCTGATCTCAAAGCAAGAACATTCTCCTAAGACTTCCAAAAGAAAATAAATCATTTTTCTCTCTTGTTTTTTCCCCCCTTGGTTCCTTCCAAGATCGATTAGGTGTAAAATACCCAGCCCTGGCCAGGAAGGGCATTGTGAGCCATTCATATCAGTGTGAAGAGCTGCTCTGCTGCATCCGGGTGCTGGGGAATACCAGCCCCGATCCCAACAGACTCCTTTCCGTTCCCCTCCTGCCAGCCTGGGGATCTCAGCGAGCACGGATCACACAACACACCSAAGATGGGCACTTTGCTGTGGGCTCTCACAAGTAACGTAGGTCCCAGTGCAGACCCAGTTACATTTCTGGCAATGGGGTTATAGGGATGCCCTTCCCTCCACCACTGTAGTCCCACCTAGGGCAGCTCTGCTCAATCCAGTCCTTCGATGCCATCATGACGCTGCCTATATCCATCAAAYATCAACCAGGCTTAATCCAGCAGGTCTCAGAGTTGATCTCTGCAGCCCCTGGCTGCCATCAGACCCTATCAAAGTGCTCTTGGACCATTATAGAGAGCTTAAGAGAAACCTGGTAGGGGCAGGGAAACGACCTCCATAAACACCAGGGCTTTGCCTGGAATCCTAGCAATTTCCTTGATCTTTTATTGCCCCAGTAAGTAATTTATTKGGGCAACTTCTTCAGGTTTTACAGTACCTTGAGCAAACAGCCTCCCAACACCATGAGCTAAGGGAGCAGGTTCCCCCTTTACCTTGCCAGGATCAGGTAACAGAGCTGTAGGAAGCCTAGGAAGATGTAATGGGGCAAGAGCAATAGAGCAGGACTTATATATTCTTCATGCAATGAGCTCATGCTTGAAGCAAGCTCATGCTCATGTTYCCTTGCTTATATATTGCTTTTTTACTGACAATAGAGCTAGAGGCTGGGCTGCTGCCCTCCTGTTAGTCTCCTTGTGTCCCCAATTTAGATATCTCCATTATCTCCAGTTTAGAYAATTTCTACCAAATCTGACCGAGGAAAACAGGCTCATAACTACTATTCTTCTACAGGTGTCTTGAAAATAACCCTCTGGAAAGAAGGAAGACATCCTATTCACATCTCCCTTTGAAATGTTGTGGAGTGGGAGCAACTTTACCTACCAGCAGCAAAGAATCCATTCAGACTGTCCCGAATAGGGAAATAATAGGAACTTCTGGAGGCAGAAGCAGAAAAAAAGGTATGAGGAAGGGTCCACATATTGATGGCACTTGAGTTAGCAGGTCACCAAATCCCAGCTTAGCCAGGTACAGCTTTGCAGGATACCCASATGGGGGAAATGAGGGACGGCCTGCATCCAAAAACGAAAGGCAGACACAAAAGACTGGATTTTGGTGGCAAGATTTATACAAAAAGCAGGACTTGATGCTCTGCCAGCAAGGTGGCCAAGGATGAGGAATAAACCCAAGACACATCCCAAACCAGCGCGTTATTATCCCAACCTAAGCTTGGGAAGCAGGATGAAGATGGAATAGGTGGTGTCACAAGGCTGGTCTGTCTTGCAAGCAAATGTGTTCGTAATTACCTGGAGGGGAAATGTGGAGCCAAATCCCTTTGGGTTTGAAATGYCTACATGGAAAAATCTGATCAAGGGGCTGCTCCTCTCCTGTGCTTAGAGACTGAAGACATTTTCAAACTTCAAGGAAAACAGAAGATTTGGATAAGAAGAAAGACCTGCTTAAGCACTGGCTGCTCCTTGCTCAATARAAATAAACTTACGGGGTCCCAAGTTTACTTTTTTTTTTTTTTTTTAAAATGGATTTAATGGAGTATTTTGGTAACTGATTTCTCTCTGAATCTCTAAAATTTAAGCTGCTCTTTTAAATATACAAAATAATATGTTGACTTGTTGGTATCTGTAAATACACTCCTGAAATGCATGGGRTCATGAAGCAGCTTGAGGGACTGATCTGCAGACAGGAGATGCTCCCTCTGGAGCAGGGGTATAAATCAGCCTGAAAACCAGAGCTCAGATCAAGTCTAAAGCAGGGGAGAGCATCAGGCTCCGGCTTAAAGCCAGGGGGCCATCACTAGCCCAAGACTATTAACTGATATGGTCCATAACACCATAGGCAGCCACAGGGCAGATGTTGACGCTTGTGAATGGTGACGGTGATGTTTGTGAATCAGGAGGATTTTTGGGGCAAAGAAACTATTTTTGAGGAGCATTTTTGCCCAAATATTGCAGCGTGGAGTGTGTTTGAAGAGCAGTGTCAGCAGCCATGGGAAACTGCTGCTCCTTGCAGAATGGATAAGTGATTCCCCTCCTCTGCTGGAGCGAAGGCCTTTGAAAAAGTGTTTTGTTGGTGATTTTTATTTTTTCCTTAATAAATACCATTGATTTCCTAGTGCAAAGGGGTTGTCTGGTAATGTTAAACAAGGAGGATGTGGAGGAGGGAAGGGAAATCTGGTGAGACTGCTCAGGAAGAGAAGATGAAGGAAAGGGACCACCAGGGYCACACGTCCACAACACAGAGGGCAGCAAGGCACAGGCCAGGATTTGGGTAGACCCTATGGAATTGGAAAGATAACTGGAAAACATTGGAGAGGACAGGACACAAACTTGGGGACTGTGGCCAGAGGCCACTGGCAAGAGGGCAGCAAGGCTGGGGACAAGGTGATGACAAGGTGCTGGAGGCACCTCCTCTGTTATGTGACAACTTGCAGAGTTACGCCCAGCTGATTTCCTATCTATCTCCTGCAGAAACTATCCAAGCAGCATCTAAGAGCACTGGATGGAGTGTTTCAGCTTAGACCCACCAAGGAGAATAGCTGAAAAATCCCTGGAATGAGAGCTAGACCCTCCTTTCCTTTCCTCTGCACTCCAGTGAATACCCAAACACCAGATTTGCACATTAATGTCAGCAAAAATACCTTCTTAGCTGACCCTAGAAGCCTTTCCAAGTAGAACACTAYGGTTGGACAGCAGCCGTGAACGTTGTCTCCAGCCATGATGATTCTGCATGTGCAGCTCTTCTCTTGCAGACAGCAGAGAAGGGGTTGCTGCCTGCCCTAATCTCCATTGCAATAAACCTTGAGAGACAAATGAAGGTTTGGGGTAGATACCAGAAGGGCATTTTGCTTGGAAACACTCCAGAGGTCCACATGGAACAAATGTCTCTATCTTGCTCCCACTGGCCTCCTACTGGGATGTTGATCTTCGGGCCCTAACAGAGCCTTTGATGGCAGGACCTAGATAGACACCAGCTAGGAATGATCATATTCTATTTAAAAAAAAAAGTCAAGAAGCTGCAAGAGAAGTATATAACAACAGTCAAACCCATCACACACATCTCCAGAAACAGGTAACACCTCCAAACCAAATCTAGCTTCTTCCTATCTATCCACTCTATCCCCTTTGCCACTCATCTCTGAAGCAAGCTTCCTCCTTGCTCACTATCAAGTCGCTTCCCAGGGCTYACGGCTTTAAGGAGAGTTGCAGCTTCTGTTTCTTATTGCGGAGGGGAAAGGGMTGCCCTGCAGCATCAGGTATTAATGGAGGCAAAGGCAGTATTTCCAGGCAGGAAGGATGATGTTGCAGACACAGAGAGCGATAGATTTGGGGGCCGRGAAGGGAGAAGGGGCTGGGAAGTCAATTGATCAACGGATGGAGCGCTTGGCTGACGGCCAGCTCTGCATTCTCAGCTTGCTCCCGCTYGGGCTGGCTGTTCTCCAGCCTATTCGCATTGCAAAGCGCCCCTTGGCATGACTGTGGGGACCGGGGGCGGGTACAAAGAGGACAATGATGCCAGTCTGAAGCCTTGCATCCCCTGGGATCAGGGGCCCCTGGGTTTTGTTGCAGGATAAATGCTACAGTCCCTGCTCTTGTTGGGCTGTTTCCCTGTGTCTCTGCTCAGCGAGCCCTGGGGCTGTCAGGATGCCGAGGGAGGACCCGTCCCATCCTGCATGCAGCCCATGCATGGCCCTGGCTCCTGCTCCTGACCATGACCAGGCAGCCCCACCTCAGAGCCCACGGAGGTCCCCCTCCATAAGTTGCCATGGCTTTGAAGCAAGGGTGTTTTGACAGGCCTAATTCACCTTCTTTACTTTCTACTATTTTTTACCTCTGTCCAAACCCACCCTCTGGCACTATCTGATTTTACACCTGCCATAAAGGCACGTTAATGGTTAAGGAAGAGAGAACCGGCTCCCCACATCCATCCGGTCAGATAAGGTTCTTAGGGACTAACTGTGCAAACAGAATCCAACCAGTTCACGACCTGCTGGCGACCAAGGTGGATGGTGATAGGCAAGTTGTGCAAACAGGAGGGTCAGGCCAAGGCAGCAGCAAAACCTCCACAGGAAGAATGTCCTTGGCGCGAGGCCACAATTTGGCCCGTGCCACCAGGGTGTTGTGGTGACTCTGGGACACTGGTGCCATCAGGACGCTCTTGGAGGGAAGTGAGGCTCCTGTGGACGTGACTAAACCCATTTCAGACATCCCGCTCTTCCTCTCACTCTCCCCGGAGGTGCTGATGGGTCTGCCCTCCATCAAGACACGGGGAAAGGAGTATTTGAGGAGGCTCTGCAGGACCCCCCACCCCCTGAGCTGGAGCCCTCAGTGACCAACCAGGAGGATTTGACCCCAGGCCTCTCACCACTTACAAGAGTGTCTTCATTGCCTTCCTTCCACTCACTGATGACAACCAAGGYGTCCACCTTCTAGCTCCACCCGCACCACCTCCTTGGCAATGCATAACTCATCCCAGAAAACCACCACGTCCTGCAGCGACGGACAYTAACCCTTTCCCTGCTTGCTTGATAGGGTTTCTCATTAATGCAAACCCCAGGCCTGGTCTCCTTCCCAAAGCACAGATCTGAAAGGCTCCTGCATGACAATCCTGGCACTGGTTCCCTCCAGCAGTGTTTTCCAGGTTTGGGCAGYGTCAGGGTGGCCCTGCCTATACAGGGGAGGACATTGTACCTGCACCGCGGTCTCCCTCTAGGAGACCAGAGGGACAGGAGCCTTGAGCAKCTCCAGCGTGGTGGGAAGAGGACACCCTCTATTAGGACTCTCCYACTGGCCTTCCATTGACTGACATCTGCCACAGAGCTTTTTGGTAAGAAAMACTGGCATTTTGGGACACCACATAGACTCGTCTCTGCCTTTTCCCGGGATGTACAGCTTGGACCTTGGTGAGAGGAACAAACTCATTGGGGAGACAATATTTGGAGCAGGAAGACCTATGTGAGAACAGTTGAAACACGGGACAAGCCAGGTTTGGGAAAGACAAGATGTGGGGCAGGGGGGAAATAAGCAAAGAAAAAAATGCCACCAAAACAGACAAGCTTCTATGCATCTATGCAAAGCTTTTTTTTTTTTTTTTTTCCCCCAGAGGAAAGCCCCAGGGCATCAGTATCTAAAACCATGGCAAGCCAAAAGAGCTGCTCCAGTGAGAAACCCAAACATCCAGGCATGGAGAACGGCCCTTCTGTCTGAGCCACCCCAGCCCTCCTGTTGATGGGGGCATCARCATCCCTCAACATCCCAGCTTGGGTTTGTTGCTCCGATAACCCCTCCTCTCCTCCTCCTGCCACTTGCTTTCCACAAGCCATCCCCTCCACAACCAGATGGTCCCCATCTCATGTCTCCTAGCACCAAATAGCTGCTGTTCAAATAGACGCCGGGGAGAAATTATCACTCCTGGCATCCCCAGTCTTGGGCGGTGTGAGATGAACACATCCAGTCCAATGCCACGTGCTCCCAGAGCTTGAAGAAACTTGCACTGRTTCCTCACTCACTCACTTCACAACTTGGAAAACCAGAGCAGAAGCTGGCTAGCAAAAAGCTTTGCTCCCTTATCCGACACCAACTAACTGAATCACAAAGGTAACAAGGTCACCTGGACCGGGAAAAGTGAGGACCAAGACCGAACACAGACCACCRCTTAGCAAAGAGGCCTTAGGAAGGGAGGGACACCAGTAGAGCTGGGTGCACCCTATAAAAGTCACACAACCAGCTCGCCCAGGGGCCAGTTTTCTTCTTTCCTTGGAAGAAAGGCATCTTCTTGCAATTATTGATTGTCAGGAAAATCAAAGATTACATTATCTTGGGCCTACAGTGGATAGCAGCCAAACGACATTGCTAATCGCCATACGATTTCCTTTCTGTGGCTACAGGAGGAAGCAGGAATGGGTGGACTGCTAATTAACGCCGAAGGATCTCGATCGATAGAAATTCTGGTGCTACCGAGGCAGGGAAACCTGGGCTCCTGCTGCTGGAGCAGGAGAGGAGCGGACCCATGAACTGTGGCTGCATGGACACAGTTTGCACCCAAGCGGTCACTGGGTTCATTGCAACGTTGCTGCGCTACCTCTGTTACACCCCTTGTTGTGAGAGAAAGCAGAATCCAGCCCAAAAGGATGTTACTTCCCTGCCTCAAAACAGGGTGACTTCCACAGCCAGGAAAGTCCTTCTCCAGTTTTGACAACCCTTTCTGCCCTTTTTTTTCCCCTATAACCTACTGAAATACTCATTTTGGGGTGGAAAACAGGAGTAGTAACTGGCCCCAGGATGGGGTGCTTGGTTGCCTGCTCCGTTTTTGTATCTCTGATGCAAAACTTGCTTTCAGCACTTGCTGGCTACCAGCATCCGCTTCACAGAATCCAGTCAAACAAACAGCTTAAAAGAAAAATATAGCTCCTTATTGCAAATTAGGTGTTTATTTGGGGTGAATCCTGCCCATTGCAGCACTTGGAGCCCCCCAGGAGCAAAAGCGGTGCTGAGAATGTGAAAGAACAGGAAACYTTGGCACAAACATGAGCTCTACATAAGAGCACTTCTTCACAGCTCTTCCCCGCCTCTAAGACAGACCAGCTGATACCCCTGAGCCACCTCCTGCCATGGGAAGAGCGAAGTCACCCCAAAGTTCAGGCTACAGACGGACTTTGGGCATCTCGGGCACTTCCAATGCAGCAACGTGGGCGCACGGAGAGCACGGGCGAGCAGGGAATGAGCGTGCAAGCCCATAGAACCAGAGCCCTCTCATCCCGACGGATAGATGGACACGCACCGGGCAACGCCGGGCATGCGGYAGAGCTTACCTGGGCAAGGCGGCGGCACACGACGGTCACCGYGGGCGAGGGCGGGCAGCGGTGCCGGGTGCCGGGCGAGCGCCGCGCGGGCGGCCGAAACTCCCCGCGCGCTCCGCACAAGTTATGAGGAGGGAGGAGGGGCTGCCCCGGGCCTCCTTCCCTCCCTTCCGTGCCTTCAGCTCCGTCCCCGCGGCCGGCAGCTGGGAGCGGAGCTGCCGAGGGGGGGGGTCTGGCTTCCCCTCGCGCTCCTGGCAGGAATGTGGGAGTGGGGAGAAARGGAGGGGAGGGGGAAATCCTTAGCAGGGCTGAAGGAACCAGGAGCGCCAGGTCCGAACACCAGGGAAGGGGCTGGTGGCCCCCGTTACTCCAGGAGCCAAGGGGTTTAGGCTGGGCTATAGGTTTTAGGGAGTGCTACTGAAGACAATGAGGGGGTATCAAAACAGAATCCCAGAATMGTTATGGTCGGAAGAGACCTTCAAGATCATCAAGWGCAACCRTAAACCCTTCCACACCAYGTCTGCTAAACTATGTTCCAAAGTGCCCATATGAGTATATAAGATTCAGACACAGGAGTCTGATGGTGCTGTGGGTGTGCTGGGCTGGTAAGGAGAGACATAGGTGGAAATATCTCCAGAGGTGCTGGTGGCTCTTCATTTGTCTCCTGTCACAGCAGTCAAGAGCTCTGCAAGCTTCTCCAGGCATTTGTGTGGATGGAGAGAAACCATGGCATGGAAATGGGAATGATGAAGGGATCTCAGCCTTTGGGTTTATGCATTTGGGAAGTGACCCTGAAAGGGACAGGACTGCCACACTTGATCTCTAGGCATGGAGATGGTGGGGTGACCGTGAGGCTCTGGGTGAGACAGGCAGGGGCTGGGAATGGGTGACACAGCAGAGGACAGGGACTGGCCGCAYTGGGAGAGAGGACAGCCCCAACTGGGATCACTGGAGCCTTTGGCTCCCAGTTTAGACCATTTCCTGCATTGTCCCCATCAAAGAATGAGGTTGCTGCACTCAACTGCGTCCCAACAGGAGGGCGAAAAATCATCTCTGGACATCCGTAGGGTTTACACTACAGCTCCAAAGCACTGAAACATGGCAGATTTAGGCTCAGAAGACACTCARAAGAAGAATCTGGTCTCTCACGTGCCCACACACTGCAAATAGTTGAGCTGCTCAAGGCAGGGGATCACCATGGTTGGTGCCACCCATCCCAGCAGCATGAGGAGATACAGAGGCCCAAAAAAGATGTCAAAGAGAGTGGGAGAGGGAGACACGAATTCCCAGCGTCAACAGCAGCAAACTGGCACAAGCAAATCCCATCCCCATCCCAAGAGGTCCCAGGGAAGCTCCATCTCACAACTATCACAGGCCCATTAATAAAAATCAAAGTAGTCCCAAACAGCTGCTAAAATGTATTTAAACTATAAATCAGCCCCTGTTTTAAGGAGTTGAGCCTTAACAGCGAGGCGGTGCAGCTCTCTCCTCTCCATCACCAGGCCTGCCTGGAAAGCTCTCGGGCTGACACTTCCCTGCTCCAGCAAAGCATCCCTGGAATTAGCCACTTTGTGTGCATATGTACACATACATTTTTTTTTTTTCTCCTCAATTCAGAACATTCCTAACTCAAAGCTCACCGGGATAACACTACAGCTTCAAGCAGGAAGATTGCCTGTACRTTTCAGGCTTAAGAAGTAGAGCACTCCACAAGGCTCAGGCTTAACAATTGAACCCAATTAAACCACATAAAGCTCCTAAATCCCTGAATGTCTCATTATCAGGCTGAATAAGCTTAATTGCAATTGTATCTGYGTTCAGTGATTATATCTATTCATATCCCTGGATAGGGGCAATCAGGAGACATTTGTGCCATTCAGCTTGAATGCATTTTTCAATGAGAGTGGGCCTTTCTGGTTGCCACTGAGAGGTCCCTGGAGCAACCACAAGGCACTGAGCCCAGTCCAGGGCTTTTCCTGGACACGTCTGTCTTCCTGCTCAGTAAAAACCTAAGTTCTCCCACTAGCAATCCATGGGTTCTTGTGCCCTCCACTGTCTCCAGGATGACCCACAAAAAGGCAGTTTGTAGCATGATGGATTTTAGTCCCACCTACAATCCATCCTGAGCGTCATGTTGTCAATGAGACTGGCTTTACTACAGATCCAGACCTCATGGGCAGCTGCTCAGTTGTCTGGTGAAGAGTAAACACACACTGCGATGTACGGTCAGAGCAGCTTCCTCTTAGCTATACCAAGCTTTGAGCTGTCCCTCATTTGTAGGGTTTTCTCCTCACACACAACCTTGACAGACTCAGCTTTCTTAGGGAGAGAGATTCACACACCGACACACCACTTTGAGCAGACAGACCTGCTTCCTTCATGCAACCGGGCTAAAAAGACACCTTCCAGCCTAAACAAGCTATTAGGCTACAACAACAGAGAACACGGAGATGACAATCCAGTGGCAGGCAGACAAGCCCCCGTGTCCATAAAACACGTAGTCATCACACCCAAAAAGGGATGAGGTTAAGTGTTTGGATGCACAAGCCCAACCTCAGCACAAGAGTTGAGTGAGACCCTTGGCTGACTTTGGCTAGTGTGTGGGAACTGTAGCTACAAGGGGGTTTTCTTTCAAGCAGGACATGGCTAAGGAAGAGATTCCCAAACTCATAATAATAATTCCCATAACTCATTCCCATAACCTGACCGTGTCATGGACTACCTGTCTCCTGGACACTGGTCTCAGGCCACATGGTATTTTCAGGTTAGGTTATTGAGCAGTCAGTGAACGTGATGTGAGCGCACTGAACACCCAGAGCTGAACGACTCTGTATCTTGTTACCAAACCCTAGAGCTAAATAGCCCCCATCAAAGGGACAGGGTGGCGGGGGGAAGAATAAATTTGGTTTCTTAGTTGTTTTAGGGAAGGGAAAAAAAAAAAAAAAGATAAAAAGGGAGAAAAAAACCCCACTCACCTCAACCTAAGCCAATGCAAATCATAAAAATAAACTGTGCTGAAGCATATTTGGTACATTTCCAAGAGAGGCTCCTCAGCTACTCAAGCAATCAGCGATACTTTAAAGCAATCAACTGGAAGTAAGGCAAGGCAAACAAAGAGGATCATTCATGTGCAGTCGTTGCTTGCCTTAATGCCAACCGTTCTGGWGAGCAAAGACTCTCTATTTGCTGAAGTTCAAGCTTAATATTTAGCAAAATGTCTCAGCACCTACACATAATTCATCAGATAAAAGCCAGGAAAGCTTCAGTAGTGCTTTCCGATCTCCCACAAGCTAAACCCCAACCACCTTTTGCCACAGAAAATCTACAGAAAGGAAAGCAGCCCATTTTTTGCTTGTGCCAGTGTCCTTTGACTGGAAGGCATTTATGGGACCTTTGCAGATGCAGCAGTGCCCTCACAGGAGCTCAGAGCATGGAGGAGCTTTCTGAAAGCCACACAGACCCTGAACATGCTACACCAGGTCTCACTCAGACCAGCTTGCTTTGAGGATATCCACTTCCCAGGATTTTTCTCATCACTCCCACTTCCTTTACCATAATAAACGCATCTCTAAAATCACAGGTGTAACTTTTTCCTTAGTCCAAAATGAACCTCSCAGCTGTCTTCCTTGCTGGGCTTTCTCCCATCCTACCCCCTGCAGATCCCACAACTTCATTCCAGTTTGTCTACCACATCACTCTTCTCGCATGAACCATCCTTGAAATCCCTCAAGGCACTGCCAAGTTYGACATTTTTCAATCCATGGGACTTGGTTGGTCTTAGTTGCCCTCTAAGCAACTCGAACTAACAAGAATCATCCTAAGCCAACACAAGACCCTGATGTATGTGACCACAGATGCCTGGCTCTTCTTGGTAGTGTCCTACTTGTTTTGCTTTCCTGCCCTTATTTCAGAAAGAAGGATATTTACCTAAGCCACAGCACAGCTGGGTCTGCCTTGCGAATAAAGCCTCTCTGCAGTGAAGGCAACTATTCATCTTTCTTATGAAGATCAGGCAGCTCTGAAACAGCTTTCTGCTCCCTACTGGATGAAGCAGGTGTAGCTTTGTGGAATGCTCTGTCTTCCCCTTGGTCATTCTTTTCACGCTCCTTTGAAGCTCTGCAAAGCCAGATCATTTTAAGCAGCACGTAAATGGAAGCAAACCTGTTCCTCATTTTCCCCTCAACTCCTCTTGCAGGGAAAAAGCCTGACAAAACACAGGCAAAAAAGAGGGACATAAAAAGGGAGAAGAGCTGACCTTGAGGAGAACAAGTCCCCTTCCAAGCACAAGATCACACCAAGACACAAAGCAAACCAGGACTTCTGCAAGTGAAAAGCCAGCTACCCCAGAGGCACCCATGGGCCTCACCAACACGATCTAGAGAACTAACAGAACTACAGCTCCATGATGGTGACCATACTCAGGGCAACTGCATCCCACCTCACATCCTCTTTCATCCACACCCAAGTAAGGTGTTATCTGGAATTACTCCCAGCTGCTTTTCACCAGTCCTGTTTGTCCCAGTCTCTCAGAGGAACTACTCACAGGAGTACACAGCAATCCTTCTCTTTCAAAACCAGCCTGGACAGCAAAGAATTATCATTTAAGCTTATGAGGAACAGGCATAGCACAGCCAGAAGAGATGTATGTCCACAGCTGGGCATCTGTGGGTTGGAAACGTCCATGCGCTTTGGGACATGAACCAAATGTTAATGTTGGAATTGCCACCTAGACAGAAAAATGTGTCCTGGAAACCTGAGGAGTTCCCTGACCTCACTGCAACTGCACAGTGACTTCACAGTGACCTTGCTGGAGAGGACATTGCATGTAACCTTCTCCCTAAACCTCCCTAACAGCTTCTGATGGCTGTGGGAAAGGGATGAAGGGCAGATGCAGTGGGAGGTAGGATGTGAAGTTAGCCTGATCCTCGGCAYGGGGATGAAGGGGCTCCTCTCCTTGCCTTTCTCCTGCTGGATCACAGCATCCATGGGTCTGCAGGCAGCTCCATGAGGCTAGTGACTGCTCTGACGGTCCAGAGAGGAGACACTAAGGAAAAGCACCAGGAAACAGCAGCTTTACCCCAGTACCTTCCTGCAGCTCGGCACAGCATCTCACTTGGCTGCATCTTGATTTATCTGGGGATGGGGCCAAGGCAGGGATATTGGGCTCCCTTGTAAAGYACATCAGGGTCTCTGATTGATAAACACCAGGGTAAGACTTGCTCTAAGTTAGAGAGAACAAAATACACACAYAGACATGTATGAATGTGATTATCACATTCWTGGTATCATTAYGGTTGGAAAAGACCTTCAARATCATYGAATCCCACTGTAAACYATTGCATGATTACATGAAGTAGCTCCTTTGGACCTCAACAGTTTTACCTGGCTGTCCCTGGAGACTCTTTTTACCCTTTKATTTATTACCACGTTAAGATTTCCTCCTTTGGCCACAAAAATGCAAGTAGCAACAGGAAGGAGAAAACTGTTGCCCAGGGAACCAAGAGCAGCCCCCCTTAAAGCAGCGACTTGGTTTTTGAGAAAAAGAGGATTGTTTCAGCTTGTTGGAAACATAATTAAAGAACGAGAGGTAATGACTGCACCTATTTCCAGAGCCAGGCTGYGGCACCGAGCAGCATTTGATCGTCAGCGTGGAACCGAGCTCGGTCAGACACCGCGGGGCATCGGGACAAGCGGCATAGACGGATTAGCGGAAGGAGGCCGAGGTCTGGTATGTGAGGCCAGCACTTCCCAAAGCAATGACCCTTCCCRTGTGCCCTATGCAGGATGTGTGTTCCCTCCCTATACGATTCATCATCTCAGAAATAGAAGCTATTTCCCTCCCAGAGCTAACTGGGGGATGCTAGYGTAGAGCTTCATTGCAATTCGGACAGAGTCCAAGTAGGTGCAGAGAGCAGGTGTCAGCAGATGGACCTATGGGGACAAAAGTGCCAGAGAGGGACACTCAGCAGCATTTGCTCTTTYGAGACACTTGTGCACTATGGCACAGAGACCACCTATGCTGCCCGACTGTGGAAGTAAGGTCTGCACTCATCCCATTTCAGTGAGGAGTCTAAGTTACTGAGGAGTTACTATCAGGTCTGCCTTTTGGGTTGGGTGACTCCTTCATGGGGACAGGACAAACCTGGGAARAAAAAGGAAGAATTAAAACATTAAAATCTCATCCATGTGATGCATTTCCACTTGTCATTTCAAAAGTCATTTTTGAGGTCGCRACAGGGTAATGAATCCTTCCCAGATGGAGGCCCCAAAACCTTAKCTCCCCAGGGGAACTCTTCTCTTAGGAGTCTTCCTTCCATCAGTACTTAATTTTGTGGACACATGGTAGAGGTGAGACAAAACGTKGGGCTGTTTCCAGGAGCTGGAGGCTTTAGTAAATACTCTTATTTTCACTTTGCTATGATGTTAGTTTCTTTCCAGTGCTCCATCTTAGTCCTTTGCTTCACCCAGGACCAAAAATTTCCCAGATTTTCCTAAATCTAACAGCTCTTGGAAACATCCCTCTGCAGCACAGCAACATCCAGCAGTGAAGCTGTTAACACAGCGTTATTAGCAAGTGGTAYCTTTGCCCCTTGCTGTTGTACAAAGGTCTTCCTTGACGAGTTAAGGAACTGAGGCTGATTACTTTCCCACTCAGGTTGGAGATTAAGCCCATTTTCTCTTCTCTCCTGAAAGCTGTTTTCTCAGGCTGCTTGCTCCATGAGCTCATTTTAGTCTGGCAGGCAGAGCCAGATAGTATTACGCTCTAGGAACGGATATTATTTGCAATTCAGTGCATTAGGGACCACAGTAATTGCAGAGCAGGGTGACCCTTTGCTTACAATTCAGCAGCAATTTTGCCTACCCTGCTTTTGTAATAGGATAAAGTCACGTGCAGTATTTTATTGCAAGCCATTTGCAATAGTTAGTCCAATACGCATACAAAATTTGTCTCTTCCCCTATTTCTTACTAAATAAAAGATAAAATAAACCAAAGAAATTAATTCCAAAACTTACTATAGTTAAGCCTATAAGAACCTGTAAGTTAAGCCTATAAGCACCAGCCAGACAATGAAGTGCAGAGACTCAGCTCAAACCTCAAAACTCACCCTTGACGCACTGCAACATTATCTGCTTTAAATATGCAGGAATTTAATGTTTCTTAAGCAAGACAGCATTAAATAGCTGTATGCTATAGATTTCACAAAAGTAGGGGAGATTAAGAACTTAGRTCCATGAGCGAATTACGATGGTTTAACAAAATACCATGTATAACCAGAAGGGAAGTCATTCACCAAGGAAATGCTCCTAGGCCAGTATATACACAAGGGAAAATGTGTTAACTTTTAGATACAGAGGAAGGGCTATGAGTTCATCTGCTTTAAAACACACTGGCCATGGATGAGACGAGCTGGGAACCAGTCTGCTGGTGTCACTACGCGTGGACACGTGCCCTGCAGCAACAGGGGACGCGGGCTCTTCGTCTCGTTGTGTCCTGCCCTGTTCCCTGGAGGGATCTTGAGTTTYGAGCCATTTCAGAAGTTCCTTGCCTGCAAATGAGAGTTTTCCCCAAAGAAATGTGTATGGGGCATAGCTTGAAACATTTMATTTCTTACTAGAAAAGAAACACATGCAATAAATTCTTCTATCCAATACAATATTTTAAGCTTAAATAATTTAAAAACAAATAAAGGAAAACAATCTGCTCAGGAAGCACCTACAYAGGACTTCACATTCATCGGTGCTTTTCCTTTGGAACTTCTGTAATTTGAGCCTAATGCTCTGCAGTATTAAAGATCACTATTTCTAAAAAAGCACAATTTTTAAGATAAATCTCACGACCTCTGTGGGCTCCACTCCCAGTTTTGGATGCCTGCAGATAGGCAGCAGACTTGGTTTTAATGAAAGGGATTGAAGACCCTCACCCAGGGCACCAATGCAAGGTTGAGTAGCCATCCCTTCCTGTTCATTTTAGGAGACCTTTTTTTTTTTAAATCTTTTTATGTGTATTTTTGGAAAAGGAGGCATGAGCTGGTATGTCCTATCCCAGCCCAGGGCTCCCCATTCACAGAGATCAAATTGTCCATGAGCTCCTCCTCCCTCAAGCGGCAGACGCTGCCTGGACTTGACAACATTTCCATCCATACCTGTCCCAAGCCAGACTAAAATTACAGCTTCCAAACTCGATTTGGAGATGAGGGAGAGACAGAGGAGCTCCTGGGCTTTTTTACATTTAATGTTGCTCAGCGAGTCCATTTATCTTCCCTGTCAAACCACACATTTCATGCAGCAGTATTAAACACCCGATCTYTCTGAGATCTCAGTTTCCTCTTGCCCGAAAGGACTCTTCTAGGGCATGTGGATGGAAGCGGCTGGAAAGGTCATATRTCACACTGTCTTGACACACTGCTTGGAGAAGGACAGGGAGGTGAGAAGCCAGTGCCTGCAGGATGGAGACAGCAGCTGTATTTACCCTCAGATTCATGCAACTCAACTCCATGTAGAGCAGAGCTGACAAATTCACCTGGCACCAAGTTGTGTGGATTTCTCAGAMGAGTCTTCTCTTGCCTTAACATCTCTGTCCTCCACTGCAAGGGGGAAATGCCACCAGAAGAGCACGTGTGGAACACTCTCTGCCACCAGCACAAAGGGCTGAGTCTCTTTTTTTGGCCAAGTCCATAGCAGTTGTGGTGATGCAGCAGCTACCATCAACACCACGGGCCCAAAACCAAAATGAATTTCCTTTAGGTGTAAGACATTTGTGATCAGAAGCGAACAAGAATGAAATGCCATACAGGGATCTAAAACTCATTTGGATAATGGGGATGTCTGAGAAGAGCTCTCTTCACCTGTRTCCTCCTCCAGCTTCCTTTCATGCTGCCTCCATAATGGCTGCATGTAGAGACCAGACTATTGCTGTGCCTTGTGCTGTACATACCTCTGGTGAGAGCACTTCTGCTGTAGAAAGCTCCCACAAAGCTATTCTTACAAGGTCCTACCCCACATTTGACCTGATATACTCCTAATGCTTCAGTACGGAGCTCTCTATACTGAGAGCTATCTGTACAGCTATCTGGATCCAACAGCCATGGTCTTCTCCCAGCTGAATCCCTGGTAGAACTACCACTGAGAAGTGTCCCCAGACTGAGCCAAACCATTGCCATCTGCAGACCAATAAAGGAGACACAATCCTGCCTGACTCGTACTTTGCTGCGCTAGGTCCAGAGGGAGGACAGAAGGCCAGAGCAGGTACAGGACCCAGATTCCCCAAGGCTCTTGAGTTTTCTATGTCTAGTTCCAGCCAGGAACGCTCTTCAAGTGCAGAATTCAAATATTTGGCCAAGCACCCATAGATTGGTGGACCCTGATTGTAACCAGCAGATGCTAGGGTGGATTTCACYTGCTGAGGATGTGATCCCATGGTCTTTGGAAGCATTTGAGATCTGCCTCCTGCCCCCAGCAACTTACACCRTGAGCAGGAACTGCTCATGTTCCACTTCACTCATCACCAACACCCAAAAATCTGCCATTCCTCTGCCAGCTTTCATGGTAAACCCTTCCCACAGCTCTCTCTTTGAGAGTGAGGGAGCTGGAGGCACCAGATATTTGAAACCATTTCACCTCAGAGCAATACAACACATTTTCCACAGCAAAACTGCACAGCAAGGGGAGGTGAGTCAAGATCGCAGACGAAAGCAGAGAACAAAAACTAGCCAAAAGTATAAGCTTCAACTTTTTAATATCTCACATCTTCCCCATGCATTGTTTGCAGCCCGTGAACCAAATCAACCACTTCCAGCCTGTGCCAGGTCACCAGTTAGCCGGAGACATTCTCAACAGGCAGTGATCAAAACACAGCCTGCATTGGCTTTCTTCTCACCACCTTTCTGCTTAGGGTCAGGCTATTATAGCCACTGTAGCATGGCTCTAGAGGCTGCCAAARGTTATGGAATATCTCCATTCTGGGCCTTTGGTTCATCTCTGCTCACAACCAAAATCCATTRGCATTTCTCATCTGTGTGATGCTCCCCGTGAAATTAATTTAGGGGATAAGACACATCCTGTATGAACAGAAGAATGAACCCCTAATATCTGATACTGTGGAGATATTGGCCACTGAAAGGGGAASAGAGCTAAAAACTCACCTGGTAGGTAGACACCTCTAAGGTTTACATGGTCACATCCTTCACTAGTATTAAGGAACTTGATCCAAGGCTAGGGGATAGTTCAGGCTTTAAGATCTGTCCAGCAGAAACAGAAGAGATGAGGTTTTAGTGGGAGGAGAAGAYGCAGCATCAAAGCCAGATGCAACCYCTCTTTGGCCTCAAGTCAGAGTATCACAAATTGTCYTGCCTATCGCCAACCCCTGGGGGCCCAAAATAGAGAGGAGGCTGCTCTACCACGATAGGAGATAGACTGGGCTGCAGAGCATGATGTGGSAGCCAGTCCTGGGAGACTGGACCCCAAGGCAGGAGAAATGACAAGTCTCTCTTTGCCACAGACACATCCTTTTGGACATGGCAGGTCTTGGGAGCAAAGCCAAGCGGAAAATGTGTGTAGAAGAGGCAGAAAGACCACTTTGAGCAGTCAGATCAGCAGGAGATGGCAATTACCCTGGGAGCTTTTCTTCTACACTCATTCAACCCGCTCTAGAGCACTGACTACTTGTCCTTTTTTGGCTTTGCCTCACCATATTCTGACCACCACGAACCAAATTCCTGTGTTTCACAGAAAGCAGCAGTCAGGGAGAGGAGAGAGTCTCAGCCCACCACTTTAACAACATCCCAGTTGCAGGAAAATTCAGCAAGCCAGACCCAGAGAAATCAGACACAAGAGAACGCTCAACAGTGAAGGTAACACCAGTCATGCCAATGTCCACTGGAAATTTGCCTTATTAAATTGCTGAGGAATTTGGAACCACTTGCTCTGTTAAATCCCACAATGTGGAAGGCACATGTGCCTATTCTGGAGAGAAAAAAATGCCTTAAGACTAAAACAACAAAAAAAAAATCTCTAAGCAAAAAGTTACTAAAAGTTACTCTTTGGTACTGGTCACACATCACACTCCAGTAACTGGCACCATCTGGTAGCCCAGGTCACCATCACATCAGACAATCGGACACGGCAGATGTTAGAAATCTGGAAAAAAGAAGTGCAGAGTAACATGTCATAGGATTAAAGGGGGATTTTAGTGGCATGTAAAGGCAGCATTTAGCCTTTTCCCAGTGTTCTGCCCTCTGTTAAGTACCTTGGCCCTAAAACTGCCATAATCAGTGTTTATCACCAGGTGAAGATGGAGTTACGGTCTACAGATGGCCATGGTTTACACTGTTCTACTTACCTACTAATTAGCAAGAAAGTGTGAACACACTTGACACCAAGTCTTGTTCCAAGCTTGCGTGATCCTTCAGGTCTAGAAAGTTTCTGTCTTTCAGCTCCCATCATCCACAAAGCTCCATGGGTCTTGAAAACAACAGAAAGCAGCAGAGCAGAAGAGCAGGAGGTGAACATCTCAGACAGATACAGATCCATTACCAAGACCACCCAGGTTAGATTCCTAGSAAATTTTAGTGAGAGCTCTGATGGCTCTCGACCTCACCTTTCAAGAACTCAAAATGAATGTGGTGGCTGGAGGAGATCCCCTCCCCATCGTTGACAGATGCTGGCATGAACGAAGGATGTCTGGTCACTCAAATACGGACCTGTCAGGTTAAAATTAACTATCATCAGTTTAAGGCTGGAAGGCAGCAGGATGCATTGCCCGGTTCTCTCAGATACAAACTCTATGTAACTTGATCATATTTAGAGCTGATTTTCTAATTCAGCCCTTCTGTTTCAGCTGCATTTTAGGAAAGTAGTATAGACAATTTTGAGGGCAAACTTAGAAAAAATAARTATATTTCACAATACTGTCATATGACAAGATGTATATAACAATATGTAATATTTTTATATACCAAAATAATAATAAAATACTGGTCACGCACCACTATTTCCAGATACACTGGAATTCCAGTAATTCTGATAGTCACTTGTACTCGTGTAATACGAGCAAAGAGGAGCCTTCAGTGTAAAACTAGTGAAAGGAAGCCCAGGTGCTTGGATAACCAGGCTGGGGAGTTCTGCTCATCAGCATTCATTTTTCCAGCAGTGAAAGTGGGCTGCAAAGCCCTGCAGATTCCTGGCATAGCTACGTTCACTCAAGATGTCTCTCAGAAGGAGCAATTCCTCCCCTTTCACCTGGGCTGGCATTTATATTCCACCCTTGCACACACAAACCTGCAACCTGACTCCCCGGTGGAAGTACTTAAAGGTAACAGTAAACCCAAAGTGATTGATCTGCTGATGTTTAACTTGGCAAGGAAGGCTGCAAATCAGATATAAAGTGGATGGACAGATGCTGTGCTCCCATAAACAGGGAGAAGAGCTTCCCAGGACACTGGTACATCCAGTGTCAAGAAAACAGATTAACCAGAACAAAGCTAGTGGTGCCTTAATGCAGAGACGAATGACAGTACAGTCTGAAAGGGACTCAGAACCCACCAGGCAAGATTAATGTTGCCTCACACCTGCACACAGTCAAATCCCACTTCATTCTGGATCATGTGGCCAAAACTAAGAAAAGAAGCAGAGAGGAAAGAGAATAGAGGGTTTGTTTTCATCTTGCTTTAGTTTCTTGAACAGAGAACGGATGTCCTTTGCAATCAAGCCATTGCTGTGGTCACTGAATGACTCTTGACATCTTCATGATCACACAAAGAACTAATTATGGCTGCACWACAGGGAATTAAATGGAAATGAAAAGAGGAATAAAGGCCCCTTGTCCTGAGAGATCACCAAGCTGGGAGTGTTACCTTAAAAGAGAGGAAAGTGAGGACAGGATAAAACTGCCAAGAGCCCTCTGGCTGAGGGTAGAGACCCATGGATGGCAGACAGCATCATATTCCTTGGCTTCCCACCACTCCTTGGTAGGGCACAGTAAATTTCCTCGGTAAATATTAAGGAATAGGATTAGATCTAAAGCTGGATAGCAAGAAAGGGGGTAATTATCCCAAAATGTGCCTCATATTCAGCAGGCATCTCATGAATCCAAGCCTCCCAGAGAGCATCCAGTAGACCTCACAGCTAAAATCTCCTCATTCTTGTCTTTTTTCCAAATACATTTTGCTAAAAGCAGGATCTATCAATTTGAAAATTCATTAGAAGGTCATGGTATAAAACTCCAGCAAGAAGTAACAGCAAGATACAGAATAATCCTCTCTTTCCCTCTGTGTGATATTTTTTGCAAYAGTCTGAATCAAAATGAGGGCCACATTATCTCCTCTCCTCACTTCATTACTCCAGTGACCATTCTCAAAGTGCCTGGCTGGTGACCCACAGTGACTAGAGTCACTCTTCCATTTTCACTTACCTTGTCAATAACAGCCAAAATAAAAGGAGAGCATCTGAAATTCGTCAACCACGCACCTGCATTTCAGACTGCTTCTTCCTCTGAAACCTCGCCAAAGACTGAGACGGTGTGCAAAGAGGGAAGACAAAATCTCCAGCCCCTCTGGAGGACACATTGAAAATCCTGCAGGCKCTGGGAGAGCTAAGATAGCTGAGAKACAAGCCTGTTGACTCTCATTCTGTCATTCTGGTACCAGGGAAATATCTGTTCAAAGAGAGCAGATGTTGCCAGCAAAGTAAGAAAGATATGAGAACTGAAGTAGAAGGTCCTGCATCTAGTGCATGGATSTATGCTCTTCAGGTTGCTCTGAACCTGCATCCTGATGGTTACACTTGCTGCCACTCAACTCTTGCATATGAAAAAAATCTGACAACTTTAAAAAAAAATGGGAAAAACTTTGCTTCTTCCACACCCCTGTTGCCCTCTCCGAGGTTTGCAAACATCTGAGTATCAAGAGCAAGATCAGAAGTWACATTTAAACACCTATAGTGCAAGYTGAACATCACTGTGCTCATGCAGAGACTAAGGAAACCCAAAGGACCCACTTAAGTGTCTCCAAACATGAAGGACAAGTCAGTTCAAACTAGGTCTTGGCCCAGACTTTCTAATGTTGGGCCAGCACTAAATGCGAAACCTCAGAGCTTCAGAAAACCCCCAGACAGACCTTGGCAGCACAGAAAATCCTACATGAGCAAGCACAGAGTGGCTGGTGCCTCAAGAGACATGAGTTTAGCAGCCTCCCACATGGGTCATAAGTAATGGTTAGGACTTGAGTCTTCATTAGGGACACAAAGAGCTTTCCATGGAGGAAATCAGCCGTGGAGACCTGGARACAAGGAGCAGATTAATTCATGTACAACTGGAGTGGGCTGAGAAGCCCCCTCCAACTTGCCCTATTGCCTCCAAACCATCCTCCCAATTCTCCACTCCTGAGCTGGAGGCTGTTACACTCAGTATGTTTTATCAGCACAAAATCCCTGCCGTAAATGTCCTGTCAAAAGAGGAAATAAATCTCAAATTGTTTGTTCTGGTGAAAAGAAAAGATAGGAGCAGCTGCTGTACTGCTAGCTGAAGGGTTAACAGTGGTGCTACCCAGAGATGGCTCCTCTCTTAGCTCATCTCCCAAAGGCTACGCTCTGTTTAATGAAGATTGATGGTCTTCAGGAGGCCACCTCTGTCTAGACTCCTTATGGCCCCTTTTTATTACCTTCACCCACACATGTGAACTCAGGACCCAGGCACGGAAAAATTCCTGGCAAGGGAGCGAATAAAGTGAGTTTTCTTCGCGCCACAGAAAAAGCAGAGTCAGATATTTCCCAGCCCTTTCTCTCAGCTTCCAATGGATTCTCTTGGGTCTAACAGGGGCTGAGACACTGACATCTTTTTTTCAGTGTGGACCTGGAGAAGCTTCCATGAAAGGCATGAAAGGGAATCAAGAGAGGTGAGGAAACAACCCCATAAGACTCTAGATGACAACAGATGTCATGGGAACAAGGAGCAGAGCATCTCACCACACATGCTGGTCGCCACGAACCATCACGTTCCCAAATCCCTCCYGGCAGAGTATAGATTCCTGTGTCATGGCTTGACAACATACACAAAATGAAATGTTTTCTACCATAGTTTGAGGAAAAGTGACTTGTAGATGCTTGCAGAATCTTCTATGCAGAAGGAACATCTCAGAGCAGTTGGCTTTTGCACAGGGGCGGCAAACTGCCCCAGGCAGTGAGTGAGTCTTGCTGGARAAACAAAGATATTCAGTCCATGAGCCTAAAACTGCATATTCTTCACTGTGCCTTTAGTTTCCAAAATCACTCGGACAGCCTTGACAAAAATAAAGCTATTTTAATTTCTAAATCTAATTCTAAGATTTAGAATCTACAATTTTTTTGTTTGTTTGTTTGTTTGTTTGTTTTTTTGTTTGTTTGTTTTTTGTTTAGTATTTCCTCCAGGTACCAAGCTGATCTTCAGTATTTAAGACAAGGAGGAAGAAATAAATAGCTTGTATTATAATTGTCTATGTAGAGCCCAGGTAACCAACACGTTATGCATATGGAGGATATATCCCATTTGCAGGATATATATCTATCCTCCAAATGGGATGGAGCCGCAGAGGACCATGAGGAGCAGARGTGGATGAATACAAGCTCTTGCACTGTCCCCAAATTTCTCTCYCCATTAAATACATAATAGAAGTGTTCAACTCTGACGCTGCTGTAGTGACTTGAGGTTACTGGCAGTCTGCAGGGAGGTGGTGATGGATCATGAGTGCTGCTAATCTGATTCACCATGAAGAGGAACAGACTTTGYTAAAAAAGCCTTGTGGAAGAGGCAGGGGGGTTGCTGGAGGGCTGTGGAGTCTCTACAGAAGCTGTGATACAGAGCAGGCCCCAGCAGGCACATCCATCAACAAAAACATTGCTAAATAGAAATCTCTGTTTCCATCCTCCTCCGTTGGCAGAGAAACTTCCCAGGCACTCGGACCCCCATCGTGCTTGACACACAATGAAGAACAATGTTACAGCTGGAAAAGTCCTATCTGGTCTCTGAATGTACCTCCTTTGCACCACAGGAATGACACTGTCTCTTAAGCTTTCTTCTGGTCCAGTTTACACCCACTATATCAAAGTTTTGCATAGATGAATTAATTATTTAGTAGTTACTAAATCAATCTTACCCAGTCAGAGGTTAAGAATAATACACTAACCCCAGCCACMTGAGAATTAAGGTATGGATTCAGACATCCTGTGAAGTCCTATGGCTGATCTTACCTAGATCGAAGCCCATCTCTATTTTGAGTCTATTTTGTCATCTCCTTCTGCAGGTCCCTGTCAGAGAGAAAATCTCCCATTACCYTGAAACCCAGGGGGAATTTACCAGATCCAACACTTTTAAAAGTGGAAGTAGTGTCCAATACTGTGCAATTAYATCCCACAGACCCCCACAACAGGCSTGAAYGAAGGTAAAAGTTAGAGATGRAGCAACAAGTSGGGCAGACCATGGACACTGTGTCTGCCCTCTCATTGCACATCTGGAGATAGTATATGGAGAGAAAGGGAAGGAAACGCAGTGCATAGGAACAGATGGATGAGGATTAGACAGGAATTTCATATGGCAGATGTATGCTTAGGGTAGAAAACAGTCTCCAGCTCTCTCAGAAAGGACTTTGGAGCAACTTCTCAGTAGGTTTTGTTTCCAGCTTTTGGATGAGACTTGACCAAAGAGGAAAGGAATTGTCTGTGGGGACTATCTGTATATTCAATAAGCAGGTTTGACAGGATGATTTCTTCATTGCTGTTTCATTGCATTTCTAGATATCCTCCGTGTTCTTCAGAGCAAACCTGAAACATCATTCTTGACCTCCTGTGATTTTGGAAGATCCTAAGTCACTGTTTCCCTCAAGGGTAGACACATTGCACCCAGTGCAATGGACAACAAATCTCTTGGACTTGCTTGAAAACAATATAATATACTAATATACTATAATATAAATACCTTTGATGTATGCAAAGACATGCTTCCTTTCATGTCACTAAGAGAAGTATAGAAAGACCTCACTGGAGCCCCCATGAAGCCCTATCAGGTTATTAGGAATGTCATGGTTTCTAAGGCCCTTGATAGAGCACAAAACTTCTTCAGAATGAATAAGTATGTCCGGGTTTCAAATCCTGCAAGTCTCCCAATGCACTGTAAGTGGGACTCCATGCTAGCAGGTTGGGACTAACTCTAGTTCCCATGATGGAGCCAAAAAGCAACAGTGGACAAAGATTAAAAATGGACACAACACCTGGATAAAGACATGTTAGCCATGGATCAATGTTCCCCTGGATTTTAGGGAAAAATGAAGCTGGGTCCAAGATTTACAACACAATCAAAAGCTCAGTGCTGAGCAAAGGAAGGTCTGTGAGGTGGATTGCGATGCTGCTGTTTGTGTTACTCTTTCTTACCTAAAAATGTCCCTAAGGTCTTTGCTAGACCTTGTATTTCCTTTCAATTTCCTCACTCACAGAAGCATTCTAATGCAACAAGCTCTAAAATGCAGAGTTTAGGTGTTTAATGATAACGGTTCCCCGATGCGTTAATTTTTCACCTCAAGCCACATGGGGGTCAAATCTACTCTTAAATTACACAGTAGTTATCATGGCCATRTGTCTGCAATCCTTTATGACTGCTCAGCCATCTTGTTGCAAAAACAGACCACTTTTGGGTAAAAGTAAAAACAGTAAAAAAACCCTTTCTTTTTCTCCTCCTTGCGTGCATTTGTGCTATTTTATTTGAAAGAACCCTTCTATGAGAACCCATCAATCACCTCTAGAAAGTCATGTTCATCTGCCTAAAGCACTGAGAGACGTATCCAATGTGGGGAGATTGCTGAAAGAGTGCTTCAGGTGGTAGCTCTTCCAGCTCATTTACAGAGATGTCAAGTTTAACGACCCTGAGGAATGAGGAGGAGGAAGCGGGGAGGGATAGAAAAAAAAATGAAGTTATTTCCAATTTCCCCCCATCTCCCTCCCCCAAAATACGCCTGGAGTTTTTAGCTTTTGCCATTTTTGACAAGTAGTAACACACACAGGCAGTTCCAGCAYCAGTGCTGCCTGATCAAGGAGCTCTGTGCTGGAACCCACCCAAATAAAACTTGGCARAGGAAAAAAAAARGGGGRGAGAAAAAAAMMRRAAAAAARRAAAAAAAAWTAGTTTAAGAAGTGACAAGGAGGAGATAAGAAGGGAAAAGACCAGATCCTCTGCACAAGGGCTTCTTGCTTCTTCTTTTTGTTATGGGAGCCCTGCTGCCTTAGACCCGCAGGGGAGCAGGCACTGCGTATGTCAGAGAAACATCTGCAAGTGAGGAAACAAGCTCWTGTACCTCATGGAAAATCAAATATTTGAGACAGCAGGAATGTCTCCTGATCTGCCTAGAGAAACAGGGATCATTTCTGAGATGTAAGGTGAGAATCTGTAAGCTGCTGAGATGCCAAACTTTCAGCAAATAATTGAAATTGCTGAGCAAATATGTACCGAGGAGGGAGCGGGAGGAATATTTGGGGGACCTGGAAGTTGATGGAACATGTAAATCCCAAGAATGTGGCAGTTTAAGGAGAGAAGAGAGACTTGTTCCTTGTAATGCACTTAAAATACACTGGTGCTTTATTGTAGTTTATCTATCTGAACCTATACATTATCATAAAGGGAAATTTTAAGCTGCCTCCCACAAAGAACTATCTGACAGAGAAGCAAAGGACTCTACTCCAAAGCTGTAGAAGTCCAGGAGCTGGAGACATCTCAAGTGAAGCTGGTGAAAGTGAAGGAGAACTCATCACATTTCTTGAGATGCCGCTTCCCAAACAAAGGCTGGGGAACCGAGATGGAAAATTCTGGAGTTGCACAGTAGCAGGATGGTGTCTGCTGGCCAAGTGAGCTGCTCTTGGAGAATTGTCTTTCCTAACAGTAATCAGTGATACCCAGGTTAGAGGATTCTACGTTTTGGGAGTACGAAAAAAGACCTATTCCTTGCCATTTTCCCCTCACAATGACAGACCAAGGGGATTCCCACAGCCACGTATGTATCTATGCAGATATATRGAACTTGCTGAGAGAAATCCAGCTCCTAGGATCTGTTCCCTTCATTTGCCCCMACTCACAYGACTCTGATCTGTTCCCTTYATTTGCCCCAACTCACATGACTSTGTCTCTGCCTGTCCTTGYAGCTTAACTGTCCTCTTAATAAAATGRGGTTGATAAWAATAATTTGTTGAGGAAAAGTGCTGTTAGGTCTGAGGACTCTGAGTYGGTGTTGGCAAAACAGGGGCAAGTGAAGTCCCCACTTCTCCTGCATAGTTTCAGCCCCAGTCTGAATGCTCCTAGTTCATATCAGAACTCAGCTAAAATTTTCTGAGACTGATTAAGCTACAAGGGTTTGCACTGAGAGGTGCCCAGGTGAACAATACTGTCATAGCAGGAAAATATTTGTTCATTGGTGATGAAGATGAAGACAATTTCTCTAACAGCAAGAGCTGAACTCTCAGCACAACAAGTCTCTCAACAGGGTACTATCCTGCTAAGTACACTGTGCTCTTCGCTCTTTTGCCTGCATGCTGTTTCAGAGAACAAACTTGCTATGAAAAGTGGTAGAAACAAACCCAGTTCACTCTCTGCAAGCCCCTTTCCAAAACCATCAGAACTGTCATTAGCTCAAAATCTTCAATCTCTTCTTTACATTCCAGAGAAATCAGTTATTGCAAACAATTGCCTGGAAGAGAAAACGAGTTAGGTCCTGTCAGTACAGCCACATACCATAGGACTTCTTACTATTTTTTAGTAAGAAAAGCAGCAGGAGAGATTCAGCCGGCATCAAGACCACAAATGGAAAAGAGAGGAGCCAGATGAGGTATCTCAATTCATATAAGACCATAAAAGACCAGGCCTTAGGAAACAGGCAGTACCTTCAGGAGCATCACAACAGTAGATGATCAAGTATCTTCTTATGTGCTAGTCATGGAGTTATTCAACCCTTCTATAATCTGAGCCAGAAGCCTGGTACCTTTCTCCCAAATCCCACTTCMAGCAGGAGACATCTCATTTCACCTCTCACCTTGAGAAAACTCCAAAGAGTAAGAATAGAAAACGTCCAGGTGATTTCAGATGCCACCTAGAAAGCAGAGAGTTCATCACCACTGCTCAGTACTCAACGACCAGTCGCTTTATCAGCCTTTTCATCCTTTGGAAAAGCCTTGAACACAGAAACACAGGCCTGTGTGGACTGGGGAAAGCCAAACTTGCCGTTTTTAAATCTCTCCTTTGGAACATCCACAATGGAAACTATTGTCGTCATCATCATCACAGTGACATTGTCATTAGCAAAAATGCATCATACTCCATTTTGGCAGAGGCACCATTGCCAGTTGGGAGAAGAGAGGTTTGAATCAACAATTTACTGTAAAGACAGACTAAAGATGCAAAGAAGGGCAAGGTGGAGCTCAGACCCACCAGCTCACATTCATACCTGTCAATGCCCTCACTTACCATAGCTCGGTATAACAAGTGGTTTCTCTTCAGCTGTGGCACCTATGGCCTGCACCCACCATGCCAGGAGGAACATGAAAGAAGTTGAACCTGCGAAGATGAAGTAATGAGTTATTTTACATCATAATTTGTGCAGTTAGGAATCTGTTTTGTCTTCAGCTTGCTCTGCTTCCAGCTTTGATACCAAATGACTAGCCAAGTCTGCGAAAGTCACCCTCTGAGACGTTCTTAAATTAAACATATTCCTTCAGAGATAGTCACCTAACAGTTTGGGTCAGAATTAGCTGCTGCCTTCTGGCACGAGTACATATGCATTGACTATGGAAACAAGCAAAATCGGTTTGATTGATTTACTCCCCATCTACTGAGAATATGATTGGTTTAATGCTCATGAAAAAAAAAGTCATGAATTAGAAAATAAAGGAGTGGAAAAGCCTTTCCTAGAAAGCACACTTCTGGGAAACAAGCTTTTTGCCTGTGTAATTATGGCAAAGTTTTGTCACTTTTTGCTGTGCCTAACACACTTTAAAAAAAAAAAAAAAAAAAAAAGGCACTTTTCTAGAAATAGAACAACAGAACCTTTCATGCTTTCCCCATCCCCAACCATAGTTCCCAAAACAAAGACCAAAAATCTACAATCCTTTGGGGAATCAAGACTTGACTGTATGTTGGAGCTGAGAAAAGTGGCAAAAAATACCCAATTTGGATTCCTAAGCTCCCTCTTCCCTCTTCCAGCACACGATGCAGTTCCCAAGCAGAGCTGAAAGAATCTGCTGTATTCAGTAAGTCAACACAAACTCACCCAGCAAACCAAGAGTCCACAATTTTGCTTTCCAGGAGTCAGGAACTCAAATGCTGCCAGGAATTATTCAAACGTTGAAGTGCTACAGATTTATACTAGAGAAGTCTCCCCACCACAAGCCTGCTTTGGGGGCAGAAAGAGACTCCCCAGTGTCTCCAAGATGTGAAAACACATTTTGTTTTCCTTTAGCCACCTTAGAAGAAAATCAAAATAATGCTGGCAGAGGTAATATGATGTTGGCAGGTAGAAATAATATCTTCTATTAAAGCGTCTGCTTCTGTTGCAAAAAAGAAAAACACATAAGTCTTTGGTACACAGGAAAAGCTTTTACCCTGAAGCTGAAAGTTTACTTAATTTTCAGGTTATATTATATCAGCTTACAAACCTCATCTTGCCTGTGTCCCTCCACCATCAACACTGCAAGTCTATGGCCTCAAGAACATTGCTGCCTGTTCACACTCTGCGAGAAAACTCCGCTCCATCGTCAGCAAGTGTAAAATTGGCTCCTGGTAGAAAGAGAGGGCTGATAAATCACTGTTACTTATCAGATATTCACGCTGGCACCGCTGGCTTTGTGCCCGTACAACTTAGGCGAACTCATTTTGAACCCACTTTTGGAATGGTATTTTTAAATGTCAATATAATTCCGTGTACGCATTTTTTGGGGCACTCTGCTCAGCCACACAGTTCATCCCTGAAGTTTCCTCGTAAATCATCACAGTAGAGAGGATGCTAAGTACTAGTTGGACCAGACAGGACTGCCCTCCCAGCAGCCCAGCTACACGGGACGGCTTCAGAAGCTTTATGAGCCGAGATTGTGGCATTTRCGGGTACACTAGAGAAGCTCCAAAGAACCAACACGTTCAGTAGCGCAATGCATTCACTAACCAGGATGCAGCACAGTCACCGTGGCAGAAAAGCCACTTCAGCACCCACCTCTTTGGAGCACAAAGAAAGCAAATAAAAGGAGGAGAAAYGTGCACCCAACATAGCAAAAGATTACTGGTGGAAGGACAGAAAAATCCATCATTTTGACCAGTGTGGCAGCTGAGGATGGATAAAAACCCCGGAGACACCAGAGAGCACCAGCRAGACCCAGATATTTTCTTTGTTCGTTGCTAATGAGCCGTGGTGCTTTTTAATAAAGCACAAAGCATTCACAAGGACCTGGTGGGAAGCCTCAAGAGCTTAGCTGAAGCCTTCCCCCCTAGACCAAGGTCGCCAAAACGCTTTGGAAAATTGGAGAAACACAAACTTGGGTAAACTACAGGGCAAGATTCCAGCAAAACGGTCCAGCTGGGGCTCCCTGAGGACGTCGTTGATGCTGAAGATCCATTTCCTGGCACTCACGATGTCTCCTAGAGGACCAAGTGTCCCAAGTCAGGAGCTCTGGAGGAGCCACCAAGGCCGCCCTAGGCCACCCTGTCACCCTTCCGGAGAGGTCCGTGTCTTTCTACCTGTAGCCCCGCAAGCTTTCSCGAGGCATTCTCCTGTAGTTACAAACAGAGCAACAACAACAACCAAACCTGCACCTTGGAAATCCCGCTTTTTAACACTTATTTGTCCCGTTGTTCCTGCCTTGCTGCTCCTTGAGGGGTTGGTGTGGAATTGCCTTGGGTGTATGCATGGAATCCCTGAGGAGGGCCCACAAGCTGGATTTCACACCTAAACAGCTGGATTTCACAATTCAAACTCATTTTATCGCCGGGCTGCTCCTCGCCAAGAAAGCGTCGTTGGAGGTGCCTCAGCGTCTTGCGCCGCCATTACCTGGGCACCCCGGACTGAGAAGCGGGGAACTACAACCCCCAGCATGCCCCGCGCGGGGCCCCTCTGGCGAGGRGAAGKCGKAAGGCGGCGCGGGGGCTGCCGGGAGTTGTAGTCYTCACGGGGCMCGCGCKGCGGTAGCGCTGAACGGGCGGCGGGTGGGGAACGAACTACYGGRCCCGGGGAGGAAGCGGRGGCGGCGGGGCCGGGGCCGGCAGCGCGGCCTGGGCAGCGGGATGCGGTGCTGGCGGCCCGCGACGCCGCCGCTTCCCTGCTCGGGGCGGCGCCATGCACCCGGCCGTGGCGGTGGGGCTGGTGTTCGGCGGCTGCTGCAGCAACGTGGTGTTCCTGGAGCTGCTCGTCAGGTGAGGGGCYGGGGGGGGCAGGAATGGGGCCTGGGAGGGCAGGAATGGGGCTTGAGGGGGCAAGAATAGGGCTAGAGGGGGCAGGAATAGGGTCAGGAATAGGGTGCGGGTGCCCTGGGTGGGAGTCGGGGAATGGGGAGGGCCCTTGGGCCTTTGTGGATTGCTGGAATCCCGGGGGCCCTGGGGGGGCCCTGAGGGCACTTGAAGGGGAGACATGAGGCTGGGGCTGGTCCTGAAAGGGCCCATGAGGGGCCCGTGGCAGCACATGGGGCTGTGGGGACCCAGCTGTGACCTGACCCCCCCACATATGCACCTGGGGGGCACCGAGCCTTATTTTTTGTGGGTATTTTGGGGGTTCCTTCTGCTGAGTTTGGGCCTCCTGGCACAGCCAGGTGTCAGCTTGCTAATTGTCCCCAAAATGCCATTCCTACCCCCCCCCCCCTTACCAGATGCCACCCAACAACCTTTGAAATCCCAAAGGGGGGAAAAAAAMCCCACAATCCCAAAGGAAAAAGCATATTCCCAAAGGAGAAACCCACAGGAGGAGCCGTGGGGCTGCGTGGGACACGGGGATGTCACCCACGTGGCAGCGTGACCTTCGGCAGCGTCCCGCGGTGGTGGCCAAGGCGTCGGGTTGCAGGGAGCAAGAGGGATTCCCAATGGATTATATGTGACTTCTGTGATTGAAACTATGCATTTAAAGGTATTTTATGTGCTYCTGGATGGCTTTGCCACCTCCTCTGGCTAGACCTTAAAATAGAAGGGAGCCACACATGGCCTTACTCTAAGGGGTGAATTAAGTGGCTAAACCCAGAATGGATTTTGAACAGCAAATCCCAGATCAATTGCAGATATTTAGGAAGGAAGCTGCTTTTCAGACACAGGCTTCTCTTAAATGATTCCTCTCCTTTGCTTTTGGAATTCTCTGTTCCTAGCAGCTACATTCCTGTGCTCCTCCCTTACCCCGTTCACCTTCAGTCCCGAAACTGGGAAAAACAGTTGGTGTTTCTCTGTGTCCTGGTGCTGTGTGGAGCAAAAGGCCCCTCTGGAAGATGAATCTGCCCATGATGAGGAAAGTCATGTACTCCTGGAGCAGGATCACACAAAAGGCAGTGACCAGGCAAAGAGAGGCTAGTGAGGAACAACCTGGGTGACTGGGAGAAATTTCCACAGGATTTATGAGGAAAGAGTGAAGGAATGAGGTCTGTTTAGTCTAGAAATGCCAGAGGAAAGACAAAAGCCTTCAAATGTGTGGAAAGTGGCTGCACATGAGAGGAAATAAACTGATGTGTTGGCCTCTGCAGACAGAACAAGAAAGAATGGGTTTAAATTCTTATCAAAGGATTTAAAGCAGACCAAAAAAACCAGGTTTGTTCCCTTTGAATGTAGCAGGGTGGATCCTTAGGAAGGAGTGTTTGGAAAAGCAGTGTTTTGCACCTCTGCCTTCTGAAGCTGTGTCCTCATGAGCTGTCTTCCTATGGAGATGGTTGAGGCTCTGCATGGTTGGTCTCAGCAGGGCTTCATCCACTGTTCTGCAAGGTGGGTAGGGGCTATCTCAGGAATTCTCCATGAACGGCAGAGTGGATGGGAGTCCTGCTTAGAAGAGTGACTTGGATGTCCTGAACTTGGTCTGAAGGAGACGAGGGTGTGTTAAGTTACCCCAACCCGATGTGCAGAAGTTGAGCTATTCTGTTTGCTCTCCACCGAGCAAACTGTTCCATCATGAACAGTCCAGGCAAGTCAGTACTAGGAGGCAGGATGAATCTTTGTAGGATTTCTACATTGCTGTCTTTTCTTTCTGGGCCTACCGATGCGTTAGGATTTTAAGTCAAAACCACGGGTGGATACAGCCTGTTTTTCCTTTTGTGTTTGTCTTTTCATTATCACTCAACACATAACCTTGTGTCAATGCTTTACTGATAATGTGAGGTCAAATGTACAGCGAGAGACTGAACGCAAAGATCAACTCCTTGTGAGAACAATAAAACTAATGTATGATCTCAGTCTGTTCCAAGTTTATGCTGGCTTTATGTTCTGCTATGGAGATAAGGTTTACAATCCTGTGGCTTGGCCTCTGTTGCCAGTTCAGTATCTCTTCCCTCAAGCAACGCTCCAACTTCCTATTTAACTTGCACAGYGAGGCTTGAAATCTCAAAGATAACTGAGCTCTGGAAAAGGGTGTGAAAATTGTCAGGTGGATAAAGGAGGGTCTCAGGTTTGTGCCTGCCCCATGGGAAGTGCAGGGAGACCCTGGCCTTTCCAGGTGCTTTTTAGTGGCATCCAGCCAGGCAGTCAGGGATAGTGGCTACCTGTGAGCATCTGGGCAGCTCTGCGTCTTCCAAAGCCCTTCAGACCAAGGGATGACAGGGAGGATGTTGGAGGAGAGTGGGATTGCAGTTCTGCTGCTGGATAATTTGTTCATCCTGTTCTCCAGCAAGTGTCTCAGCTTGCGTTCTGCAAAAGCAGGTCTAGAACCGACCTGTAACTGCTTGTGACTGTGTTTTGGGTGAGCAAACCATGTGCAAGAGTGCAAAGAGTGGGGCTCAAATTCCTCTATCTCCATCCGCAGATGAGTGAAACTTTCTCTGTGTGATTGCAGACAAACAACAGCCTTCTCTGAGTCTGCAGCTCATGATATGCCTCCCAGGAGATCCTCCTCTCCTTCCTGTAAGCTACTTAGGATGAAGGCAGATCTGTGGTKCTCGTGCCTGCTAGGAATAGTCACGTGTAGGAATATTGTGTTTAATGTCAGCTGTTCCAGGCTGCCATGCACCTCGTGAGTCCTTCCTCTTCCCCCAGAGCAGTCACATGAGGCTGGTTTGCTCAGAGGTGATGCCATTTCTGCCAGYAAGGCAGTGAAAACTGCAGTGCTGCTTCCAGCAGGAAAAAGATGCTCAGACAGCAGGGCCTCTTCGTGGAGGTTGGACCTCTCGTGTGGCTTTCAGTACCTGATGGAGTTTGAAAAGTTCAGTACAAGGCATGAAAACYTGGATTTATAAGGTAGTAAAGGCCATCCAGGTTGATGCTCGCTCTGGGAATGTGAACCTCTAACCTCTTCTCATTGCAGGCTGGTGCAGTATTTGTGTTCCATGGCATTGCACTCACACATGGCTTTCTTCTTGAYACCCGCAGGCAGTTTCCAGGATGTGGGAACATTGTGACCTTCTCCCAGTTCTTATTTATTGCGGTGGAAGGCTTCATCTTCGAAGCCAACTTTGGGAGGAAGCAGCCGGCCATACCAATAAGGTACAGGTGATGTAGAAGCTTTTGCTATGCACAAATTGACTGGTTTTCTGTTATCTCAAGAAGTGTTTAATAAAAAGGTTTATCATTTATCCTGTCTAAATCCCATCCATTCTGCAGCATCTGCAAAGCCTCATTGAGAACCTGTCATGCCTAGTAAAAATAAGAATTTCTCATTTATTGAGAATGCTTGTTAGGAAATTGCCATCAGACACTCGCCTACCCAAGGAGCACGGTTGCGCTTTGCACAGTGTGTTCAAAGTGTCCCTTGTCTCTCTGGGGAGCTCCACTTTGCAGAGCCAATTTTGTCCTGCGGCCTAGGGGATCAAGACAGGTTTAAATGGTCTCTCCTTCCACTCATGACTGCTGTCAGAAATTGAATCTTGTCAAAASAAGCCCCGTCTTGCACAACAGTCCTTAGCAAGGAGGTGTCTGCAGGAAGTCCGTCTTAAGAAATCCTGGTATCTTCAGCTTTTTTTATTTTTCCCCTCTGGGATTAGCATGAGCTGAGCTGGTGCACGTCTGTTCATGTCCCCTTTCAAGGACTTCCCTGCTACATGCACAATGGGACCGATTTCCCTAGCAGTTCTTGTCACAGAGCCTAGAGCAAGGTGAGCCCCAGCTCAGCTCCAGGCTTGTCCTTGCAGCTTCCAGTGTGTTCCCAGTACATGAGCAGTGCGTGCCCAGACATGCCAACCACCATCTGCTTTTGTGTTTCAGGTACTATTTCATCATGGTGGCCATGTTCTTCACAGTGAGTGTGGTGAATAACTATGCCCTGAACTTAAATATTGCCATGCCACTGCACATGATCTTCAGATCAGTGAGTACTGCCACGCTATCCTTTCCATCCTCATGCGATGTTCCTTCAGSTGTTGTTCCTGCACATGTGTTCTGCCATCCTTTCGTCCTGTATGGACACCACAACCTCGTGCAAACACTAAATTATGGAGGAGAGCAACTTTGCTCTTGTTGCTCAGCTCTGGTTCTCATTTTCAGTGTTGACCATGGAAGTTATTCCCTTAATGTCCCTAGATGGATGAGAGGAAAWTGAAGCTCAAACAGGCTTCACCTTTTCCAAGGTGATGAGGAAGTAATGATGAGAAAATCCATCCTAAACTTTGGCCATCAGCCYTGGATGGGCTGAATTGCTGACCAGAGGGATGCAGTTTTCCCATCTTACGGTTAAACCAGATGGYTCATGTTGTAGTGTAGGTGTCTTCCACCTGTGCTATTACCACATGGGCCTCTGCTCTGGAAGATGATATTGAAAACACATCTTAAGTGTTTGCAGACAACTGTCTGGCTGAAACATCTTTTATAATCAAAGAAAATGGAGCTTGGCTTTTGAAAATAGCAGCTGAGTTCAAGAGATCTGCTGGGCTGGTGGCTGCTCTCCCAGAGCACACAATGGGATTTAGATACATGAAATAAAGATAATTTAAAAAGAAGAAAAACAGGCAGCAATCTAGAGCCCTGTCCCACATAAACCTTGAGGGATGGTTCCTGTATAGCAGTCCACAAGTGTCCTGCAGTCAATTTACAGAGCTGTGCTGCTGTTCCCAGTTAAAGTYATGGGGATTTGGCTGCATGGTGGCCTGTAGCACACACTGGAATGATCCAGGAAAGGRGGAGACCTGGTAGCCAAGAGATCCTAGTATCTTTTTTGCTCCATCTTCTTTGTTCTCAAGTTTGGCTTCTCCCTTTTTCCTAGCTGAAATGACATTGTCCTGGCCTTGCCCATCTCCATGATCCTGTCCTGGTGTTTTGTTGCTGKTTTTGTGTTAATTGTATCAATTATGCTGTTTTTCTCTGGGCAGGAGCCCCAGTCCAYRGAAGTCTGACACACCGACCTTTTGYTTTGTTTCTCCTTCTCTCTCTTCTCCTTTTCCCAGGGCTCTCTCATAGCAAGCATGGCTCTAGGCATCATCATTTTGAAAAAAAGGTAAATCGCAGGCACCTTATTTCATCCATGAAAGCTCTGTCACTGATTTAATCTTCTCTGTTRTTGAGTGACTTTCCCATTAAATATCCTTGCTTTATTTGTGAGGAAAATGCAACACAGAAAACATGGGAAGAAATGGTTAAGGCATGGACTTGACCAGAGTAATTTCCTGTCTGCCCTCCTACCATGCCATGCTCCTTTATTAAGGACCATATGGACTGAGGAGGTTCCTGCTGGTTCAGTGGAGCAAAATCCAATGCCAGGGAGCRGTGAATGAACAACGTGAGGTCGGGCCATGTCCCTGACATTTCTRTTCTCCCCCTGTGCAGATACAGCGTCTCTAAATACACCTCCATAGCCCTGGTGTCCGTGGGGATCTTCACCTGCACTTTCATGTCTGCGAAGCAAGTGGTAAGAACTGTAAAAAGGGCCTGAGGACGCAGCCATGAACCTTAATGGGAGGAAGAGCTACCCTGGGTGTCTTCATCAGTAACTGCTTCTGACTGGCTGTTACTGGACAGTCAAGACCTCTCCTAGCTCTAGATCTGCTCCCCACCAGCACTTGTTTCTGGTTGCTTCATTTGCCTGTAGGGAGGAGAGAACTAACTCACACATGACCATGATTTAACTTCGTTACAGCTGCCTTTTATCCCATGTTGCTCTGCTTTTTGCTGAGAATGAACCTTTTTTTTTCCCACACAATAACAGCTCCAAGCTGTTTTTTTTTTTATTCTTGCCCTTATTCTGATGTGTTGCAGTAATATTAGACAAAGCCCATCTACCTTAAAATTTCACTGCCTTTATCACAGAACAAACTGTCAGGGTTCAGGCTAGAATTTTCCAGCCTRTTGTTACCCAATGTGATTTTCTGTGACCCTTGAAATGAAGTGCCTGTGCTTGGAGAACAGGAGGGAGTGATGGAAATCTATGTATAACRCTAGCCTGGGCTTTTCTTGGGTCAGCCCCCACATGCTGATTTTAACAACTAAAGATAGAAAAGTAACATAAAATGGTGGTCGGGTGAAAACTGGTTTCACTTAATCCAGTGCTGAGAGTTAGGAAATGAAGCAAGGGTGCCAGACCTTTTAAATCTCATCATTTAATAGCCACTTAATGCTCCTGGGGTATCCGAGGAAGGTCTGTGYTAACCCATATTAATTCCCAGCAGGCACGGGGATTTAATGAAGTACACAGAGTTTATGGTAAACATGAGCAGTGTAGCTTGCCCTGAGCCACAGAGGAAGAGAGTTGAGTCCAATCACATTACCCAGTATTCTCCCCTTGGCTACTAGTATCTACAGGCCTGGTTGCCTCAACATCTCAGCGACAAACCAGAATTCTGGTTTATTTACCCCACCAGGCCTTGACCAGAGCWCTTGTCCTCTCTTGCACAACCACATCTGAGATGGGACCAGAGCTTCCTATGAAAAGTTTGGTCTCTGGTTGTGTCAGGGCGTTTCCTAGAGAAAGATCCTTTCTCAATCAGACATTTGCACTTTCATSTGGAACCAGGCGGATTCCTCAAAGTGAAGGTGAAATGTGCTGCAGTTGCCACCTGCTGGTGCCACCTTCTCTGTTTCAACCAGGGAAGGAACTCCAGAGAATCTGAGACCTTGGGACACTCTTTGATTTATGAGCCCTTTTGGAGCACAATACCCAGACTAAAGCTGAGRTTGGGGATGAACTGTGGGACGTGGTGGCTTGCAGTGACTCTGTGGTGTGTCTCCCCCAGGCATCTGACTCCAGTTTAAATGAAGAGGACGGACTCGGGGCATTCATGTGGTGGGTCCTAGGTACGTGAGTGTCCCATCTGCAGCCAGCCTTGCTGGGACACTGGCAGGACTCTRCTCTTGGAGGGCTGATCCTTGGCTGAGGGGTTGTGCTAAGCAGGCTGCAGCATGAGCCCCAGAGCTGAGGTTAAGTTGTGCTGAGCATCTAATGGACTTTGGTTTGCAAAGAATGGGGCYGCTCAACTACTTTGTGCAGTAAATTCTCTCTGTTTGATCAAGTTGAATGTAACAGCTCAAGCGTTTCTACCAGGCAGTGACAGAATAAAACTTCAGTTTTGCAAAATACTTCCCAGCAATAAATGGAAAATTGTAGTATTAAAAGAAGGGTAGGCTCTGTCCTATRGTGCCAGCACAGCTCTGATGTGAGACATTCCCATTTCCGCACAGCCTGGGAAGTAACTGCTCTGTGCAGGTAACCATGAAATAGTGTCCTGACAAGTACATCTCAGCCTCAGCTGAAGTCAGGCGGGTTTTGTCTTTTAAGAAGCCCTCATTTTAATAGACCAGCTCTGCACATTAACATCAGACACAAGTTTGACCTGCATGTTTGCAGACACCAGATTGATTTCTCCACACGGAACCAGCCCTGCCTGATGCATCTCATGCTATGGGATGTGCTGCAGTGAGGGAGAGGGGCTGAAGCCTACGTGCCGCCAAGTATTTMATGAAGAATCTCTACAAACTGGCACTTAACTCTTATTTTCATACCTCCAACCTACATTTATTTATGGTTTGGAGGCATGTGGGGTTGATGTTATAACAAAAATAACAAACTATATCTGTGATAATCTCTTTGCCTAGGCAGCCAATGAGCCTGCCTGCCAGGTCTGAGTTCTTGTGTTTAAGAGATGATATTTACAGACATCTCTTAGGCAGAGAAATCTTTGTAAGGAGGTAYCTCTCTCCCGAGGCCATTCTGAGTGGTCCCCCATCTTACCAGTTTGGGATGTTCTGGCTTCTCTCACCATTTTCTTTCACCAAAGGCTGAATTGTGGGAGTCTCAGAGCTGGCTGATGGGAGGTGTTTCTGTTCCAGGTATCGCTGCGCTCACCTTCGCCCTCCTCATGTCTGCCAGGATGGGGATTTTCCAGGAGACGCTGTACAAGCAGTTTGGGAAGCACTCCAAGGAGGCCCTGTTTTACAATGTAAGCCTCCGTTTCTTCTCTCGCTTTCACTGGACAGACACAGCTCCAAAGAGAGTCCTTTTCCCCCAGTGGGCCAGGAGGAAATCCTTGATCCTCTCTTTSCCTTTGGCTCCTTGGAGAGAATGAGTGGTTTGGTGCAGCCTGAATGAGGCAGGAATGCAGAGGATGACCCATTGCAAGGCCTGAGCAGGGAAGTRTGCCCTCATCCGTGGGGCTGTGTGAGGAAGGCTTCTCCAGGTGGGACGTTTCACATGCTCTTACTCATTGTTTTCTTTCTCTCCAGCACGCGTTACCACTCCCAGGCTTTCTCCTCCTCGCCCCGAACATCTACCACCATGCAGTCCTCTTCAGCCACTCTGGTGAGTGTTGCATGCAGGGATCCCTGCTCTTCTGCCTTTWCTCTCCCTGGGAGATGCTCTAGGAAGCTTGCAGGGAAGTAGTTGTCTATGTCACACTGTTGCCTATGGGTGTTCAAGCCCTTTGCATCGACTGAGAGAAAAAAGCCCACTGCTCTGGGGACACTGTCCAGTGTCTCCATGGCCAGACGCCAGCATAGATCCCTCTAACCTGTTCATTAATAGCATTGCRCAGTATTTCTAGCTAGTTAACTCCCCTCCTCTAGAAAAAACTAATGAAAACATGAGGTAAGGGTCTCGTGGGGAAAGGAACTTGCCAGCTCAAGAAGAGTGACAGGAGCAGACCCTCAGCCGTGGGTGTGGACACGGACCCGCTGGCTTGAGTTTGGTTCRTGCTGTGCAGGCTTTCCCAGGCTGGCACCACGAGCCTCTCTGAGACACTCAGAACTGCGTGGTTCCTTCATCCTGTTTTGACATCAGGAAAGTCCTGACACAAGACAGAACTTTTCTTTTTAAGTCCTTTTTCCTCAGCCTCCTTCTTTCACTGCCTTCCCTTCCTCCTTGCAGAAGTCCATACTGAAACATGTACATATCTTGTATTTGTTATTTATAGCAGTAAGAACAAGGTAACTCTCCATTTGSAGCAAAATCAAAATGTGCCCACATTTCAGTCTGCAAGTTTAGCAGAAACCTTGAGGAGCTTCAGTGTGTCACAGGCTGTGGCCTGGTTTGGTCTCCTTTGGCTTCTCTTTGTAGGGKACCACGTAGCAGAGTCTCAGCACTGCTGGAAGCTGATCCGAGGCYGGATGTGGGTTTCTCACTTCTCTTTCTCCCTGCAGAGCCATTTCAGGTGCCAGTGATAGGGGTGACCCTGCCAATCATGTGGTTCTACCTCCTCATGAATGTCATCACTCAGTATCCTTTCAATGCACAACTCAGGCAGGGGTGAGGGCCCCAAGCCTTCCCTGAGTTTGGGAGCTGATTTCATGTTATTCTTGATGAAAGCAGAGTGGAATTTAACTGAGGGCTCCTATTTTTTTCTAGAACAGCTGAAATCTGCTAGTGGAGCAGCTAAGCTAAGCAATGAAGTGGTATCAAAGTGACACCGCTCCGTGTGTGTTGCACCTGGCACAGCTTGTCCTGGTTCTCCAAGCTTGGGCATAGCAGGAAGGGGCAAAGAGGAGAGGCCACCACGTCCCAAAGATGGGGCTGGCTGGTATAAACACATCTCGCAGCTATTCTGTGCGATAGACTGGGGGGCAGACTGGGAGCTGCTCATAGTTCATCAGTGTGTGCGGTCTCTGCTGCCTCACGTTAGGGTTGGAGAGATTGAGAGTAAACCTGAGTTTTGCACTGCAGCTGCTCGTGGTGTTGAGCTGAGCAAAAGGGATTTCTAGTCCCTCTGAGACTAACAGGGAATTTCTCCTAGGGCTGGGCAAGGTGAGTAGGAAAAGGGTTAGTGCTGCCATGTGGAGAGGGTTCGGACTCTCCAGCTTGATCTAGTGTGGGGTTTTGTGGTGCATGTTACGTTCCCCAAACGTGATGTTGCTCAGGGCGCCAGTCCTGTTGTTTTTTATGGTTGCTTTGCAAAACAAAGACCAAAGTAATATTCCTGTTGGAAATACTTGGCTTTTAAAAGTCTTCAGGAAACACATTCAGGGTTCCCTGGAAGGGCTGTAAAAGCTTTGTAGAACTCAAAGGGATGCTACAGGGTAAAGGGAGAGTGGGGTGTATTTGAGGGGAAGTTTTGCCCCAGAGAGAGGGTGATGGAGCTAATCCAGAGCCCTCCCAAAGGCCTGGGCAGGTGAGGAGTTCCCTGCTCAGTTCAGCTCTGGGGAGGCCCCACCTAGAGAATTGGAGGCAGTTCTGGGCTCCCCAGCACAGGAAGGACGTGGAACTTGTAGAGAGGGGCCAGTGCAGAGCGACCAAGATGATGAAGGGACTGGAGCATCTATYATATGAGGAAGGACTGAGCGAGCGGGGCCTGTTTAGTCTGGAAAAGAGAAGCCTGAGAGGGGATCTGACCAATGTGGACAAGGACCTGAAGGGAGAATGTAGGGAGGAGGAGGCCAAACTCTTCTCGGTGGCGGCCAGTGACAGGACAAGGGGCAGTGGGTGCAAGTTGAAACCCAGGAGGTTCCATGTCCATATGAGGAAGAACTTTGGTGKGAGGGTGCTGGAGCCCTGGCCCAGGCTGCCCAGAGAGGCTGTGGAGGCTCCTGCTCTGGAGACCTTCCAAACCCACCTGGACGCTGCCCTGTGCCCCGTGCTCTGGGTGTCCCTGCTGGAGCAGGGGTTGGACTGGATGATCCCTAGAGGTCCCTTCCAACCTCAGCCATGCGGGGATTCTGTGGATTCTCCCGTTGCTCCCTTRCCTCTGCCACCCAGATACGTCTGCATCCGGGGCGTGTTCATCCTCACCACGGAGTGCACCTCGCTCACGGTCACGCTCGTGGTGACGCTGCGCAAGTTCGTCAGCCTCATCTTCTCCATCCTCTACTTCCGCAACCCCTTCACGGCCTGGCACTGGCTGGGCACCCTCTTCGTCTTCGTGGGCACCCTCATGTACACGGAGGTGTGGAACAGCCTCGGGCCGCTCCTGGCGCGCTGGAGGAAGAGGCCGAAGCAGGARTAGCCCCCGGGAACTCTCCACAGGGACCTTTTTAATGTTTTATAGAGCTAAGCAGTAGGAGATCCCCCCTAGAGGGGTGTTTTTATAGTGCAGAGGAGGCGCTGGCTGTGCCAAGCGCCTGGGAAGCTCCCACCAGGGATCAGCGTGTACGGATCACGGAGGGAGGTTACTGTTATTTTTGCAAGATTGCATTTTTTTTAATGCAATCCCTCTTGCTCCCACTTTTTTCCTGTTTTTTTCTTTTTATTCCTTTTTTTCCTTTTTTTCCCTTCTTTTCCCCTTTTTCCTGTTTTTCCTTTTGTTAATAACCCTTTTTTTACCTAATGCAAAGGCTGACCCAGCTCTCCGTGGGGAGCCTGGCCCTGTCCTGGTGCTGTTGTCCATCCTCCYGCCTCCGGCAAGATGGACCCTGAGCCTGTTTGGTGCCGTCCGTGAAAACCCAGGCTGCTGCCAGGGACGCCTGAGCCGCAGGGAGCTGCTGGACACTGGTGGGTGCAGCAGGTTCTTTGTTACACTGGAAATCCCAGGCCTGGTGGTTGACCGGGGAAAGCAAAAAAAGGTGATGTGGAGAGGACAGAAAATGGCACCGTGTCCGTTTCCTGCTCAAGGGGACAGTGGCCCTTCCCTGTGCTCCCCAGTAGGAAAATCCAGCTGAGCTGAGCCTCTTCCTGCTGCTACTGGGGGATGTTTTGACTTCCCCTCCTCTGAGAGAAACGGGCCRGGAACCTCCCCGTTAGTTTTCTTCTCCCGCTCCTTGGGCCTTGGTATTGCTTGGTCAGCAGGGAACAGAGTGGAAAAGGCGCCGAGTTTTCCACTCTCCTGGTTTCCCTGGAGCGCCTCCTTGCCACCATCAGGACAGCAGCCCTGCTCAGCCACCGTATCCAGCCACGTCAGGCTCATTTGCCTCCAGCTGGGACAAAGGAGGGCGGTGGCTTCCAGCTTTGGCATTGACAGTCCCCTAAGTTCAGTCCTGCCTGGAAATGATGAAACCAGTGGGTCCAGGAAGGTTTTTCCCACCTGGTTGCTGTGTTTCCTGTAAAACTTCCTGCATTTTGAGTGTCACAAACAGGCTATTTCCAGGAATTTCCTAGGAGCGGGGACTGTTCCCCAGCAGCTGCCCCCAGCCATGTCAGCAGGTCCATCTCTGGTTCCAGCTGCTTGCACAGGCTCTGGGGAAGACCCAGCCAGGTGCAAAACCTTCATCCACATCTTGCTCCCAACATGGGGGCAAAGCWGCTGAGCGGGAACACCCAGTTCAGTGGGCAGAGCCCCAAGTCAGGGGCACTAACGGATGGGGGTCATCAAAGCGGGAGCCGAGGCTGTGTCTGGCCTGGGAGGCAGGTTGGGCAGCTCGGGCAGGGATTTAGCAAAGCACGAGCTGAGCAGGCACCCATGACTGCATCGTCCCAGCCAGCCCTTGGTACCCTCCGAGCTGCTGCTTGTCCCCAGTTCTGGGTGATGCCGGTAGGTTTGTTCCTGGTTTCCTTTTTCCTTAAAACACCTGGTTTTCACTTGAGCCAAGCATCCACCAGCRGTTATTTTCTGTTGTCTTTTTTTCGCTATTTACAGTGCAATCTCTGTGGGTTTTGGAGTATTTATCACTGTTAACGGTCGTGGCAGCGATTCCCTCCCTGCTGCTGGAGGACATGTCCATGCAGAAGTGCCCCTTTTGCCCCCCAGGTCCCAAGCACCCACCCCAGCCCTGCTGCCTTGTTTGGGGCGTTAATGGTCACTATTATGATACTCACACRGATTCTTAGTGGGTGCTTGGAAAGCCAGAGATCTGGGTGCTTTTGGAGCAGCCTTCTGCATCGCCAGAGCTTTGGGGTTTTCTGTTTGTTGGTTTGTTTGTTTATTTGTTTTGGGTTTTGTTAACAAAATAAATTGGCCTCCGCTTCCAAGYGTCTCGCTCTTGTTTCCCTCGTTGCTAGTGGTGGTTGGATGAAGGTCCTTGGGAAGCCCCGGGGGCTCTGAAGTCAGTGCAAAATTTCTCCTGCCTTTAAGGTGCCAGGAGGTGGGGGGAATGGCCCTTCCTTGCTGGGCTTAGAGGGAAAACTCGATCATTTCCAGCCCCTGCCGTTGTCAGGAGGCTCCAGATTCCTGTTGATTCCTGTTGGCATCGTTTYCAGATGCTGGGCAACAAAGTAGGCCTGGGAAAACAGTCCCCAAGGAGGCGGCTGACCATGGGGATGCTGGAGCTGGGCAGTGCATGACGCTCCTGGTAGCGTGAGACCCGCCGGGGCCGATYTGGCTGAGCCCCCAGTCTGTAACTTGCACCTTAATATTTCCCTGGGTCATTGGGATGAACTGAGACTCATCTCAGCCAGCATTATAATGAGCTAATAACCAATTAATCTCTTGGGCTCCTGGCAGSGACTTCCCTCTCTCCCTCTTTGTGTCCTTCATCCGGGACCACACGCCTTGCATGGCACTTGTAGCTCTGGTTCCCACAAAGGAGGTTTTGTGCAGGCAGGAGAGGGGCTTGGGGGAGGCCCATCTTTAATTGCACATTAATTACACCYGCTCGGTCATTGCAAACGGGCTCCGATTGCCCTAGGTAGCTGGCTTGGGTGGCCAAGGACACTCAGCAGCACCCGGAACGTGCCAGGGGGACCCGACCTCCGCCCAGGGCCCTGGGGCAACAGTAAATCCAAGTCTCAGAGCTCCAGGGCTTCAGTGTTAAAGGGGAGCCGAGAGGTSCAACTTCCCACATGGGACAAGAGTCAAAAAATGTATTAGAAAAGTCCTAATTACTGCAGATTTTTCCAGCCACTGCTGCCATCTCCCTCACTGTGAAGGCATYGATGAAACCAGGGCCTCGTAACCCCAGCCGTTGCACTGCGCTTGGAGCCCTCCGACCCTCCCCATCGTGGATCTTTCAGCTGGAGCGTTTAATTCCCCGGCACTTCCACGGTATAAAGTCCTCATTTAACAGATCATCTTTCCCCAGATCCGAGCAGCTGCCGGGTTCATAAATCCTCATGGGCCGGACTCCCCTTTCATCAACTCGGAGGTTTCTTTTGCCTCCCATTAAATCCATGTTTATTAATGTTTTCCCTCTTTCCCTGGTGCTTTACAGCCCAGCTTAGTAGGGCAGGCCAGCAAGAAAGCAGGGATTTTATTTAGTTAATTTTTTATTTACTTCTATTTAAGGAAGAGGGAACCTCTTTGGGAAACTCCATGAAACCCTTGTTGCTTCTCAGGTATAAAAGAAACACAGAAAAAAACCAACCTTGCTCTGGGTGCATGGAAGGGCATGAGGAGGCCGCTGTGAATCATAGGGAGGCCCCCAGTTCATCCCTGTTCAGYGTCGTTCCTTATGGCAAGGATTTCCGGACAAGGGGAATCTGGAAGCGCTCGAGGGACACAGAGCCCCTAGCGCAGCCCAGGCCTGTGCAGGCTCTGGCCCCTGTTCCTCCTCCCACAGCTCTCCAAACCTGGCTGGAAATACTCAGGGTTATTATTCTTTATCCCATTGGAAGAAGAAGGGAGGACGAGGAAAGACGGGAACCCGGGCTCATCCAGGTCTCATCCAGGATCGGGAACCGCTTGACTTTTAAAAATAAAATTCATTAAAACTGTTGCAGTGCTGGCATCGCGCTGCTGCCCCCAGYAGGTCCCAGCCGGGAGAAGGGCTCTTGAACCAGAAACATGGGATGGCTCCTCACGCACCCCAGGAGATAAGGGAATAACTGGAATATGTCCCTGCCTCAATTTGCCAGTGTGTAACACAGGGCTGCTGTGTAGCCATGGGGTTTATTCGATGCTGAATGTTTAATCTTTTAAAAAAGGGAAATTAAACAGCTTGCTTTACTCCCCTCTGCAAAACTGAAGACTCGGAGACTTGTTTGACTACGAGGAACTTAGGTGTTACCCTGCYGAAAGGCAAACACGCGCCCTGCCAATACAAACATGGCTCCCCAAACAGCCCTACTCGGRTCTGCTGGTTCACAAACACACAGGCACCGAGTTCTGTACTTTCCACCAAAAATAAACGCTCCGAACCACAAAATGACAAACTGCAAAGCTTTGCAAGCTGCTGAATGAAATGCAGATATTTTATCCTGGCAACTCCAAGGCTCCTTCTGCTTCCAAAGTCAGTCAGATCCTCGTGATCTGCAGAGCATCAGACCCAGCACAGGCCAACGTGATGCAGGTTCCTCAAGGAACCTTGTAGAAGAACCTGTTCATACTGCATGTTCAGTGCTATGTAATCAAGCTATAGGGGCAAGTCCTACCCTGGAGGGTTTAGATTTTGGCTTGGGGAACAGGAATGAAAACTAAAGGAAGATCRATGGGGCTGAGGAACCATCCAGCACCAGCACCCCAGCTTTGCAGAAACCTGCAGGGACCCTAACTCGAGGAATTATGGAGAACAGTCCCGGTTTCTGGTGGTTGTTGCAATATGGGGAATTATTTCACCACCTCAATGAGAAGGCTCCTTTTCCTGGATTTTTTCCCATTGTCAACAGAGAGGGTCAGAACATACCCAGACCACAAGTACGGAGCGGAGACCTCACACGGGTTCCTTGAATGGAGACAAGAGCCACGAGGAGCCCTGTGGGACCTGCTGGGTAGCCAGTTAAGCAGCAGTAGCTGGGCACCCACCTTGCCAAAATGCCTTGGGGAAATCCATGGAGGCTCCAGCTGCAGTGTTGCCTGCTTGAACTCCTCCTGGACCCAGGCACCATCCATGAATGGGTGCATCCCACCCCTCCATCCTTGGATMCATGGGCATCCATCCTTGCTCCTCGATCTGCCCATATCAGTGATAAAAACTGGAGCCTCGGAGCTCGGAGCTGCTCTTCCTCAGCTTGAGCATGCACTCAGCTGCTATAGGGAAAGGAAACGACTTAATAAAAAGCTGAGTGGTTTTCCAGGCTTGCTTGGAATTTAAGGTCAGGCTGTTGGAGTCCATCCGTTACTCACCGTGAGCTGCGGTGCTGTGCTCAGTTCATCCCCTCTGAACAACGAAACCTCTTGGCCACGCTCTGCCCTTGCCCAGAGCTGCAGACGCTGYTCCACACTGTGCCAACCAGCGGTGTCTTCTTCCACGCGTGCAAAGGTCTYGGAGGCCCCACGCTACAACATAAAAGCAAACAGACTCCTCAGTGGAAGCTCCTCAGGCCAAGGGCTTTACTATCTGTTCTGYAAATAGACAGTGATAGAAATTAATCAGGACAAACACCGACTCAAGAGTTTTATTTACTTGTCAGAGTTCTGCTCTACGTACACAAGAACAAATCTGCACAGAGTACTCGCAGCTTCTGCTAGTTGTCAGCAATTAATATTTCTCTTCTGATGGTCCTTACTACGTTGTTTAAATACACGTGCAAATCAAAGGACTATGTTTCATCTCTTGCAAAACTACCTTTATTAAAAAGGTTTTGGAGGCAGTTCTCACTCCCACCTTAACTCTAAACCTTTCAGAAAGTCAGAATAGCTCACAAGTTTTGCAATATAGACAATATTATCAGAGGCCATCATACTTTCACACCTCAATTAAATCTGTGAAATGGGARGCGGAGGAGAAATAAGTTAATGAGTAAGATCTGGTCATACAGCTGTCAAGAAAAATTCTCTGCCTGGGGAAATAATTTCCAGCCTTGGGAAATGCAGAAATTACTTTTTAATAAAGTTACAAATAAATAACTTTTTTGGAAGAGGGAGGAAGAGCAACACAGAGTTAATCAGAAACGGATTTAGAGATAATCTGTGATAGACTTTTCTTTGATGAGGAGAAATTGTATCAAAATCAGTATTCCTGTTAGTCAGAACGACTCAACACGATCAGGACACAGGTTTGGCTCATAGCAGCYCTCAAGGGTTGTTCCTCTTGCGCCCAGATGGGATTGGAGGTAGAACAGGTTTGGAGTTGGAGCCGGGCCGGGGGGCGAGTTGAGGCGCACGGGAAGGACGAGGCTTGGCCTTGCTGGACTTTCTCTGAAGGTTGTCACCAGGGAGCTCGGTCTCTATGGAATTAATAAGGAAATGAACAAACATTCATTAGCAGGGGGTTATTTCAATGAAAAGACAAAAGAAAAGCATGTCTCCATCTGRAAACTAGTGTTTTGTGAGAGACAAAAAGAAGATAAAAATATCTCTGGGCAGTCTAGTGGCTAAGTTACTCAATATGAGCRGAAGGGTAACTTCATGCCTAAATACACAGTCACCGTTTTGTTTTCTCCAGAAGTTCCCTAAGAGGAACTCTGGAATAAAGCTACCATCATCACAATAAGCATGACACACAGCCTGAGCAAAACCCGAATTTCATAATAACGTTCAAACCTTTCAATCTGTCCGCTCCGTTTTCAGCTCCTCTTGGATCTTGTTGTTCTACTTTGTCTTCTCCAGYGAGCTGAGCTTGGGGAAGGGGGTGCTGAACAAGCAGATCTTCTGCAGCAGATGACGAGGCTGGTAATAGTCCAGCAGCAGGACCAGACTCTCTGTCACTGGGAGAAGAAATTGATTTATGCTCTAAAATAGCAATAAAAAGGCATATGCAGCAAGTGTGACCTGACAATATTACTGATGTTGTTGTGGTCACAAAGATCAATCAAAAGTCACAAATAAATTGCAGTATTTATCAACTACAAAAATTTTCATGCATTATAATTCCCCTAAAACCTTTGGCATTGGCAAACACCATTACTACCCCTCTTTGTTTTCATTTTATGTATTGGTCTAATTAACCAATCAATCACAGACAGATACAACAGAACAGCTCACACCACACGTTGAGCCAAACTCCAATCTGGGATCAGAGCTCTGAGCTTCTTGTTCCCAAACTCTATAGTTTGGCATGACAAGGTTCTCTCTTAGTTTAGTCATCTGAGGCCTAGTTATTAGTTACCTGATTGGTTTCTAATTAGAGTTTARTATCACAGATACAGTGAGTTGCCTYAACAGGAGTCACTGCAAGYCCTGTTCTCCAYGGACACYTTAGGAGACAACAGGTTCATGAACAAATACTCTTCTTGATCTGTCTCAATACTTCTTCAGAGCAACGTCTCTCTCCATCAGTTTTGTCTATATTAAAGTCAATTTAGTCACAGGACTTTCTTGTTCCCCTCTGTGTTTGCACAGTCCCTAGCATAGGGGCTTCTCCACTCATTTGGAGAAAGCAAATGTGTCCATAGCTCTTTGGTGATGACGCGGACCATGAATAGCCAAATGAGCAACCAAAGTCAAAGCCTGAGCAGTCAGGGGCCTTCAGATTAAGGCAGGTATGTATGAATTTGACAACAATAATGATTATTCTTGCAGCTTGCTCTGCCAAGATAAAGGCTTCCTGKTGCCATGTCCTGTGTTGAATTTACTTAAGGAAAAGTAAAGAAAAAAGGCCTTGATAATATATAGAGATCAATAAATACCTATTTAATGTAAAACCGTAACATATTTCTGGAGCAGTGCTTAAAGCATTTCATGTCTACCTTCAAACAGAAAGGGTTGCTGCAGTCTAGGTGAGAGAAACTCTGAGTAACAGACTTGTGAGTCTGGGAGGAATTCCAAGTTTCATCCACTCTGCCCTTACCTATGCTGCAGGCCAAAGAACTTCAGCCCCAAACTCCTGCAAGGAGCATTTTAGCTTATAAGAATACTATGATTACAGCTATCCAGGGAAGAGATGGACAGTATTTCAGTAATATTTTAATAAACCTAAGCTATAAGAAGATGGTATCATGAATAATGAGAGAAAATAGCATGGTATTCCCTTTGAAAACACAGATAATTATTGTATCAGTGGATGTAGTTGCCTTTAAAGCCAGAACGATTATTTCCTGTAATACACTGAGTGCYTTTCTCCGAGGTCCACTGCATCCAAGGGTGCTCATCACCAAGCACCGAACTTGCCGCAGCCAAGTGCTTAACTCGAGCTGTAATCTCATTTGAGCTGCCTGTAATACCTATCAGCCGTAATTGCAGTGGGGAAAAGCAATTACTAGCAGCAGTAAATTCAGGCTGAGCATAAAGAGCAGCTTGGACTCCTCTCAAAAATATCTATTCTGAATTTCTGGAAGGTTGGCTACTCTTGTTTTTGCTTTAGGACATACACATTTGTGCATTTGCCTGCTAATAAAGGTGAACAATAAGGATCACATGGTTGGAATTAATCCTCTGCGGATCTCTAGGCACAACTCCAGGAAAGCAGGGTGTCCAAACCCAGCATCCTAAGGTTTTCAACAGAAAGCTCCCCTGAAAACCACTTGGACAGTGCTAAAAACTCAGTGTTACAGTAAGTATCTCCGGCAATACTGTGCCAGCTGCTAGGGGAAACTTCACCACATTTTTATTTGAATAAAAAGCAAAATATAAATATAATAACCCCGGGAGGAGAAGGTGCTTTTGATGGAGTATCTTCTTCCACATGGAGGAACAGTGTAAGTGATAATGACAAGCAGAGTCTTGCAAGGGTAACCCACATTTCCTTGTGGCATTAGACCAGCACATTCTCCCCAGGAGAGTCAATAGTTTAAATTATTACAGTTACAGTATAGTAGTTGTGATAGCAGCTATAACTAATGTGGGAGGAAGAAGAGATGTTCCACTAAATGCCTCACTGCTGTTTTGGTCTCAGCTAAGCTGTGAACCTGAATAAGCCTTGCAATGAGGCAGCACTGCAACACTCACCTCAGTACTCAGGTGTTTACTGGAGCCTTCAAGTATCAATCCCACAGGAAACACTTAATGGAGGTTCTTTTAAAATGATGAAAAAAAAATCAAAAAATAACAGGAAATTTGACTTTTGAGGTCTACAGCATCTTGATAKCCAAGGCATTTGGGAAATGTGGTGCAGAGCAGTTGAGAACCTAACTCTTCTTGGTGCTTTAGGAAAATCTCCTTCATTAGCACCTGCTACTGGCAGGTGATTTGCAAATGAGCTCTGATAACCTCTCTCTAGTCCTTCCCTGAAGACCCAAGCACAGAAAAGAGAACTAATACAAGGAGAGGAGGCCCAGCTGTATCCTGACTTTAAGGTTTTCCCATCTCCTCAAATGTCCCAATCAGCAAAATGGAAAATAAATGAAAATAAATAAGTAAATAAAAGGAGACAAATGCACTCCATGGATTAAGGGGATAAATGAGATCTCTGTGTATCAAATATTGACTGTATTAAGTAACGATTTGAGGATTAAAATGCTACCCTGCTGCAGGTTGTGTTTAGATTATGCTTGTACTAGACTGCCAAAGCCTCCCATGTACCATTCCACATGATGGCACAGTGCTTCAGCTGATGGATATTTTCAACAAGATGACATTTGGCAGCAATGAGTGCTTGCAATTAAATATTTGAAAKAGTTCTCTGTCAAATGCACTAATAAATGATGATCTTCTGACTCCGCTATTAAAACTGCAAGTACCAAAGGTGTAGGAACAGTTTCAGAGTAGAGTTAAAAGAACAGTTTAAAGTGCAGTTGCAAGATACACTGCACTCAAGGATTGCTACTTGCTAGAAGCAATGATTTATTGGTTAAACCTAAGAGTGAAAACAAATGGAGCCTAAAGCAATAAAATAAAAATAAAAATAAAAATAAAAATAAATCCACACTTTTACATGGGGGGCAGGTCAGCCACCAGCAGAGAATTTCAAAAGTCACTGGAAAGTGGCCAGACATTTTCTTTTGTGAACTCAAGAAAAATTGGAGCCTCTAAGTCTACTTCCAAGGAGAAGATYGTAACCATGTACTTAGCAATGAAAAGAAGCTGTGAGTGCTTTGAACCTGAAAAACAATATTTGCTTCCCTGGCTGTGCCTGGAGGTCAACAATTTATTTCATGCTCTTACCCCTTGGCGTTTTTTTTTAGTTTACGCTTTCTTCCACTCCAAATATTGAAAGCATATAAATGGGGAGAAAAGGGAAAAAAAAAAGATTAAGTTACCTCAATATTCAGACAAACATCATTGCTACAGGTTTTACTGCAACGTTTCAGAAGTGTGGGTTGTTCTCTTTTTTCCACAAATATTTTAAATACCTCTCCACAACAATTCCATCAGGTCTATAAACAAATTTCTTCTACGCTTTCCTTGCTCCCCTTTCAAAAGGATTTGACAACACGACTATAATTTTGCTATAGGCCTGACGCATGCACACGCACAAAAGAATCAGATTAGCAGTTTGCTTTCCCTCTCCTCACAGTTGTTTTTCCACTCCGTTATTAACGGTGCTAAATGAAAACACTGTGAAAGTCAGAATACTAAAATGTGGTGGAGTGTAAAGACATATTTATTCCCATATGCGAAGGGTGAGACCTTTACAGTTCATCATAGCTTTACACTCGGGTGAGTTATAGGTCTGGCCTCTTGCTGGTGAGGACAGATGATGCATAATCCCTCTGCAACCTATTATGCACTCTGCWTCTCTCATATGTTCACTCTGTTCCCCTTCAGCACACTCCACCGYGGCACAAAAACCTGGGACAAATGATTGTGCAGAGGCCTGTGGTTCCAACCTTTTTACAGCATGCTAATTAAGCACTTGTAATTACAGTGGCAGGTAGTACATCACACAGAGAGAACGGGAGGTCTCTCCAGGATAYAAAGGGAACTGGGAGATTTTTTCTTCTTTCAGCAGCAAGTTTGTCTGAGAATTTGCTTAATGGTTCAGCTGTCAAGTGCATGGGTTGAAAMCTTTTTAAAGAGGATGTAGATGTTTAGCACTTTCCATTGGTCCCATCTATGTGCCAAACTGCCTAATGTGAGCTTGGGAGATATTTAACACAGTGATTTTTGAAAGATATGAAAGTACATGGTATGATATGCTTACATATAGCTGTAAATGCCCCTTGAACTGTACAGGATAAAGTATCAAACATGGGACTGAAGCCATGATGAAATCCAAATTCACCAACAACCATAGAGCACAGACATGAGCTCCTTTTGAGCTTCAGGCTTCAGGTCGGCCTTACGCACAGCAGAGTTGAACTGAGCTGGCCCAGAGCAAGGCCACAAGCACAACCCTWTTCCCATCATGGATGGGGGAATCTGACATTTTATGCTTGACCAGGCCCTGCTGTGTGGCATCCTGCTGCTTGTGTGTATCCCATCTGGATGTGTGATTATAACAGATGGCCCGAACAGAGCAGCAAAGCTTATCCAGCATTCTTCARGGAAAGGCCACAGTATCACCTGCCTCAACTGCGGGCAGACTTGCTGCCAGCCAGAGCTGTCCGTAGGAAACAGGCCCATTGGGGTGAGTCACAGCACCTTATAGGTGGCAATTTGAACCTGCAGAGGTCATGAATTGTGGCAGGCTGAAACCCCCTCCATTGCTGAAGGYCTAAAAGACATTGAAGATGTTGTTCCTCAAATCTTCTTCTAGCCTCACCCCACTAAAATCTTTAAATGGCATCACAGTGTTCTTATCACTACGGTTGGACTCRATGATCTTGAGGGCCTTTTCCAACKATAATGACTCTACAATCCCTTGACACTTGAGAGCTGGGCATGTATAAATGAGGATACTCAGCAGTGCTGAGCAGAGCAGAGAGGCTGGCCATGATGGCAAGCACAGCACCAAGAGCAASCAAGACAGAAAGAGAAGATAAAAGGTACTACACAGCTCAGGATTCTTCTGGGGTCACTGTCACTGTGAACAAGATTGGAATTTGAAGATCATGAAGCTACCTTGAGCCTCCCAAATGGTATTCAGCAGTAACTATCATGATTCTCTAAACAGAATGAGAAATCATTCTGATATCAGTACGAGAAACTTCGGGTAAATCTGTCTAAAATGGTTATCACTCACAATCTGTTTTTCTATACTTTGATAAGTTCCTTTCATCATTTGCTTCCTTCAAACACCTCTGTGAAAGACAGCTCTTGAAATGCTTTCTCTGTGTGTGAGTTTCGTTGTCTAAATGAACCCTTTCCCGTGAATGACAAGACTTYGTTTTATGAGGCAGCGACACATGTTTAATAAGGCTGTTGATGCAACAGATGAGACAACTGCATTAGCCTGGGAAATAGTTCTAGGTCTTGCACATTGTGGCATTAACTCCTTCCARCCAGTGACAATCTGTTCCTTCAGAAACTGAACTCACCAGCTCTCGGGGTGGGTGAAGCTCTGTTCTTGGGTGCCAGTCCCTCCAGCTGAGGATGCAGAAGCCTGGGTTGTTGGCTCTAGGAGTTGTTGATGGGAGCTGCCTGCTGCTGGAGTGACTGCCAAGGGCCTGAAATGACACATAAAGAAAATGAAGTGCGTGCTACATGCATTTATATACCGTAATAGCATAGTCAGTGCTTAGCTCGTGTCCTTCAGAGCATTGCAGAGTGCTTTTCAGAGCTCCATGGTGCCAATTCTCCAGGGAAAAGCAACTCACAGGGAAGTCAAATCCAGCAGCTCCTTCATCTCTCAGACGCTTACAGAGAAGCTGACAAGCATTTGAGCAGCTGGAGAGTTCACTGGCATCTCCTGAACAAAGAGAAGGGCCTAAATTTTTGAATTTTTGCAACTAGATGCAATATTCTTTGTGTTAGTCTTTTCTGGTGGGGTTTTTTTTTTTGTTTTGTTTTTGTTTTTGTTTTTTTTTTCTTATTTTCTTTGTCTTGTCTGTTGCAGCTGCTTTATTAAAGAGGGAACCACTTCTGGTTTACCTCCTCCTGCTCTTCACTACCTACACTTGGCACTGCCTACACTTAGAGCCTGCTGACCCCTCTGATCTGTCTGCCACACAGTTCACACTATTGAACTCTTCTTTTTCTCAGACCAAATAATCTTTGTCTAGCAAGGACCTACTTTTAAACTGGTGATGCTGATATGGCCCTTTTGCCTGAAGTGAGTTTACATGACCAGTTCTGATGGAGGAGGCAGTTATCTCCAGTAGGAGAGAAGCAGCACTCAGAGGTACTAATCTGGGCTCTTACAGTCCATGGAGATGAAGAGTCTCAATTAGAGCATGAGTAAACTCCAGCTTAAGTAGAGGTCTGAAGCAGGTTGGGTGAAACCAGGGAGACAGGGCAGCATAGGGCAATTTGCTCAAATGCAGACATTTACATTAAAGACACCCCAAATCAGGTGAGATTAATTGCAACCCTTGTGGCTAACTCACAAGGTGAGAAGTTTCAGCTTCACACCTCTGTCACCACCACTCATAACACCTAAAGAAACAAAAAAACTGTTCCTGGCAACTGTAGCATCAACACCCTTTTATTTATAGCCTAGAATTGGAGAACTAAAACCAGGCACAMACAGCCTTGGTGAGTGCTAGACATGAGAGCTCCTTACTGACACAATGAACTTCAGATTACAGCCCTTGAAAGATCACACGGATCTACTCCTTGTATCAGCCCTGTCACCAACATCCTTCACAGGAACACACAGCAACACTGTCTTTTCACACCTCTCCATCTTGTCAAGGCAGAGGGGATCCTGCCCCTCTGCTCAGCTCTGAGGAGGGCCCACCTGGAGTATTKGGGGCARTTMTCGGCTCCCCAGCACAAGAGSGACAWGGAGCTTCTTCAGTGGGGCTAGTGCAAAGCGACCAAGATGATGAAGGGACGGAAGCATCTATTGTATGAGGAAGGACTAAGTGAGTGAGGCCTGTTTAGCCTGGAGAAGAGAAGCCTGAGAGGGGATCTGACCAATACAGACAAAGACCAGAGGGGAGAGTGTAGAGAGAAGGGGGTCAAACTCTTCTTGGTGGTGGCAGTGACAGGACAAGGGGTGATGGGTGCAAGTTGAACCCCRGGCAGTTCCATGTCCATGTGAGGAAGAACTTCTTTGGTGTGAGGGTGCTGGAGCCCTGGACCAGGCTGCCCAGAGAGGCTGTGGAGGCTCCTGCTCTGGAGACCTTCCAAACCCACCTGGATGYCRCCCTGTGCCCCRTGCTCTGGGTGTCCCTGCTGGAGCAGGGGGTTGGACTAGATGATCCCTAGAGGTTCCTTCCAACCTCAACCATTCTGGGATTCCCCTTTCCTGGTCTTCTGGTGCTCCAGCGATGAGGTTTCTCCCACATTTCCTTGGAAATCCTTCCGTCACCTAATACACAAAGGAGCAAGTTTTTTTCTACTACTTATCTTTACAATTTCTTTCATTTAGTTTCACTCTCTTTTTAATACCTATAAATAGAGCTTTCCTAGTCTAAGTTCTCACGTGATGGTAATKGTGTTTGGTCATCACCAGCTCAGATCAAAATCCGTGCTGACTGTATTGGAGAAAGGATTTCATTCCATCAATGACTCTCAGAGCTGCTGAGGGCYCTCAGAAAACACTTCAGCATCATGAAAATAATGAAAAACAAATAACAAAAGAAAATACCCTAACAAAGATCTCTACTCAATATAAAGCACAGAAATACACAGCYTGAGAAGGTGAAAGAGTCAAAGCAGAAATCTGAAATGATGACTGAGGGTCATTCCTTTAAGGACTTGGTCAGCATGGGAAAGCAGGCAAAGATTTGGAGTCAGAAGCATGATCTGTTCTTAGAAGCTACATCCCATCTCATAAGCCAAATGGCTGGATAAGTCAAATGAAACCCTGTGAAAGGGCAGAGCTACATGTTTCAGAACAACGTCTTAGTTCTGACTTTAAACAGGGCATAAAAATAAAAGCGAAAAGCAAAATTACATTGAAGTGAGAGGCTGGTCAAACAAGAAGGCCTGCAGAACATACATACAACCACATGAACGCAACAGCAACCAAAGAGAGCAGGSAAATCCAAGCAGAAGAGCGTGCGTAGACCACAGGTTGACCAATGCAYMKCCTCATTTCTCCCCATCTCTGGCAGAAAGCACTGGTGAAGCTGTAAAGTGCATGAATTTTCCCCARATCAGAAAAGCAAGACAGCAGGCTSTAAATTCTCTTTAAATGAAGCCTGTTCTCACTCAATCTTGTTTCTTTCAACAACATTCAGATTAAATCAACAAGATAATCRCTAGCTAAAGACCTGTTCTGACTGAGACCTCAACCCAGCCCCTTATTTACTGCCYACAAACATACAGACAACTAGTAAAATTACTTTCAGCTACCAAATGTTGCCCCTACATTGTATTAGGCAATGAAACATCAAAACGATTTTAATTACACCTGCACACAGCCACGGGCAAAAAAAGAGAGAGGCCAGATTGTCAGTAATTTGGATTTAAGAAGCTGAATTTATGTAGATAACCCTGGGGGGCTGCAATAAATAAAACAAGTTAGATACTTGTTTGACACAACTCTTAAAGCCTTCTAGGGCATTCTCAGGGAAATTGAGAGATATATTTCAGCTTGTGTTAAAACACGTCATGACTTATATTAAGCATTAAAGAATCTTTTAATATTTACACATACACAGGAAATTTAAAATATTTATTACCTTAGGTACATTTTTTTGAATATACTGTTTTGGGCATCAGTTCTATAAATTTCGCAGAATTTAAAACTACTCCTAATTGAAATTTGAGCTTTCATCCTCACAAGTCAATATCTTCAATCAAGCCCAAATTCTTTCACTGGTAGCTTAGGTTAAAAATGAGACTTTGCATTGGGAGTGACCAAAGCAGGGGTCACTTTTTCTTTCTTTTCTTTTTTCGACAGCTCTTCTAAAGGAGCAATAACCCCCAGAGAGGATTGCCACAGAAGTAAGCTCCTAGCAGGAAGATTCACCAGCTACAAGCCCCTACAAGGCCAGATGTGTTAGCAGTGAAAGGAATCATATTTTTACATAAACAGATTGTCAGCAGAGTGATTAAGCGGATGAAGTGCTTTATGCACAGCCATTGACAATGAGAATAAAGAAAAAGCTGTATTATGTTGTAAGTGAAAATCATAAGAAAAAAAATGCCGTTAAGATTAAAACAGGAATAGAAAGCAAGACTTTTCCTACAACCAGATTTCAAATAGGGATGACTTCTGCCAATTTRGGGAGCCAAGTAAAAAGAGAAAGAAAACCTCCAAATATCAAACATCCAGAGAAAARTTACTTTAGGTATGGATATTCCATAGGGGAGAGTAATCTAGCAAGCAACAAAACCAAGACAGATGTAGATATAAGACTGAGAAGAGAGTTTACCTTGGATTTTTAAGGCAATAAGATGACATGAGCGGGTCAGAGCAGTTTTTGAGCAACATATGCACAGACAGTGAAGTGTTGGGCCCAAGAAGGAGGCCACAGTGACTTTGCCAGCAGTTGTTGTAGTGGCACTTGAAACACTCTGGTTAATTTTGACAGCTAATTAAGAAATTGGAGAGAATTTATACTAACACGAGTGATTTGAGAGAGATTTGCAAAGGATGATGAAAAGCCATCACTATAGAGTTTAAGCAAGAACAAAGCAAAGGTATAAAACTAGATAATAATAGTCTCTACTCCTGAACTAGGCAGAAATACTTGGATGGTGCAGCTCCTACTAGTAGGAACAATGATATAATGAATTATTGTGTGTCTGCTGAGCGGCACAGTCTGTGTAGGAATTCCCTTTCTTCAGCCCTTGAAAGCTGAAGCCAAACCACGTCACAGGGCATTTGCTGGGGACTAGGAGTGCTCACAAGGACAGGGACTGCTACAGCAGCTAGGGTGAAATAAAACAACCCCCTAAGCTCCTGCCACTTGAGCATGACCCGGGYCCACGACTGTCTATTGAAAGAGTGATCCATCAAACCACAGGAGAGCTCTTCCAAGGGGAAAGCCCCCTTTAAATTGCTGTTGAAAACAATTTGATTCTGTAAAGACAAAAGGCAACTCTAGAGCAACTCTGCACTAGCCACTGCACTGGACTAAATAACCTGCTAGGTTTTCTGCTACCCAGTCAAATGCTTTATAACATTCATATTTATGGCATTTCTTGATGTCACTTCTTCCATGGAATGGTGTGTTGTCTACTCTTGCCTCCAATTGCACCGAGTGCATCTATCCCTCGAGGCCTGGTTAATTGCAAACGCTGATTGGGGGTGACAGGAGCTGCTCTCACCTGCCTGACAGCTCTGCCAAAAGAGTCCGATACTTAACTCCAAAACCAGCTTCCACGGAATGAGTGCTGTGGAAGAAAGGGAGCAAAGAGCACCCAACTAAGGCAGGCTCAGATGAACTGCTCACTCTGCCACAAAATGAACCCAAAACATCTAACGAGAGGAAACACTCATTTCCATTTTTCTTCTCATTATAACAGAATTTAAAATGAATGAACAGAGAGAAAAGCTTGGTCTCTTCAGAACTTAAAGGACGGACTTAAAATCTCTTCACTAAAAAAAAAAAAAACCAAAATATACCATAATATGCATGTCTGCCTGGCAGCTTCTGCTATTGATTTCTCTAGAGACAGTTCAATGTAGCAGATTTTAAAATATGGAGACATATTAATTAATTCAGGGTGGGAGGGAGGCAGTAATTGCCTCACAAACAAAGGTTGAATTGAAGGTAGACAGCAGAAGGGCTGCTGCCCTCAGATAGCCTCCCTTTCACCAAGGTCTCAATCTGCAAGAAAATAAAAGGTTGAACCTCATTATTAAGTAGATCTTGAAATCCCACAGCCTAGGGAATTAACATAAATGGGCTCCAATTTCAAGTTAACACAATATGCTGAGCAACGAAGGGTCGCAGTCCAGGAACTACTTTAAATATGGTTCAGCCATTCYTGTTCAGGAGGCAAAAATCCTGGGKAAGGACAGGATACCTCTGTCTTTGGRTAAATTCTCCTGTGTTGGGTGAGGAAGTTCACCAAGAGTTTTCTTCTTAAAGTCAGTCTCCAGCCTTTGTCATTGCAGAGATTTATTTCAAAACATCTGGCTTGTATAATTGTTGCCCACATCTGTGCAAGCTTTAAATAAGAGCTGCAAGATGTGAACTGTTCTATTCATTCCAAWGACTGCTGATTTATAGGCCCATATGATATTTTAAATGTCAACACAGCAAGTCCTATCAGGACAGGTAGGAAAAACAAGCAAATGAGGATTAAAATTAGAAAGATTTACACCAGTGTTTACCAGGGGAAGGGAGGGCTACCCAGAAGACCAATTAAAGAAGGTACATTGAGATTTACAGACTTTTAACATCATTTGGTGGAGCTGGGAGTGTGAGGAAGGAGAAGAAAGAGAGAACATACAGATAGGATCCATTTTCCTAAAAAATAAAAATAAATAAATAGGTAAAAAAGTAGAACCAGCTCTCAGAAATTCTGCTTTAAGCAGAAATATCCACAGTAAGACGTACCGAAGGAAGCAAGCTTGTGCTGAGCAAGGCCATGATTTTCCAAAACTAATTGCTAGTAGCTTTGAAAAACATGTGCAGGACTGTGAGCTGCTAGAAAACAGAACATTTTCTGCTCCCTCAGAGAAAAAAAACCACATAATAATTTCATTTTTTCACAGTTTTAAACGAGTTTCTTGTGGATGGCACTGCTTCATACTTTTTTGCTTTGAGAATGCTGCACCCCTGAGTCAAAAGACAGACTGTGTGCAATCTACTTGTAGGGCCGCATTGAGACATGATCGGAAGGAGAGCTGCCTGTGAGATCTGCAACCCATGTTGGTTTCTAATTATTCATCTTTAAGAGAAGAAATACAAAGCAAAACCCACTTAATGTTACCTTTGAAACAGCTGGACATAWGCACTGGGTGCCTTCCCTGACAGAGCCTGACGAGTGGCAGAATGACGCCTCTGGAGAGAAGCTTCCTCCTGGGAAAAAACAAGACCAACTTTCAGACAGTAACTTGAAAGCACACTTAAAGGGGTGACTTAATAGGCTGTGACGTTCTTCTTGCTAAGACTCTAGAGGACGGTGTCATATATTCTAGCAAAACAGCAGAGCTAACTTACAATGGGCTAAATATGATTAACCAATCTAGATAAATTGAATTTTCATTTGAAATCTTGCTGAAAAACAGCAATTTTCTTCACAGGTTTTGTCTCCAGTGAAGCCCCATTTCTTGTAAAAGTCAAAATGTAAACAGGGTGTAGCAGGAAGGAATGATTACAGAGAACTACTCTTGATACCTCCCAACCCCACAGCATACTAGAGCAGGGACAATTCTAGTTATGGTGTTGTTTAAAATCCTTTTCACTAGCAGTCAACTGAATATAGTAGAATTTGCCTCTGCTGCATCTTCAATACGCTGCCTTTGCCTCCTTATTCCAGCCATGCAGGAGACCTGCCTTAACAACACTGCATCACTCAATATTGCCCCCTCAGAGAGGGAATTACCTTTTCCCAATTTCACCTAGTTAAAATGACTTTGTACAACACATATGCTCATCTCAGCAGACTGGAAAATGTGATTCTGAATTTTAAGGGCACAGTATTTAACAGGTGCTGTAGTACAGTGGGATTATCCAGATCAGACAAATCCAGAACTACAGCATGCTTAAAAAAAACCCCAACGTGTTAAATCACAGAGGAAAATTACCAAATGCTGCTTTGTAAACACTTGGATAGACAGAAGACATGTCTATCCACAGACATGAACAAGMGAATATAGCTAATCTGCTGCATGTTCACATTATGGCTACTGTGAACTACTTCCCTTTCCATCACTGTTCAGGTTAAGTAAGGATCTGCTCATATGCTCAGTGAGCTTGTGTTTTGTTTTGTTTTCTTTCCATAAAGATACATTTCTGCCCCCCTCTTCCCTCTGCAGACTACACATAAAACTCCTTTGTGCTGATATGTTGTATAGTTAAGTACAACTGTGTGAAACCGGTGCAGTGTTGATGTGCTCAGCATGGGATAAGGCAGCAGGAGATCAGATCTTCCATCCTCCTCTTTGCAAYAGAACCTGCGTCTCATCTTGCTCCTGGATAACTCACAGCATATTCTTATTTCYTTTTCCAAATAACGACAGTGGAATTGGGCTTCTGCAGCAACACCATATTACTAGGGTAATATGCACACACACTCACACGAAAAATCATTTGCAGTCCCAAATGTAAAAATTTAGACAAAATTCTACTTTAAGGACACAGAGATATTTATATTCTTCATATTACTATTTTTATTATTTATATTTTATATTTTATATTTTATATTTTATATTTTGTTTTACTATTATATTATTATTATTATTAGTTATTCACATGTAAAAATGTCCTGAGAACTAAGTGTAGTAAAGAACTAAAAGTTATTAATGGCACTGAACAAGGAAACTCATAAGAAAGAGAACCTTATAGATACTGTGCAACTTAAACACAAGGTAAATTATAGTCTYCTTCATCATAAATCACTTCTCCCTGACTTGACAAAATATAAACTTTCMAAATAAAAATAAGAAGATGGAATAAAAAGTGAGAAGAATGAACAGCTAGGAAAGAAAGAAAGACAGAATTACCATGGTAAGAAAAACTCTGGCTCTCTTGCCTTAAACTGACCAAACTTTCCTTGAAAGAATCATGAAAAGGAGCCACGTTTGTGACACTCTCCAAATTTTGCACAGCTTGGAAATAGAAATTTCATAGCGGGAGAAAATTGAAAGATGGGAGGTTCCCTAGCTATGAAAGCTAATTTGCTGTCACACGTTTCTCCACATCCAGCAGAGCCTTTTTTAAAGCCCAGGACAAGACTCTTACTTGGCTTTTACACAAACTCTAAACAAGAGAGGCAGTTTAAACACAGAAAGAATGGCAAAAGGGTTTAGCAAGTCATGCCTGCCAGGTATGACTTATACGAGATGGACACAAAGATCTGATTTTCTGGGTTTTTTTTTTCCCTTTCTCCTGTTGTTATCATTGAGGAGGAGCATTAGACACATCTGCTTCAGAGCCAAAATTGCCCCAGTGCCTGCAAGAATGAATGTCTTTAGGGTACCGACTGTTAACAACAAGAAGGAAAGTTGCAAGAGCTTATTTGAAATCCAAGCACATTTTTGCATCTGTAGATTCAGAAAGTAAAAGCAGGTGACAAATGTGCTTAAATTKCATCTCTGGCAGTTGTGAGGAGCAGAAACACTCTGAGACACTCAACTGAAACAGCTTTTCCCTGGTCACAAGATGGAGCTTATTAGTGGTCCTCATTTTCCTGTTAACTGCACTTCCCTCTGCTCTGAATAGGATATTTTCCATATCTCCATACCAAACAGATGACACAGATGTCTGTTTCGGACTTATCATTACTATCCTGTGCTTAGAGCTAATTCTCCTTACCACAGGGGCCAACTGTGGAGCAAACCCATCTGAGATGCTGGCTGAGTAGCTTCTGGCAGAAGAGTCCAAGAATTCACTGATAGAYGAAGACTCAGCAGTTCTAGCAACTACTCCACTGGGTGACAATCTTTGATCTTGTAAGAACCGCATTCTTGAACCTAGCGTGGGGAAGGGTACTTATCAACACAAATATCCTTCATGGTACATTGTTTACAACAAGTGTAAATCCTAAAAGAAGCAAGACATTTTCCATAGACATTCTTTTTTTCTTTGCAAAGGATTAYTGCAAATTATAATCAATATCAACTACTCAGTTCCATGACAAAACATTTAAAATATTCAAAGCACTTTGCAGATAARAGACATTTAATCTCCCTAAATACCTGGGTAAATGAAAGCTGTGACATACCTGAACCCCACCCCTTAAAAGCTACCTTAGTGRACTAGGAAGAGATGCCTAACTTGGTGTGTAAATGAATTTGTTCTGGGGGCCATGACCTGCTGCTATGACCTCTAAGCTAATCAGAACCTACCTATTTAGAAGCTTTGACCTCCTCAGAGCTCCTGGAATCTGATGGGGAGTTAGAGCCTTTTCTGCTGTTGCATATCTGACTCTCTACGAACACAAATCCAAACACCTTTGCTGCTTGCAAGTAATCAAACATACAACTAAGCCAAAAAGCTAGACACTAATAATTCACCTCTTTTTTCCAAAAAACATTTCTTCAAGATAGAAAAATCCCTAAAATCTCAATACAAGGGCACTGGGATTTAGTATATAAAATTACATCTGAATATTAACTCAAGTTGCAAAAAAAAATCTATAAATACTGGTACATAGCAATTTTTGGAAAAATCCAGTCATAAGAAAGGTTTCATTTTACCGTGGGCCATATCAAAGCACTTCTCATAACGAGCTGACAGCCTAGAAGTCACATAACTCACACAGAGGGAGCCGATGAGAAGCAAACAGAGCTCCAGTTTATGTGCACATTCATATTCTGGAGATGGTTACTTTTGCAACTATATGCATCTATAGAAAGTTTCAGCAGTCATCAAATGCCTCCCAGTTTAGCCATTAGAAACRGCTGGTTTGTGGCTGCCAGAAGATCAGATGAAGAAGAGGAGACGAGATTGCTGAGCAGAGCTGCAGGCCCTGCAAATTACTCACACGCTCGGGAAGGAGCGATCCAAAGCTGCAGAGGTGCAGAACCGGGCACAGCCAAAGCGGTGCTGGGATGGCCCAGCATCACAAATAATCCCTTTTTAACATGTGTCCCCTTCCTCATTTGTAGGATGCAAATAGCACCACGCACATYCCAGGCCTGCTGTGAGATGAAATAGTTGTACCCAAATCCTGGGATGAAAGCTGCTAACAAAACTGCAAAGTAGTATCAACTCTGAAACGTATTATATTACTGCTATWAAAAGCTTTATAAATGCAGCTTATCTATTTTCTCCCAGTATCTTTACTGCATGCACGAGCAAAGGATCTTGCAGAGCAGTTCATTAAAAAAGAATTAACAACCTATCATGATCTCACACAACCCACCTTCCCTTTGCTACTATCTTACTAAAAATGTCCGTATTAAAGACAACCTTGAGGCAAGTTTTTAGAAATAAATTATTTCACACAGTCCATAAGATGATCTCTAGAAAGAGGATAGTTAAATTTATTTAAACACCTATAAATGAAGCTCTAAATGAATTTAATGGYGCGTTGTAAATTTAAAAGTTATTTCACGGACAACAGAATTACCCAAACTGGTACTATTAATAAAGTCTCTATATCTAGTGACAAATYACTCACTGAAAGAACTCAGAATTGCTGAGGATTATGAACACAGTCCTTTAAATGAATTCCAGATACATATGTGTGTGTATATATATATATGTATATATATCTTCAAAAATACTGTGCTTATACACAAATCTTTTGTCTTTAACTCTCCTTCCTTTTCTACTTTCTTAATAATCTAGTTAGGGTTAGTGGTCGGTTTTGCCTCTTTGGGCAAAATGTCTCCTGTGGTTTTAAGACAAAGAAGTAGCAAGATTATAGYAAATAAGGCAAAGAAGTCTTCTTTTTCAAAATCCATTCATCCCCATTTCAAACAAACATGCAAGCTCTAGAAATGAAAATCAAATCTACATAGATTAAGACTAAATAAAAATCTTCAGAAAGGTCCCCATTGCTGTAGCTCCGAGATGCCACAATATGTGTAGAAGCTTTTCCTTCTCCATTGGGAAATCAGCATTTATTAGTTCTTTCAGGATACAAAATTACTTGAAATAATGAAGTGATGAATTTTACACTATCCTTCATTAACACTTTGAGGCATTTTTGCCCTCCCTTCAGCTACTTTATTTGCAGCCTTCTGAGCCATGCAGAAGGTCATGAAATATTGGCTCTTTGCTACTTAGGAAACTAATTACCCTCCTGTTGSAGCGGATCTAAGCAAGACAACCATCAAGCATGGAGGCTCTTGGAGGGTGTTCACATAAATGAGTTTTCTCTCAGTCTGTGCTGTGCAATATCTTCCTACAATAATATCTCTTATTTCAYTTACCCAGTATCCTAGAGACTACATTTTCCTTTTAGCCCAGCTGGTAACCTATCCTGTTTGGTACAAACATAATGGTTATAGCTGAATTCTCCCAGTATTTTTAACTCATTTAAGGGGTGCTCCCTCTGACAAGAGCAGTTTACTTGTTTTATCCATAAGCAGCCATGCCTCTCTTCTCTTTCACTACTACTTCCTTGAGTCAATTATATAGCTTTATGATGCACATATATACATATATATGTATATAAGGTTATTCAATGGGAATCATTCCTTGATCCGGATTACGCTGGCTGCACATCCAGAGGAATTTGAGAATAGGAAGCAACAGCAGAGGAAATCAGGGCATGGCAACTTTTTGCCAGGAGTACAGACTTGGACGAGCCTCAAGTGATCAAAAGGGGTCAAGGGGCATTTGAAGTCAGTTTACTAGTTGCCTCCACCCATGCTGGTTTTCATACAACTCCTCATGCTTTTGGCCTGGGATTCATCTCTAAAGAGTGGGAGATCTTTGGTACAAGGGTGTCCTAGAAGAGTCACACAACACACTTGGCTGCACGTTATCACCTGGGGACTCACAGCAAGGAAAAGCTCCTGGAAAGAGCTCATTGAAGATTCCCATCCCAGGGATGGGACAGCCTAGGAGACCCATCAAAGGGAGGAAGATCCATTAGGACCTCGTGTGCAGATTCAGAGCCTTGTAACGAGTAAACAGGAATACTGGACAGATAAAGGCAGTGGCATGGGCTCGCACACAATACCTGTTACTGCGTTGCTAYTCAAGTCCTGAGTGCTACCAAAAACTGCAGGTGGTTCCAGCCCCAGGTACTCCTTTATGAGGAAGTTCAGYTCTGTGAATGCCTCATCCAGGTCATCTGCAGGCAGGGATATGCATTTCACGGTGCAGAAAAAGAATATACAATAAAAGAACAGGCTTCCATCAGGACAGAGCTACCGAATCACAGAAGCTTGAGACAGAAACACATTCTAACTCATCCAGCTCATTTCTTTGGGAGTACAATCCTCATCTTCATAAATAACAGACTCAAGAAAATAATCTGAAATTCAGCTCACTTCTAAGTTTTTACATTCAGCCTAAACATTCCTCTCCYGCACTTTGGTTTATTGTATATCATGTATTTAATATTGTGTATTACATTGGAAGTTCCATTTACCCTTAACAACAGCTAGAAATACTGTATTTCATACCATTATGAAATATATTTCACCACCACAGGCGCCGACATCCTTCGGCATCCTCAATGTCAAAGCGTGCTGATGAGCTCAACATTTGATTCCCTTTCTAGACGGACTTCAGACACAACTCAGAGCAATTCAGCCCTCACAGATCACCACAGCTTTTGGTTTCCAGGRCAAGAATTAACAGAGCAAATCAACTAGGCTCTTATTTAAACTGCTATGTTGAGCAGCAAGCCATTTGTCATCCTYAGTTTAAAGTTTACCAGGGTCTTTATTTGCATAGGAGTTTCAGTCTACCTCTTGCTGTGACTTAGGATTCAGATTTGTTGTRGGCAGGAGTATTGACTCACCTGTGTTAATTACTGCATCAAAGTATCCYGGCAAATCCTGGTTTATTTTGATGTACATGTCCACTCGCGAGACTGCCTCCTCGATCTCTGGCCTGCTGAATAATCCCTTTCTTCGCAGATGTCCCTCGTATTTTTCTTTGTTCATTGGTATTAACAGGACATATCTGGGCTCAAAGTAGCTATTTTTCAGACTAYGCACACCCTTTAAAATTAAACAGAAAACAATCTGTTTGGTTTTGTTCCTGAAAGCCAGTGCCTATGGAACATGTAGGTGTCACARGTCAGCTTTGCATTTATCCCAAACCACAGCAAAAGCAGCACTGGAAACCTGAATGTAAGTCTATGCTTCTCAAGATCCGGCATCAAATTTACAAGGGAGCCAAGTTAAAGGTGAAGGACTCTGCAGTCTACATGTGGAAAGTGTTGTATAAAAATAGAATAACTTAATTCACTTCATTTTCTTCATACATCCACCAGTTTAACTGTATTTTCTTCTTTGCCATCTCTTCTACCGCATCGCAACCTGTGTATACAAATGAGTTGCACTCCTGTACTATTAAAGCCCTTACTCGATGGTACTTGATAGACCCTACACCAACCTTCTACGTCACCACTTCAGCCCTTAGCTTTTCAGTATGAACAAATTGAGAAATTTCATCTCAATTGGTATATTTTTGAATGGAAATGAAAAAATTTACTGAAATACAGACATATTTTATTTTCCCTATGTAGCTTGCAGTGGACACATGAAATGAGAGCATCTTCAGCTCCTACCTGGCACCAATCTTGTATTTCTGACCGCTCTCCCTCGCACCAACTCACAGAAGGATGAACCCACTACGTATGTAATGAAATAACATTAAATACAACACAGGGAGAGTTTTTAAAGACATGTCAGATTTTGTGTTTTTAGGGTCCAAGTCTACACAAAGAGTGATAAAGGATAAAACATCTTTTTGAGTGTTTAATGATCATTTTGAAAATAAAAAAACACTAGGCAAATGACCACTAAATTGATGGACGGTCCAATGTTAAGTCATAGCATGTAAATTATTCCAGTGTAATGAACAGCTTGCTCTGATTTTGCTGGGAGGCACGAGCTGCCTTCACCACTACAGGGCCTGAGTGGGTAGAAACATAGAGTAACTCTTGTGTCAAAACTGAGCRCTGTTTATTACTTAATCAGAAGTGATAAAACTGTCGCTCTCCAAAACAATTTTAAAATACAGTCAGATACAAGCAAAGTCATGCAAAAAAAAAAGCACTGATTGGTTGACTTTTTTTTTTACCCTGTTCGCAGAGCATTAGTCATGACTAATTTGACTTCTAAACTAATTTGAACCTTTTAAAACTAATTTGAACCTTCTAAAATCTCAGGGGGCAATTCTGAGGAAAACCATATTTTTGGTGAAAAACATAAAGGGAGAATTTGGTGCCTTGAAAACTTAGTATCTGGCTACGCAACCATTTACTTTGGGCTAAGTCTGTGATCGTTCAGGTGTCAGTCAACCAGCACAGGGCAGCCCAAAAATGTTCCACCTTAAAACCACCTTCACCTCGAGTTGCACCATGAACAACTTCTTCCTCAAACACACACAAGGTGGCTGAACTGTGGCAGCTTCACTGACAACAAGTGTAGACTCAGCAAGATTTGACTGTTCCAAATTTGTATCCGACCCCTATACTGGTAAAAGACACACTCTAGATTAAAAGGAATACACAGCTCTAAGTTATTTTTTTTTTGTCTCAGTCCATGGACCATAATTAATATTTCCTTTAATAGTGCTAAATCACATTTGCTATGAGTTTAGTAGAAGATAATGGACTTGGATAACTTCTCTTCAATACATAATTCACTATTATTGTTTCTCATCTGCTAGCAAAATGCACAGYCCTTCAAGAGTGTGTATAATTACTATGAGGTCTTGAAACTTCAGCAACAAAGGACATTTTTAGTTGTCTGTCGATGACAGTAGCTTCGGTAAYACCCAGGTAAAGTTTTGGTCACTACCCATGTGGCTGAGCTAATCTTATGAATAAATACGGAGTTCCAGTAAGTTGTTTCTTCTAAATTATTTAATAACACATCTACTTTAGAAAGAGTTCAGAGCTTTAAAAGGCATCCTGCTCCATCATATTTCATCTTCTATTTGTATTCCCCTGTAAATTCAGGGTCTGTCTACAGGACAATAAATGCATTCGATGCATGTTTCAAACAGGAGAGACTGAGGATGATTCACAGCTTTGACAAGGCAGAGGAAAAGGAACCGCACAGAGCTCAAGTTAATGAATTGCTGTTTAATCTCGGACAAGTAACAGGCAYTCGAGCAGGATTCCACCACTAATTGCTGATCCTTTGGGCAAGGAGCTGCTCTTCAGTTATTTGTACATTTATATGCAAGCCAAAAAATGAGTGCACATTTAGCTGGTGCAGATGGGACAAACGCTCCTCAGGAACACTGCAGCTTTGACCTGATAGCTAGTTTTTTGAGTATAGTTTTCACAAAAATAATAAAACTAAAATTATTTCAATTGCCTATCAATTTTTGCTTCTGTTTCCTTAGTCATCCCCCCCTAACTATGGATGCCCAACGTAGGGTCCTGAGGTAGCACCACTGCCCTCCACATTCCCTTTTTCACCCTGCTAATTCCTCATCCATCTCCCTCTCATCCAGGAGTGTAGCAGGATCCATGGACTTGCAGCAATACCACAGAGGTAATSCTGAGCCCAAAGAAAGTAGTGAAACTCAGTAAAAATCAGCATCACATGTGGGGCACTCTGGAGAGTCTCATTTTGGAAACTCCTAATGATGAAGCCTGTTTTCCAGGAGTTTGGAAGGGAGCATGCCTTTCCTTTTCGTCACCTCAACCCTTAGCTAGTAAATCTCGGTCCCTCTAAGATGATGAGAATTATTTAATTAGAAAATTAGCTAAAAGGTTAATTCTCATTCTTTTGGGATTCCAGTGAATGAGTTTTGACACTCGGTTTGTGACCTAATTTCCCAGGCAAGACCTCTGAGATTTTGCCATCTGTGCATGTGCACCTGACAAACCTCAGAAAGAGCAAAGTTACCCTCGATTACCTATCCAAATCATGGCCTCAGGGCTCTATGCATCCTCCATTGCTCCGTTTGATACCTCCTAGGGCATCCAAGACATTCATGTCTGGCAGATATGAGGCAAGACCTCAGGAAGACCTGTATTCTTTTGGATCAACCAGGCAGAACAGTGTAGGACCTCTCTTCTGTCACTAAATGCCCACATCTAGGCAGCTGAAACAAGCCCTTAGTCAGACTACACAAACTGCTTCCCTCMCTGGGATACTTTTCCAAAACGGTTAAGCAATAAGGAATCCTCACCTCTATTTCTAGGTGGACACAGGTAGCAAGACCCTCTCTGGCAATTGATTCGACAGTATCTCTTCCAAGTCCGTAGTAATAGCCACTGTATTTAAAGGTTGCTAAAAATTTCCCCTGAAATTCAAAAGATTCCAAAAAATTTCATCATCAATGAAAAGGAGGCACAAAGATTTCAGAGAAGAGCAGGTAACCAGGCCTGAGGTTAGAGATCAATTGCTGAAGACTCTGTTGGCTTCCCCTGTTTACACATGGGCAAATAAATGAGCTCTGCTGTGGTTTTTCAAGCCCAAATTTTATTGCAGGCAGTAAAAGGCATCAGAACCAGTAGCTGGAGGCACAGTGTCCTCAGAAAGAGGCTGCCTGCCTTTAGGGGGAATTTGCTCAAATTTGAAAGACTCCATTCCCTGCAGGCCTGCTAGACCAACCAGGAGAGAGAGAAGGCACAGCAATTACTTCAAGGGTTTTTCTTCTCTGCACCCACACTAGCTATATGCATGTGCAAATAAGCTGATTTTTACATTATAAYATTGTTTAAAGATTCCTGCTAACCACTGTGCCCACTCACTGTGTATATACACATAAACACACATTCAATGAATTTGGGGCTACTGTGTATGTACTTAAGCCATATAGCTGTGAGTAAGCATGAAATCACAGACATAAACTCTAAAAAGGGAAGAAATCAGACCAGGACAAAGAAGTGGAGTTCACTCTGGAAAAAGGTCTACTARGATGCTAGTCCAGTACTTACCATGTTTAACATTTTGTCAAATGCTTCTTCAGAAACGAAATAGTAATCAAGTCTGTTTTCTTCRCCAAAGTAAGCTGCCCTGGTGGTGTGACAGGGACTGGAAGATATATGGTATAATAAAGAAATAAMCTGTTTTCAATCATAGAAGAATCTATGGAGTAGGACCTGGGGGAAAGGGAGAATTCTACAAATCATTTTAAGGAGATGAGAAATATGAGAACTACAAAGAGGTGCAAATCATATTGCTAATGYTGCATATTTGAAAGATTAACCCATAAATAAACAAAAAAATAAAGCTTAAATGTAGCATTATGTTTTGGCTATAATTCCCTCTCCAACCTGGGACAGCCTGAACTGAAGCTGTCCCAGCACTCTGTAACAGAGAAATGATGAAAACATYTTTTTTGCAGTTTTGTCAGCTTATGTATGATATGAAGACAAATCCTAAATATAGAAGAGGAAGCTGGAAGTTAGGCTGAACGGTGAGTTTAAGAGATATGAAAAAACTGAAGACAATCTTTAAAAGGAGCCCTGGTAATATGGGTGGAAAGCACCCCAAGGTTAGGGAGAATAAGTAGATCTACAATATAATACAATATAAGTGTATTATACAATATAAGTGGAATATAATATAATAACTTATATAAAACTTATATATACTTATGTAAACTTATACAATATAAGTGGAATACAAGGTAGGAAAAGGCCACCACATAAGGGCATTAGGATAAAATCTAGATACTTGAGCTTTCTATTAGGACAAAATACTGAAAAACACAAACAAGCAAAAAATCCTCTTTTGATTTTACTTACATCATTCTGGAAAACATGGCAAAAAATGTACCACCCAGCAGGCTTGCCCACGTTGGTACATTACTAGTKTTCAATACTTTTTGAAAAGACAAATAAAAACCAGAGAGAGAAATTGAGTTCAGTGATTAAGGACTGGAGGAGAAGGGGAGAAGAGAACAAAAAGAAGCCTCTTGGTACCAARGCAGCACAGACTGGAGCCTGGGCTAAGGGCCAACTTCCGCCCTTTCACCTCTAGCCTAGGACTTGTCCAGAGCATTCGTATTTCAGTGGAATTACTGATAAATCTGAAATTGCTGGACCGGATTCTGCTCCACAGGTAGTCACCTCTACACTGCAGCTGGTACCCAAAGAGGCCAGTATATACCTAAAATAGCAGCACTTTTTAAGCCAAAAGTAACTTTTTTTTTCTCCTTTTTGCTTGGCCATGATGCTGAACTGAAAAGACTTATTTAGTGCTTTGTCCTGTTCCTTACACCATAGTCCATTCTAATGGACTTCTAACAATAGAGCTGATTTCCTCATTTTTCTTGTTTTCTGAGACTTTCCAAAGAAAACCTTGCAGTGATGACATGCATATATTTTTTTTCCTATTCGTTTACTCATGGTAGCTGAATTAATAAAGACTTAAGAAATTTAGTTTATAATTCAGAAGTCAACAGATCTTAACTAGCAAAATATTAGACAGTGCCACTTCTTTATTTTTTTAAGCCAGTGAGCTGTGGCAGATGASAGCACTGTGCTATACACACGGACTCTATAAAATTTCACTTCAAAGGCCTGATTTTCTTTAAGATATTATTAATGCACCCAGCTTTAAAGGTCATGCTGAGCACTAACCAGATGGTTTGAGGGTCCAATTTCACTTTATTTTTGAAAYAGTTTTAAACATTACAACCCTTTTTAATTACAAGGCCATGTTTACATTCAAGCCACTATGGTATCTTGCATGAAATACATTTTTAATGAGCGGAATGTTTGAAATTTAAAAGTGTAAACCATAAAATTGCTTAAATCTCCACTGAATAATTAAAATACAACTTTGCTTTATGGTTGCAATTTTCTGCTCCGTTAAGATTCTGTTTCTCTCCTTTTTTCCCTCTTCTCATGCATGAAACTTTTAGGAAATAACACACACGGTATAAAAACAATGCTCCTAGAAAAACAGGCAGCACTCAGAAAATCCCAACTGGTTTTCAGTTAGTCTTCCAAATTGTAGGAGTTGCTTTAGAGAAAGGCATTTTTTTTTYCAGTCACACATCTTTCACAGATGCTTTACTAAAAACTCCTTTTCCATGTGCTAGTTTGATGATTTAATCTAGCAGGTAGCTATAATCCAAGTAGAGAGCTCACAGAAATATACGTTGCCTTCTTCATTATGGAATATTCWGCTAGAGAAGATGGCTAGAACCAAACTCACACCGAAAAGCAGACCAAGGTGCTAGGAGGCCAAGGGATCTCTCTCACAGGTACATACTCTCCACGGTCCCTTTCTGGCCACTTACCATTTCAATAAGAAAATGAGCAAATAACTGTGTAAGAAAAATTAGAAAAAATGAAAGTATAGCAGGAATACTGGATTACAGACCAGTGTTGTAGATTGGGTGCTGCGTTACCTACTGAAGCTAGATACTGCAAAGAATGGAATGGGTGGGCAAGCAGAAAACTTCTATCACCTGATTTTAGGCAATGTGTAGTGATGGTCTAGCTTAGAAGGCAAAAGACCAATCAACCAAGGCATGAAAATAGGGAGGTGCCTCAGGGAGGGGGTTCACAGGGGCTGAATCRCCCTTGGAAAGTGCTACTGTCACTACACGGATGCACAGGGAGCCTAAGGCAGAAAGGATCCCAACTGAGGCCTTTCAGAGAGGCAGAATTAGTCCTTCCAGSAGGTGCTGAAGTCTGAAAGTYGTCGTTTGCTTCTATCATTGTGTCACTCACAGGATAATAAACTGGGCCAACACTTGCTTCCTTTCTGGCTTCTGGAGGCAACCTGCATACACGTGCTCATGTGCTTGTGTGCAGGTATGGTGCAAAAACTAAGAAAAAGGTATATGTACATAAACATGATTAGGCTGAGGGGGAAAGTGTGAGCATAGTTAGAACAGATCAATTAAAGAAGCACTAAGTGTGTTTGCTCTTTGCCTTAAAAAAGAACATGATAATTTAAATGGCTTTTTAGAGGAAGATATTTGACGACTTCGGGCAGTCTAGCTGTCTAGCTCTGGGAATGGATAAAGTGGCAGCAATGAACTTTTTTTGTGATCTTTAAGTTCTTCTTACAAAAAAAAAAAAAAAAAAAGCTATTTTAGCCATGATCAGTTTGTGCCCTTTTAAATTTACAGTGTAAACTTACCCATATCTGAAGAAATTGTTGTACTGTCTGCAGATCTTATGGGTAAGCTCTCTCTTACCGCAAGCTAGAGGGCCAGCCAACACGAGCATGGGGTAAGGAGCATCAAGACTAGGCAAAGTGCTACAAGAAAAGAAAACAAGGAGCTATTACATTAGCTACAAGTGGAGTCTTCAAGAACTTGGTATAAAGTCTCTGCAGAGCCTTGATCATCATTTGAACTAATCTCATCTATCTGTCACACGATTCACATTGCTCATAGCACAAACAGGAGTCAGGAGAGGAGAGGGCTCAGTTTGATGTGCCCTAAACACAAAAATAACATAAAATACTGCCTTAAAGACCCCAAGGTGTCTTCTGCCAATGGAATAGTGGGATGTGCAGTATAATCTCCTCCGATTTATACTCTTTTCTAAAGATCCCTCTGCAGTTATTGTGCTGCTGGGATTTGCTTAGGAGTCTTCCAGTTCTCCTGCAGAGAAGATAATATTTTAATGATGAGGATAATGAGCGTGGCATGAACCTGAACCAAACCCTGCAAAGCTCTCTGTGCTCCTGCATGCAATCTCTCTGCCTTGCATGGCTCTGCCAGTTTGTAAAAYACTCCTCAATTCTCTACAATGAAAGGCACCAATACCTCAAAACTCCACCGAACACAAATAACACTGCAATAAAAGAATGCAAAGTGCTGCAGAGACATAAAGGCTTCCCTGAGACACCATTTTTTCCCTGCTGAGCACATGATTAGATCCCCAAATTTCCGCTTCGTGTGTAAATACTGGAGTAAACGGCATTGCTGCACTTTTGAAAGGCAAGTAATTTATTTTGGCGTCTGAAAATGGAAAGTAACTTTGGGATCTCACTTTCACATTTCAGCTAGACTTTAAGATTATGTCATTTGATAATGTGTCAGAAATAGCTGAAAATTTCAAAAAGACATTTTTAAAAACCAATAAATAGTTTTATTTCAATTTAAATTTTAATGTGAGGAAAAAAATCAGGTGTGCRTTAATCTTCAATTTAATGTGATTTCAAACAGGTGAATATAAATTCCAGAAAAGAGGGTTTGTAAGAGAAGTAAAAGAAATAAGTCACTAACTCCACATGAAATAATGATAACTTTGCTACTCGAGCATGAAGGAAAAGTAGTTTGAAGTAACAGCTTCACTCCTACTGCAGGTTCAGGTCAGCAAAACAGCTCTATTTTCTACTTGATTATCTGTATTATAATGGGAGCTGATGCTTTAGAAGCACTAAGATAATAATGTAATTTAGCCTCCTAATTCTCCTGTGGAGTAGGAAAGTCRTGTGCTCACTCAAGAAAAAAGAAGCAGAAATACCTAATAAATTAGGTAAGTGGCTCAGGGCTATATACGCTGTTACTAGACTGTGAAATGAAGGCAAATCTCAGCCCAGTGCTCCATCCATTACACTATTTTAAAACACATATATGGTAGCAAAACCTTGAGAGATTTAAGGCTTTATACTTACTGGGCTGAATTTTGACAKTCATCACACATTAGAGAATGTTAGCACAATATATTAAAAATACTGGAGAAAGTAAAAACAATTTTTTACAGCCCTTACCTAAATCTGTTAGGTTGTTAGCTGCTGTTCGATTTAAAAAATACCTTTGAACTATTTTTACTGTCTTTCCATTTTCTGTCACTCGTAGTTAGAATAAGACCAGTTCAACATAACACAACTGCAAGAGATACCAGGGACAGCTGTGGCTGCTACAGCAAGTGCCTAATTATAAATGAACTATTTTAGAGACAGGAAATCTGTGAAACAGGTTTAATGACTGTCGATTCACAAGCATCAAGACATAGAAGAAAGCTCCTCGCTGCTACTCAAGACCTTGCCCTTTGTGGGTAACATAGTTAAGGTCAGCTTGAGCAGACAGGACCCTTACCTCCAACACAGTGTTAATATATTCCTTTTAGTTGCACAGAACCTGTGATTTGCTTGCAAATTGCAGAATTCCCTCTATAATCATTTCTTTTACAGAGAACTGTCATCTCCAGGAATGATAAAATATATCATTGCTTGATAYCGTTATACTTAGAATTCTAATTTCTTTAATAATTTCCCAGTGCTAAAATAGGGGAACATGTCCTTCAATTACCTGGATTTATTATTTCATCGGAAGAACATGGAGAGCATTCCTAATACCATCTTTCATTACAACTTAATGTTTCTTCAAAAATAAACTAAAAGTTTGCTCTTCCTATACCTTGTAAGTAGTATCTTGTAAAATACAGCATCTTTGGTTCACTTAATGCACAACTTTCTACTTTCTTTGCCTTTGGCAAGTGCAATAATTCACTGCTGTGCAAGATTAATAGATTTCAAGGCCAGCAGGGACTACTGTGRTCGTTTAGTTGGACCCTCTTTGTCACATTGGCCACAGGATTTCCCTGAGTTAGTCCTCGTATCAACTCTTATAGCTCGAGTTCAACTAGAACATACTGTAATTAAAAAATGCTCTGGTAGTGCAGGATTTTGGTACCCTTGGTAAATTGTTACACTAGTTAATTACCTTAATTGTTAAAAATAACCGTGCCCTATTTTTTCTCCGAATGGATTTATCTCCAGTTGGAAGATACCAAATCTCATTGTGTATTAGCCCAACAGACTGAAGAGCTCTCTGCTATTAAACTCTATGACCAATTCACCCCTTTAAATGTCACATGCCTTATAGTAGGGGAAAAAAAAATATTTAAAATTATTCAGTGGTGTTTTTTCTTGTAATTAAAGATAGAATCACAAGGTATAGAGCAGGAATGGCATGAGAACCCTAACACTGATTTTTCTGACTGCAGAGGATGCAATGGTACCACCTTTTTCTTTGCTTTCATGTTTTATTTTTAATATAGCTACTACTAAAACACAATTAATTATAATCTCAGCAAAAAAGATAAATGCAAATGAACTATAGCAATCTGGTTCCAATAAGCACTTCATGGTCTAGAAGACTGCAACACATTATCATTAGGAAGATTTTGGTWTGGACTGTGTTGTGTGCTTTTCTGGCTGAGTACAATCAAATATCCACAGCAATATTTACACTTTTGGCTAATGTYAAAAATGCTGGTCCACATGTTTACCTGTTCTTGTATAGCATGCCCCTGACAGAAGACAGAATTGTTTCTTTGCAGCAATAATGATACCCATCCACAACTCAATAAACAAATATTCAAATTGGGCTTATGGYTGTATTGGAAGAAATCCATACCTTCGAGTAAAACAACTACAAACAATAAATAACAGTTCGGATTTTCCTTTTGCTCTTTTTATTTTACTTTTTWAATTAGCTGTTGAGAAATCCGAGAGCTAGCAGCACTGATGAGACGGTTCCTATTTTTTGTAGTCAAAGCCAGAAACAACACAAGATTCTCAACAATTAAATCCAAAAAAAAGTAAATTTCTGAGTTATGAAAATCATGGCCCTTAAATCAGGTTCCTTTGTTATAAATCAAAATGTCCAAAAATATTCTAAAACAGGTTCTGGGGTATAAAAGTTGATCTCCACACATACTATAAGTTATAATAAAACATGCATATTTCATAGCATTTTCCATGAAAGTTTGTCAAAATCAAACTAGTATGTTAAAACATCTGCATGGCAGCAAAATATGGATTTCCATTTTATAGAAGAGAAACGAGACAAGGAGAAGTCACCTGGCATTAAAAAGGCGATGCTGGAAAAGGAACACTGATTTGCTTCTCCCTTCTGTGCTGTGAGCAACAGTCAACATCATCTCCTCCACAGGCAGAAGGAGATGGACTTTGTTAAGCACAAACTTGAATATTTGGCTTTAGGAATACAAAACGTGCCCCAAAGCCAAAAATAAAACCATTTTGCTCACAATGGGATGCCAACAGTGTGAAGAGAAGGAGTAAATAGACTAGGAAGAAATATTTTACAGCTCTCTTCTCCCTCTAGAGATTTAAAGTGCCTTTGGGTATTGACAGAAATTTTGCATCTTCCATTTATGGTGCAAATGGCCATCTGTCTCAACAGATTGTTTAAAAGAAACGGAGCTGTGGGCAATCTGTCTCCGAGTTTAGAGGTGAACAACTAACTTCATTTCATAATCAATTCAACCAAACAAGATTTTCCTAATTTTCAGGCTGCTAACAGCGCACTACARAATGCCTGCTCTTCTTTAGATTAATTTAAGGGTGGGAGAGGGACATAAAAACGTCCCTCTAAATACGACAACATATTCTGCTTTACTTGAGTGCCACCCTCAGGAGCGGAAGCGAAGTGAAGGAAAGGTTACCTGTCAAAAATCCTCTGGGGTTGCATCATGCTATACATAATATGAGTCATATGATCTTTAGCAGCAACAACTTCTGGAGGAGGATCATATTTATTCACAGCAGCAACCTGTTTCCAGAGTGCAGGGACAAAAGAGAAGAGAAGAACAGTGATGTAATTGTTCCCAGCTTCAATACGCTACTCGGATCACTATGAGTAATGAGGGATTCATATTTATGAGGGTCAGTTTTTGTATCTGGCTTGCCTATAAGGATTTCTCTACATAAATCTTTTCAGGAGAGTTAAGCAATTTGATAGCCGGATGGAAGGCAGCCAGGAGGAGCTCACCGCCTTTAATATATTCAACCTTTTATTGGAGGGAAAACAGGATGCCGCGGAAGATGCAAACTAATATTCCTGAGGTTTTTAATTATTCATTAACTTGCCTCCTCTCAGTGCTGGTGGAAGATGCCAAACTAAAATCCGTAGGGACTGATGGCATTCAATTATTCCTCAGAAGAGCAAAAGAACAGGCGTGAAAGAAGTAAGCAAACTGCAAATTCCTCCTGAAAATGTGTTCCTGTCTTTCCAGGGAAGAGTCATCAAACTCAGACTGCAAGGACACTGTTCCCTTATTCTGGGGAAGGTTTTATGGAGAAAATTGACCTATAACAGGGCTGTATTTTTTATTATTAGCACTGCCCTTCAGAAATAGGCTAAGAACTACTAGCTCACTTCATGTAAAACATGAAATATCAACCAGCTGAGGCTAGTGGAAAATACTGCTGCAAACTCTGATGACAGTCAGGTGCACATGAGCAAGCAGGAAAGTGTGATATGAGTAGATCTTTAAAGCAAAATGGTTAGTTTTTCACACTAATGTTTAAGCAAAGCAAAATGCTACTATCCACACTATCTGTCTTCTGGGGGAAGACAGCTCATTTCCCTCTATATATAGACCAGTTCTGTGGTCTGAATGAGGGACTAGGAGCTCATTAGGTGCATCCTGGAACCCATAATCTTGTTTATTTTAGGCTAAAAGAAAGTGCAAGGCTGTTCTGCAAGACGAATCCTTCTCTACGACTYGGAGATTGACTTCAAAACTACACTTCCCATCTAAACTAGAACACTAATGCATATCCATTTTGTGCATCAGGGAGGGAGAACAGTTGCTGACTTCAAGTACAGCCTGACWAGAGAATTTATGAGGCTGGAGTCCTAAAATAACCCAAGGAGAGGATTTTCTGAAATGGCTTTAACCACCAAAAAGTAAAGTGGCAGTCTAGACTAGTCATCTAGTCTCTCTTTTATAGCTTATGGAGAAAGAGAGGTTTCCTGAATATATTAAWTTTTTATTGGAAGGAAACCAGCCCGTCACATAAGACAGAATAAGATCAACATCTCAGATAGATRGGGTAAATTACAGCCTGGCATCATCCCCTCTCCGTATGCTTATATAGCTAGAGCTCGGCCTGAAAGGAGAATCTTAATACTCTGTCAAGTAAAGTTAAGCCTGATTAATTTTATTTAAATCATTTTACAAGGCTATTCCCTTAGAAATCCAACCCCAACTGGCTAATGTTAATCCCAACAGTTCTAACATGGCTTGGTCCCAAGTAATATATATTGCAAACAAATTATGGAAAGAGTAGAAAGCTTCTGTTACAATAGGAAGTTGCTGTAACCAATCCCAGCAGTTATTTCTTGAGAAAAGATTTCACAGTGAAAACTGCATAGAACAGAATTGGAAACAAGCACTGTTATGACAGGCAGAGTCTACTCTGTAGTACAGAACATTARGAAACCACTACCAGCATTTGAGAAGTAGCACAGGGGTTATCACTTCATAGTATTTCATGAATACAGCTAATGGATCTAAACTAGGAACTAGGGCCTTCTAAGACTGCTAAGCAATATTTCTGCATCAAAATCTCCATTGAATTTGCCATCCTGTCTAAACTATGTGAGATTTGTCACACTCGCACTACAACAGGTCTCTTTTGCATATATAGCTTCAGGGAAGCTGCTTGTGTTTTCATTCATTATTTAGCAAAATTCCACAAGGATGTAATGTTTACATACCTTTTCCTCCACTGAAAGCTTCTTGCAATCCAGTTCTGTTAGCTGAAGCAACATGAAAATCACCAAGAGCCAATAATCCGTTTGTTCCTGAAGGACAAAGTTTCCACTTTGACTGAAAATATTCAGCTTCATCAACCTAATAYTTAATTTCAGCACGCTGGAATTAAATTGGCCTTAACACTGCAACATAAAAAGCTTTTTCCCTTGATGAATGTCAACACAAGGTACAAACTGACCATTCCCTTACACCAGAATCTAGTTGCTTCTGCAACAAAAATTAAACTAAAACTTGTTCAAAAGTTCACAGCGACATTGGCCAAAAGGTTGAGACAGGAATTTATGAAAACCCCACTGCATCTACTTGAACACCAAGTTAGACTGATGGAGAACTTAAAGTAACTTAATTATCTGCACTGGGATCAAGTAATAAACCATGATTAATACTTCTAACCTTAGAGCTACTGTAGGAAGCTTAGAATAGAATTCGCATTTTGAATTCTTCCTTATATTGGCTTTAAGTCTGAGACAATAAAGAAGAATAATTAAAAATCAAATAAAACCTGACACTGATAATTCATGAAGCTTATTACTTCTGAGAAAAGTAAGGCCTTCTTAAACCAATAAAATTCAGAGAGTTGCCTTGAAAGGATTTTTGCTTATATTTTTTATCAGTTACTAAAAAAATAATTGAAAGAAAAAAGGCATATGTAATCTTTAATCATGAACAAACTGCTTGGGAGAAGGTCATCTAAACACAAAAAGGCTTTCACATTATAGAGGGGCAGGAACACACAGTCTCTTGCAGGTATTTTTCATGTTATTTTCAGTGTATGACACTGAAGAAGAATGGCAATATTCTCAAGAAAGCCAATATAAAAACTGGCAACTTACACTGAAACAGGAACGAGTTAAACCTTTAACATTTTTCTCCCCTCTGACATTGGAAATCACTGTAAAGTTCAACTATAATTGAAAATACTGCAAAAGTCAGGATACAATTATCTTTGATCTCTGGTATCATTCAGGACAACTTATGAATGTGGAGTCAAAGTCAATATCTCTGATATTTGTAAACATGTTATCATTGATAAAAAAAGATGCTAAATTCATTAACTGGGAAATGTTATGGGAGCCTTAAAATAGGATTGAGAAAATGCTAAACAAACAAACAAAAGAATATTCAGATTCCAGGGATGGGATATTTCTAAGAAGTACTAAATTCAGTCRCTGAGTTACTTTGAGCTTTTCCCATGAATGATCAATACAGACCTTTAAAGGAAATGAAAGGGAGATCCTATCCCAGGCATTATATTCCCAAATCAGGACATAAAGTGTACACAAAGTATAAATGGATTCACAGAAGGAATTAAACAAATTCATGCATCTATCATTCTAGATATTAAAYGTAACGATTCAGATGCAGCATTGATTCAGGAATTTCCCTGACRAAGTTGGGAATGATTTGATATGAGAATCAGGATATGGGAACTGTCACCAATTATTTGCTTGTTCTTATTCCTTGAGACAACCTGTTGCACTCAGACAGACTAAATTAGGCTAACTGGAATGATCTGCCCCAAAACTGCAGTTTTAGGTTCTTATTTTGGGCTTCTTCTTTCCTTTTTTCTTACCTGTATGGGATTTTTTAACAGATTTAAAACTCTGAGGAGAGGCAGATCTTCAATATATTCAAGCTCACCCAGCTCAGCAATCTAATTAGTGACAGAAACAGAGCATAAATCATCATCAGCAGAATCCATGATAACTATGGGGGAAAAGCAGCTTTTTAAGCCCTAGTCTTAAAATCCGGACATAAAAAAAAATCATTATACTCACAAAATGGGTATATATGTTAACTGCACTCAATAAGGCAAGTCTCAAAAGGCAGGATGTCAGCTGGAGAAGCCATGTAGCACAGACAGTCACTTTAAATCACCTGCGTTTCTCCAGTTCTTTCAAATGCCACATTTAGCTTTTATGCAGCAGCTGTGCCTAAGTGAGGCAATTCTGCAGTTACATTTGTGCTTCAGTTGACTAGCAAGAGGAGAATGTTCTCCTAAGGAAAAAAATCGTTTATGTTCACTGGAGCTCTGGTTCATCCTACCTAACTTGCGGCCTTGGGTTGAAGAGCATCAGCACCGTTGATTTTCTCTTGCTGTACGTGCAGAGGGTGATGCACCCACCAAAGGGCTGATGTAGCCAGAGAGGAGACCCTGCTTGGCTGCACTCCCCAGCTCATCAGATCAGCATTAAAAGTTATGTGAGATTCAAATAAATTTGCATGCTCAGAGTCACACTGGAGGCCATCACGACTGACTCAGTGTGAATGGGGCTACCAATTAAAGCAAAGCACATCAAAYGGAATTAACTTTGCCTGAGTTCAAGTTAGCCCAAGTCAGCCACTTAACCTGCCTTTCTAAACAGTGGAGACAGGCAGATCCAGACCTCATTTGCTAGGCTGAGATGAACTACCTGGTAGATATACATGTTTTCCTTCCATCAGCAAAGCCTGAGGCTAGAAGACTTCAATTCTTAACATTTAAGCAGATTTAATAATGTGTTTAAATATATAAACCTCAACCATACTCTATTCCATACTCATTTTGAGGTAACAAAAAGTTCTAACTAGCTTAAATGTCATTTGGATGGATGATGCCAATAGTTAATATTTGGAAATCAACGAATTTATATATGAAAGACGAATGAGAGATGAATCTACCTTTTGAATAGAAAAAAAGGCATTTTAAGGTTGTTGTGAGTAGCAGTGAACTGAAGTATTTCTGATCATTCTGTGATGGTTAGGAAAAAATCTTTCCTATCCAAGATGTTTCACCAAAGCCCAACAAACCTTCTATGCCAAATCCTGATCTGACATTTAGCTTCTCTATCTGAGAGTAAAAACCACCACATATCTTTTGATTTTGGATATTTTAGTTCATCRCAGAGTTCATGTTTGCCTTATGTTGATTTAGCGCTGGTATTAAATTTTGGATATTTTTGGTGGGTCATGATGTACATGCTAAAGCTCATTGAAGAGGCACCTTGTTCCWCATGGTGATTTAGCAGCATCTCTAAACACAAAAATAAGTAACATGTTGGGCTAGATGGCAGCATCTGAGGTAGTTCCAAACTGAGGGGCAATTCCCCCTGCGCATCCCCTGTCCTTCCATGTAGACAAGGTAAAATGACTGTTCTGCCCAGTCTCTTTTCCCAACCAACTCTTTAGAAAACTTCAGAACTTCAAAGTCCTGTTCAAACTTTCAGAAAACTCTTCAGAGACTTGCAGAAAATCTCATCCATGCAGCCCTCCAAGGACACCAACCTGCTGACACCACTCCCTCCCCTGCTATGGGGCACAGGCAGACAAGCCTGGCTTTAAAGTTAGCACCGAGTGGCTTAATGCAGTTTTTCCAAGCAGATGAAACGAAAACGTGAGGGACGTGATCCTCACAGATGAAAACGTGAAGTTTAGAAAGTGTTACTAATACACTCTTTAAGTTATTCTGTAGACAAAAAGAGTCAAAAAGTGGTGACTCATTAAGCAGTTTCAGTAACATCATTAAAAGAGACAAACTTTGATGAGGCAAAATTAATAGCTTTTGCGTGCTATAAAGAACAGTGGAAACTACACGAGGTGATGGAAGTGGCATTATTAATGCTAATGACAACCATACTTTTAGTTGGTTTCCTGTCTAGGGCAATTTTGAACACTGATGCACCTTTAAATGTCAGCCTCAACACAGCGTGAGAAAAAGTATTCAGTGCATTGTATTAACTCTTGTAAATGAATCTTGAAAGGAGGAAAATGACAGAAAATGTTCMATTCTTGGCTTACATTGTTATCTCTTATTTTCTTMGATTCCTCATATGCAGATTTGCCTTTGATGTCAAAATGATTCAYRAATTGAGGATTTTTYCTTTGGTTGAAGACTCTGGAAGCTCAGTATCTAAAGGATTAGGTATTGGCTTTCAAAATTCAAACACTGATGATTTGGAGTGCGTCATTATAGTTCCAGTAAACRTACTGCAGCATAACAGAAGTCACTTTTTAAGGGAGTACATTCAGTTCTGCATGAGAGGTACGTTCCGACAGAGTTAAGAATTTGCGGTCATGAAACTGGGCTGAGAGACATCACCAAACTCTCCCTGGGGCCTGGCAGTAAAAAAGCTGTGATACAAGTAAAGAACCTCAAGGATAATCAAGCTTAAAWATCTGCATACTCATCCCCATCGTATCCACTCGAGGGAGCACTGTTAGTTCTTCACCTGTATAAGCACTAAATGCTCCAGAAGCGATACCTACCTAAAGATAAACCCCTCTAAGACATTTAATGAGACCTGAGAGTACAGTTTTGGTCAATATGTGAAGCAGCGCTGAAGTGGAAAGCTAAAGGAAAAAATGTCATCTTTTCTATTGCTGTAGGATTTTTTTGATTAAGCCTTCAGGGGTCTGACATTTCCTTGGGGGAAAAAGAAATGACGTATTCTTAGAAAAACATTGAGATTATTATTAAGTATGTTACCTGGTTATCCTCTAGGTTGATCACCTCTAGCAGATCATGTCCCTCCATACCTTCTAAGCTAGTTATTTTATTGCTAGATAGGTCCAGATTCTGTACAGCTTTCAGGCTTTCCAAACCAGTTATCTTCTCAATACRATTAGAACTCTAAGAACAAAAAAGAGCATATGAAAAATCTTCATAAAGTTTTACAGGAGTGAAGCAACATTTCACGGGAAGACAAGTAGAGACATCCTCATCTCTAATCACTTYATAATTAGGAATCCTATTACAAATAGGCCTTTTATGCTTTAGCTCCATCTTCACCTTGAGATTAACTGATTAATTTATCTTCAATGCACCTCAACTGACTCAAAAAAAGGGTAGTGAAATAAAGAGCTCATCTTATTTTCAAAGCTGATTCTGGCTAGAGGCTACACTTACCGCTGTCAAATTCAAAATTTAGATGGTATATATGCCCATAAAAATATAGAATATATATACATACATACATATAAATTCACTCTGTAATCATAAAGTTATATTTACACTTATGATTATGGAATATATTATGAAAATACAAAGAGAACAATATAGGACGGTCTTCTTGTGGGTAATCTATAAAATTATGTCTAGACTGTGTCAGTTCATCTCAATGCATACTCAGTGAAGGCAGGCTTTACATACCAACAGTTAAAGCACGCACAGAAATATTCCCCTCGAAACTCCTTTAAGTTCATTGAGACTCTTAACACAAGAAAACGACTGCAGGTTTTGAAAACTTTGAAACTATCGTCGTTTTACATCCTTTCCAAAGAGGGTACAGGAGAGAAGACCTGCATTTCTAAGTGGCCAGCAGATGGTTTCATCTCTCAGACCCTCACAAATCATATACTTATTCCTATAATCAACTCCAAATAGGTTGAGTGTGTACTAATCTTTGTCCTGGTGACAACACATACCCAGATGGCCTCTCAACGTGGTTCTCTCCACATAACCTTGTGAGTTATATTTTTCCATCAGCCTCACCTTGTGTTGGAAGCTTAGAAGCCTCATATTCTATTAATAAATATTTAGGAACTATTGAAATAAATAAAGCATCTGACTCTAATGTTAATTCAGTTGTCTGTCCTTGACATTTTTCCTGACTTTTAAATGTTTAATTAGGGTTATTAATAGCAGGGAGGCTCTCTTTCCTCTTCCTGTTTTTTGTTAGACCTCTGTTTAATAAGGTACAGCTCAGAGCTCTGGTTGCAATAGGTGCACACAGAATTCTGTGAAAAAAAAAAGTTATTTGGTTTGAGATCCTCTTTTTCAAAGCATAAAATTCCTAAGAGTCCAGTTCTTTAGAGCTGCACTTGCTATTTTTTTGCAAACACAAGCAGAATTGATGCTTTTTGGTCTAGCTAGGCAGGATTTAGAGTTTCTGAAGCCTATCTTCCAAAATCCAGACCTCACTCTCCTTTCAATCTAAAAATCTCAAGGGAATGGAAAAGAAAGTTGAAACAGTGTGAAGAGAGGGGTTATGATCTGCTCCCATGAAGAAAGAGGAACTGTAGCTTACTCTAATTAGCGAAAGAAAACGCTACGCTAAAATCTGTCTATTTACATAATTTCCCCATGACTGTCTACTTAGCTAATTAAAAAGGACAAGTGGTTGTGTGTATATTCATATCAGCATGTAAGAATCAAAAGTGAGGAGCATGTTCGGATCAGCTGCTAACACAACTCCAAAGCATTCAACAAACCACATAACCAATCCTGGAAGAATTATTAGGCCTCTAACAGAAGGGGAAATCAAGACYCAGAATGGTCAAGCAGCCTACTCTAGTTCTCAATAAAAGTCTAGACTTGTCAACTTGCRTCTTTACACATTAACAGCCACTTCAGAACTTTGATAAGTGATTTTATCAATCTGAGTTAAACTTATCCACTAAAAAACGAGGCCGAATTCAGTATTATTGCTAAACGCATAAGCAAAGACCACTGAAGATATTATATAACTGAAGTACAAATATTTTAGAATATATTCATGAACATTATCTGAATATACTACTCAAAACACACTACTATCCACTTGATTACTTTTTCCTGAATACTGAAGGCAAGCAGCAAAAACTACAAGGGTCAATCTCRCTTTGATGGGTGCAGGCTATACATGTTCTCTTCTATATCAATTACTCCAGMACAGAAAAAAAAAATCTTAAAAAATTTATAGGACTGAAAAAGAACATTTCTGTTCTTAAGTGAGGGATTTGCTTTACATAAAATATTTATATATGTGCTTAAATCTACTTGTAGCAAATATGACCGTATTTCTACGCAGTGTTTTCATATTCTATGGTTTTAAATCCAATTAAATACTTTCAAAATTATTATTACAGGCTAAAATCTATTAAAGAAGTAGACAATGCAATTTGATTGCATTAAAAATATTTTCTCCTGTGTTCCTAACAGCAGCAACCTCTGTACTGATTGCCCTTCCCATTAAATGTGTCAAAATTATTTTTAAAGGAAGAGTGGGTATTAAGGACAATTTACAAGCATGGAGCTGGGGAACATGGAGATAAATGACTTTCCAAGACTTGTCAAAGAGCAGGACACATCTAACCAAGCACAGGCAACAGGAGAGAGGTCTATGTTTCACCTAGTTATTTCTGTCTTCATAGTCAGCACAGAGAATCAGGCCTGATGCATCTGGTGTTAATATAGATGTTTGCAGGTAAATCAGAATAACACAGAGCTCTAAGTGGTTGTTTCTCTCCCCTGGCTTTGGAGGTAGCAGAGATCTGACCCCTGGCTCAGATGGGGTTGTCCACTCAGCAGACATGTGAAACCAGAGGAGATAAATCCCACCATGAATCTAGAAATGTAATTCTCATATGTTATATTTTGAAAAAATATATAATCTAGGTCCTTTTTCCTGCAAAGTTGGTAATACAAACTTCCAGGCTCATTACAGATTCTTTAACAATACATGAAATTCACCTAAACTCCACTCGTTTTCTAAAACAGATGCAGCCTACTCAGTCTTCACTTTTCCCTCTTGTACCTTGCTCACTGCTATCATGAATACAACTTTCTGAAGATTTTTTATTGTGTTGTGGGAATTCCACTCCATAGATAATGTAACTTCTTGCACAGCGACAAAGTCTATCAAATGTAAAATATTTTTGGAGAAATTCAAATTCAGCTGTGTCAGGCCCCACGCACCTTGGGTAGTTCTGGACCAGATGACCTCTAGGGCACCCTTCTAACTAATGGTTTCATTCTGTGATTTTGCATTAATTAAAATTTCTCCACGTTCAATATTAAATGCATTTWAAAAATTTATTATGCAATTATGTATGCATTCATTAAAGCACTAATATACTGACAAAAGGCAGACAGGAAAACAACAGGAATTCATTCTTTCTTACCAAATTCAGTATTTTGATAGGTAAGTTTTCAAGGCCACTGATTGCAGTGAGTCTGTTGTGTGACACGCTAAGATGAATCAGACTAYGACACTTCTCTAGTCCTCTTATCTCCTCTATGTTATTAACTATACAGAGGTTTCTGCAGTCAAGGAAAATAATCAAGTGAAAAATATAAAAATAATCAAGAGAAAAAATAGTAGCAATAACTAGTAGCTAAATCAGCCAATGGAACTAAAGCATCAAGAGATGGACATGAAATGTTTATGCCAAGGAGTTTTAAATCCCAGCTGCTCAAATACCCTCCCCAATTCTGAAGCATCTGCCTCCTTTTTTTGGACTGACATAAGTTTTTTGTGGCGCTGCAGGAAAACTAGTCACTCAAGTGATGCTGCTAGCAAAATTATCCTCTTTTTGGATGACCTTTTAATCCAGAYTATTTCTGTGACCTGGTTCAGTGCAATAGGCATCCTGCAAAGCTGCACTCTGGGTCTTAACAGATGCATATGTGCAGGTTGTAACATACAAGTCATAATGCGTTCAAATTTAATGAGGCACTAATTGTGTTAGCTCAGTTATTGAATACTGGCACATGACAAAGAGGTGGCAACATCTTTTTATGTTTATGGAGTACTTAACATGGCTCCCAAATTGCCTTGACCTCCGAATATCATCTAGAAATTTCCCAAGCAATAAAGGGCAGTAGTATCAGATGGGATTATTTCACTCTAAGTTAGATCTGCACTCTACTGGTTATTGGAATGGGGAAAGTGTCCCTGAAATTAACCTTAAAATCAAAAATACCACCTAAAATAGGCAGGATTCTTCTGGACAAACTCCTGCTTTAACATAACTATAAGGATTCCTCAAATAAATACRCATTTCCTTTGACAACCTACCTGTCTCAGATTGCTCAGGATAGAATGAACTCCAGAGGTACCTGTCTCCCTCCACTGAGCTGAAAGCAAACTTTAACAACTCGGACTGGGTACCGAATTGTTTGGTGACTGAAAYTGGGTAAGAAGAAATCCATTCCTATTTTAAGTGTCCATTATGGAAATACATTAAAAACACRAAAAATATTTGGAAAAAGAAAATCCCACCAGAATGCCTTTAAGCACAACATGCATGAGACACAGAGAAATGCACCTGGACAGGAAGAAAAAAGAAGAAAATTTTGTTTTAACTGACTAGAGAGAATGAACTCTACTTTCCAACAAGGGCAAACAGTTTTCACTTAAATTTCTAGACTTACTAAGCTGTGGACAAATTATGGGTTATTTTTCTCTCACTCTGAATGATATTGCAAACCCAACCCAAACACAAGCTTAGCCAGGGCAAATATAATCATCTTTAACAAAACTTTTGCCTGATTTCACTCCTACATGGGACATAATTATACACTCCTACTAAGCTCTACACTCACAGGCCTAGACAGCACAGAAACATCTTTTCTAATAACCTCACACTARGCTGTCTCAGACATTTAGAAAAGAAGACAAAACCATCTGCAAACACTTATATTTGACAGATATTCATTGATCTACATGCAAAAAACAGGCCTGTTCCTCTTCCAACTGAGAGGGAAAATTTGGGTGAACAAAGAATTTGGGTCAATATAAATGAGATGAAAAAAAATCATTTCCTGTCAGTAAACACAAGTACCAGCCTGTTCTGAGTCCAAGAGGTTTAAGTATCAATATGATGCAGCAAATTGCTCAGCACTAAGAACTAATAAAATCAATTTTAGTCTCTTAATGGGCTACTCTAATGCTTTGTCAGATATTATTGCCCAAGCTGCCTCCCTGTTTGGTTTGGGAAGTTTCTTCCTTGAAAATTAATTTATAATCCTGTCAGGTATATTTTTGTCTGCACCTGTCAGAAAAACTTACAGTGACCTTACCATCTGCATCATAATTCACTTAAATATGGTAAGAAATGCTTAGTTACTGTCACTGAGCAAATGCATGCCAAACATTTCCAGCATTGAATGCTATTTAAAATAGTTAATTCATTTATGATTACAAAGAACAGCTTGTTTGGTCTGCCATGTCTCCTGTGAGGAGGGCYTGACACAGGCTAGGAACAGTTCCACTTTGCTATTCTAAATTCTGCATTATTAAATTTTGCACTCAATTTTCTCAATTTTAGAGGGTCCCACTGCGGTTGTATGCATGAAATGGTTGTTCTCCCCATATTACTGGAATCAGTGCAAACAAAGAAATGCTGCTGCATTCAAACCACAGTCACCCACAATCCAAACCTCTGATCTTTTCTTCCTTTTCTTTCTAGCATGTGGTTTTTGCTCTGCAACTGAAAATTAGACTTGCAGAGAGCTAGAGCCACATCACAATTTTCTGACAAGAATCGTGTCACCTGTATGCCTTGCACAACGTGTGAACAATGTAATCTGGATGCCCTGCAAAAGCACTATCTGTTCCTACATGAAAAAGATGTTGTATTAATATCCTTTGATAATGGGCTACTTCAAGGACAAGAGACACACAAAAAAAATTAACTGCAACAGTCTGCTTGTCTTCTCCTTCTGCAGAGCAAAAGAGTCAAGGTATAATTTCTGAGGCAAAAAGAAAAGGCAAATAAGCTTTCAAGAAGTAACTGTAAGTAAGGCAGGCAGCATGTCGATGTGAAATTACAGAAGACCTTTAAAAAAAAGCACAAGGGAAACTTTAGGAAACTATTAGTGACAGAAAAAGAAAAATTGCATTTCCCCTCTTCAACTGACTTGTACCAGAACAATGTTTCTAAACCAAAAAATGGTACCACAGCAACAACTTCCATCCACGTGTGCACACAACAGCATCCTCCAGGAAGTCTTATGTCAGTTAAAGAKTCTCTTCACTGTCATCTAAWGTTTTTTCTTTTTTGCCATAGGACCTCAGCAATTAGCTATGTCTAAGATTAAGCAACATGCATCTTTGCCATTTAAAGAAGCTTATTCTTCCAAGTTGATTTTCTATTAACCTTTCCTATACATAAATACTGGCGTTTTKCTTTTGGTTACTGTTGCAATTTATCTCAAGAGGTGTATCACTCATAAAAATACCACACCTGGCTGCTCAAGGAGTTAAAACACACTTCACATGCCAATGGAAGGGGTTATGAAGAGGTTTGCATTTGTTTATTACCTTTGGCATGTGAAGACAGAATGACATATGATATGTGATATGTCACTCTTTCGGTTTTACAGGACGCAAAGGAGGGCTAGTTGTGGTGGTGTGATCCTCTAACAGGCATGCCACCTTACATATATACACAAACACCTTTAACATCATGCATGCTTTATTAAATTAAGATCAGTTTCACCATTAGAATTATAGCTGTTTGATGCTGTTTTCATGTAAAAAAAAAATGACATAAAAGAAAAATACAAAGAAAATATGCACCTATTTGAAATAAAGTTCTTCAAAAAATAAGCAACTTTCCTCCCATTCAGGTTTCCACAAAGGATACAGTCCAGTAAGAGTTTAGTAAGTGACTGGTATGATGATAAATCTTGCATTTTAGGTATTTCATTATATGAAAAATCTACTTCCTAAAGAGAGAGAGAAAGAAAAGACAAAGTTACTTTCTGTGTTCTCCATTTACAGATGTCTTCTGAATCTAAACAACTGGTACATTAAACATCTGATCAGGGTTGTGGAAGAAGCAAGAAGATAATAATAATACTGATATAATATTATATATATAATATAATAATAATAATAATAATAATAATAATAATAACACTGAGACAAACAGAAAGCCAGAAAGGCTCCTTTTTTTTTTTTAAAGAAAAAAAAAAAAGGATTATACAGTTCAATTTTGAAAGGTTTCAAAGCTGTAGCTTCCTCCAATGACATTTTCATGAACAGTCCTGGCAATTACGCACACATATAYTGTAAAAAGACTGACAGAGAAGACAGAGAAATACATTAAGGTAGTATTTTGAAACAACCTCCTACTTCTTATAACCCTAAGTGAGTTATATGAAAAGAGGAGCAAAAGGAAGAAAGGAATATGGTCACATTTTAAATACATGCTGCACAATAGTAATTGCTGCCAGGCAATTTGTTCGGTGGGAATATGAAAGGTTTGATTAATTTTGCACGAAAAAACCCCACTTGGCTAAGACTATCTCTGGCTAGAGCAGTCAGCTRTACAATATGCTTTGCCAGGGCATGCTGGGGTTCAGAATGAGAAAGAAAAGGACATAAATGTGCAACCTAAGTTATCCAAACATTCCAAAGAAGTATTAAAATATCAATAAAGTAAGAATTGCATTTGTTCAAATACAAACTCTAAAGATCATTTAGAAGACCACGTTGAATTTAAACCTAACGAAATGCATTTTCTGCAACTTACCTTTAGATTTTTAGGTGGCTTAAATACGAAATATGTGGTCAATTTGTTGTTGGAAGCATTGAGTTCCAGTAAGTAAGGCATCTGACTGATACACGAAAGATCTAACAACGAAGCAAAATGTCATAGTATAAGAATTCATAGGTAAATGCAGATAATACTGTGTGAAAATAYGATAATGTACACTAGCAATCAAGAATCAGTTTTGGATCACACAGTCAAAAAGAAATATTTAAAATATAGAAGTCAGATCAGAAGTCATATATTAACATGTTCAAACAGAAAAAAAAAGGGGGGGGGGTTAAAACTCAAGGAATAAGCATTTGAATTATGCTTTAAATCCTCATTATAGAAAATGATTGGTCCATAAGCCAAAGTGTAATTTTCTATTCTAGCTAACTCTARAATGGTAGAGAAAATATCTCTATCCTAATTTATTAATTATTGGAGAAGGATTTAGGACATTAGTGAAGACAAAATGATCAGTTGCTATGGAAAAGTCCCTGCTCTGTTCAGGCATAACCTTCAGAGACAACCTGTCAGCAAAATGAGCAGAAAGAAATGCTGCCTTACAATAGTTTTGTTATTCATTTGACTTCAGTACTTCAAATGAATTGGAAAGAAATAAAGCAACATGTTGCCACCAAAACTTATTCTTTATGATGTAAATGAACCACAGGAAAGGGGTACAAGAGAGGGAGAGGTAAAAGAAAAGGAARATGAGTTTTATCTCAGTTTCTGTTTGTGACTATTCTAAATTCAGGACACAATTTCTTACATTTTATCATCTATGGGAAAGCTTCCCAAATGAAAGGCTAAGACTAACAAAATCGTACCAGGCATAACTTTAAATGCTCTGACATATGCATGAGTTGAAATCTCAATTAACCTTGCACTAACATGCTTGTTTGCATTTTACTTTTTGATAATAAACTGGACAATAATCTTCACATTCCCACTGAGCAGCATATGCTGGTGCAGATGTATGAGCAGTTCATGTGCCATTCTCAAGAAGATGTAGCCATCGCCTCACCCTGTAGAGCAGAAGTGCTTGCACCATTAAGATGTAGAGCAGCCTTTGTGATATTAAAGCTACATGGTACACTGCATTTCTCATCTTCAATGATTTCACAACCCAAGAATTTATTAGTGTATTTACTACATACCATTAATTTTATTATAYGAAAGTTCCAACTTCTGTAGGTGAACATATCTGGAGAGAATGTTAATGTCACTTAGCTTACGATCCTGGAAAAATAAAGCAAAGGGACTTTAATATGTAGGTGTAATAACCGTGGCCTGCTCTTCCAAGAGACACATAGACTCTCCCATAGACACATAGCCCAGGAGACACTGAAGAGGTGCCTGAAGCTCTCTCCAGCTGGATACTGGCTCTTAATGCTCCAGAACAGGATGACACATACAGAGAGAGAGGACAGACCTGTAGACCAGTCACAAATGGAGAAAATGTCAAAAACAGAATTTAAAATGCAACCTGGAAAAGAGCTACAAGTAGGGAAATGCCACACACACACACACAAAATAAGACTGCACACAAAATAACACTGCAAAGGGGCCTACAGGAAATCTTTGATTAAACTTGACCATTTTAACTTTCCATCCAATAGATGCTGAATGCAGCATTGTCAAAGATTTGGCTTGTTCCTTTCTTTTTGCTCCAACTCACTGAAGTAAGAAGACTCCTTTTCACAGCTAATGACTGGATAAGGAAAAATCTTTTTGTTGTTGCCAGTAAGAAGTGAAAAAAAAAGAAAAAATAACACAAACCACTACTGACATAGCAGTTCTCCACAAAAGCCATATTGTGTCTTGTCAGAGGCCCAATGTATAAGCAATAGCATTGACAGGTAGAAACAGAATTTACTTTCTGATTTTTTTAAAATTTATTTCTTTGCCAGATCCATCATCAGAGGAACATTTTACAATAATGTTGCTTATACTTACTGGAAGTGACAGATGAAGATAAACATAATCGATACCAGGAGCTGAGCGACCCAGTTGGTGCAGACCCTCAGCCACAGTGTCTTCATCCAACACTCCATCAAACTCATCCTAGAAAATACCAAAAAGATGGATTTGGGGAAATGCAACTTGGAATGCAACTCAGAATGGGTTTTAAAAAATGATCAATACAGTCCTCAGAATAGATAAATAGAAACATGCCTTGCACTAATTCTAAATATTTAGAAAGTTTCCTGAAAGGCTGAGGTCAGATTTTTTTCAACGTTTTTTGTTTCTTTGTTTAACTTTGTGCTTTAAACAGGAGTTGTTCTCAGAGACACTGAGCCATGACCCTCCCATGGATTACGGATGTTAACATCACAGCAAATCACCTCTAACATATCTCCAGCGCTGTACCCCCACATGCACATATCCATGTTACTGGTGGCCCTGCAATTTTTTATTTTTAGCACAAGCAGCTAGTGCTGCTCTTCTGAGGAAAGTCTTTGCCAAAGAGGCTACTTGACAGATGGCACTAATGAACCAGTGCGTAGGTTTAATGAGAAAATAAACCAATGGCTTGTGAAATTCCTATGAGCTGGGAGAAGTCACACAACGATCTCTAATCTAGGGAGCAAGATAAATAATTTTTCAAATGTAATCACCCAGATCTTAACACCTAYATGTTACAGCAAATGGACACTATGGATATATTTCCACTAGATAAAAATATTAGGCAATAACGTTGTGGTACTGGGCACTTTAAAGGCCAGCAGAGCAGGCAGAACAAATTCACTTGTACCTGGGGACTTATTGAGGCCTAGGGTTGGGTACATGCAGGGCCAGGGGGTTTAATTTAGGAGTTCATATGCCAACATATCCCTAGGCTTGACATAGGGAGGAGAGAGAGATCTGGAAGCACCTYGGCTACCACAAGGATGGGAAGGAACCCTAAGGAAAGCTGAGATGGGGAGTAGGAAGAAACAGAGACTGACTCAGCCTCAAATTTRTTCCTCCTTTTGATGGGAATGAGGCACCATTGCCTTGTGTCTCCATCACTGCTCCTTTCTGACCCCTGCACCCACAAAAGGGGAAAGGGACCCTCCCTCCATGAACATCCTCCTCCCCAAACAGCAGTGGAGGCACTGAGCTGAACCTCCACAGGCTCCTCTTCCTCTTCCTCATCYTCCTCATCTTCCTCGTCTTCTTGGTGAGACAGGCTGAGCTGTGACTGCTGGCGGCCAGTCTCATCCCRACACCTCTCCGGGCTGACCTTCTGGGAAGAGGGATGCTGCAGGAGCACCTGAGGAGGGGAAGACAGCTCCATGGGGATGCCCTCTCCCCTCTTCTCCTCGCCCTCGGCCTCGGCCATAGCCTGTGTGAAAAGGGGCCAGCACCGAACCCGGGTCCTGTCACCCCTCAGACCACACCGCCGCCATCTTGTTAGCYATCCCGTCGCCGTGGAGACGGCAGAGGAGTCGCCCTGTGTGGAGAAAGGGTTCGCRCCATCCGGCACAACCAGCCAATAGGAAAACGACTGGCGGAGCAGGGCAGGCTGGGAGTTGTAGTTCCTTACTTATGGCTGCACGCGCCCCCCCCCGCCAATCACTTTTTCCGCAGAGCATGCCGGGAGTTGTAGTCCTCCCCGAAAGAGGAGAGAGGCGCCATTGCTGTGACACGAAGCAAGCGAAAAACGTTGAGGGCAGAGCTACCTGAATGGGCTTTGCTCAACGCCTCCGTAATAAGGTCCGTGCCATGGCTGAACATTTTCCACTGGCTTCCAGGTGGCTGGTTTGGCCACTGGCCAGTTCTGGTTATTGGTGTTTTTCTCAGAGAGGTTGAAGGGAGGGTTGGTGACTTTGGTCACTCACCCTGGGAGGCTGTGGGGGTGATGATTTGGATGATTTGGATGATTTGGGGCTGTTTAAGATGTTTAAGTAGTGTGTTTCTTTAAAACAAAAGAAAACAAAAGACCCTGTGTTAAAACTACCCTTTATATACACAGACACAGGCACATACACACCCTTTATTACACATATATATAAAATAAAATTACCCATTATTTATATATTTTTATATATATATATATAAAAATATATATATGTTGGTGAAATTAGAAGATTGCCACACTGTGTTCCAGAGRAAGAAATAATAACAAAAACCCTCATAAGAATAAAATGTGGCAGACACCAAGCATTTCGGACCACAAACTGTCTTAAAGATACCAAATCCCCTCATGACAGAAACTGAGCAAAGACGATCAAGACATTAAGAGTTTGTGCAAATGTGTTTTGTGGTTCCTTGCGTTGTGCAGAGTCACCCCATGGGGTTGGTCATGCCCTATGGCAATGAGATCCACAGACTCATTATGTGTGTTAAAAAAAAAAAAAAAAAGAATTCGGGCTATTTATTTGGCCTCATTTTATGTCTCCCCAGTTCCCAGTGCATCTATGGTCCAGCTAGTGTGTTTGTGCTACAAAATGGGGCAAAATGAGAAAGCACAGCCATAAAGAAAAGGGAGGGAGGACGAGAAGATCTGTCAGGACGTCTGCTAATACTCTGCCTGACCCCAAACGCAAACCATTTAAAAAAAAAAAAGATATAAAATAAGTCCTTATGGACACCATCCACTGACTTTTATCTCTGTGCTCCAGGGAAACATTATAATAACCGCAATAAAGCTCCCCCAAATTACCTTCCTTCATTATCTCGCTGGCTGTAAATGTTAAAACCCTTAATGAGATTTACTCCGTTTCCACTAMGCACCCTGTGTCTCCTCCGTGAGCCCGCGGGCCACAGGGGCTGCCCTGGGAAGGCTCTTCTCCAGATGGTCCGTGTCTAGGAACTGCGCTCAGGGAATGGCAGCAACACAAGGCCTTGGGATCCTTGACAAAGGATGGGAAAAAATGAAAGGGGAGGATGGATCCTACCTGGAAATCAGTGTGGATTTGAGAGGCTTTTGGGTTTGTTCTGACCTAGCAGAGCAACTTCGGAGTCACCTGAGCTACAAAATTAAGTGGGTGCTGCTTGAGGACAGCGGTTACTTGCTCCCTATGCGGCTGCCTTRTCTTTTTCCAGCTTTCACAAATATGAAGGATTTTCTCTTCCTCCAAAACACAATCTTTTCCAGTGCACTTTTGCAGATGAGTGGAATTGGACAACATCATTGGGCATTAGCCAAAGAGGCTGATGAGCACTCAAGGAAATTTGACTACCTAAGCTGTGTTTTGAACCAGGAAAGGAGTATTTCAGACATTGTGGTTCCTCTCCTGCATAGGAGCAGGTGTCCAGGTGCTGCATGGGGGATTCCTTGTGGAAGGCAGATGAGAGTTATCTGGATCTGGGTATTTATCCAGTCTGATGATGGTCGGATCATCAACATGTTTCTCTTTGTATGTACTCSAGATCCATATATGTCGTTATAAGTCTTATCATAGCCACACAGCAATGCGTTGAGGCCTCAGGGCAGGATTCATCACGCTTAATACTGGACATCTTTATATTAGTCTGCTAAATCTGAGCAAGTTTCTATAGGCGGTGGAGGAAATCAGGCATTTTTCAGCACCTATTGAAGGTGAGCTGGATTACCCCCAGGGGTAGCACTCTGCAGCCCTAGCACTCCCCTGGCACCAAGGTGTTGTGACAGGTCAGAGGACATTGCAGCAGCCTTTGCAAAGCACATGGTTAGTACCTGGGCCTGGCTGGGCAGCTTCTCCATGGAGAATTCATGGGAACAGATGATAGGAAAAGAAAAGGGCAGGCCGGAATCCAGCGCATGGGGGCTGYGGTGGAGCTTGGAGCAGAGCCAGCAGGGCTAATGAGTTCTCTGTGTGGAAGTCTCCCAGAGTTGATTTCCCACCATCTGGAAAATGCTTGCTCTTCCAGGGGGATTTGTGATGATTCAGACAGGAGAGGGGATTATTAAAACCTCAGATATATACACGTCCTCCTTCCTTGTCACCCCCTACCCCATCTGTTTGGTCTGGCAGTGCAGGGCTGCTCACATGCTCTGGGATGAAATGGCTCCTTTAAGACCCCCTCTCTTCATGGGTGCAATTGGAGAGGAATTAGCCCTGTGTATTTTGRGCTAGAGACAGATTGTTCCTGAATAGGGCTATTAGAAAAAGAGACACCGTGGTCAGTGCTGAGAGAACTGTTAGGATGTTCTGGAGCACTTCGTTAGGCTGGAAGAGCCCAAAGCTCTTTCCAAAGTGGTGTCTGATTTTTTCTAAATATCAGTCCTGGGCAAAACAAATTTCAGGTCTTGGTCCTTATCCATTTTCAACCCCTTGGACTTGTGCACTTCCCTCTGCTTTCACTTCATCCCTCTGTGACCCCCAGCAGCTGCTGGTTGCATTTTAGCTCTGGCTTCTCCTAGGTCCTGTGTGGGCACTACATTTCCCTAGTGATGTTTAGCATTTCYAGTCCCAAAACCTTATTCCCATCATTCCAGCCTTTCCTGAATCCTTCAGCCATTGCTGGTAGCCGCAAGTCTCAATGGAGAGGGCTTGATGCTGATGGACCCTGCATGAAGATGAGGATTTTTGTGTGTGTTTAGTGGAGCACTTAGCAGTAGTTATGCATGTGCTTACAGGGAGGGGGCCATGTTTGGGTTTTCACACAGCTAATTTATAAATTGTTTAACTCCTGTCCTGTTTGGAGGGACCCACCTGACTCAATCTTCTGCATCTCTTTTCCAGGTTGTCCTGGATCAATAAATCAGTCACAATCTAGGGAGGCAGTTTTGCAGCAAACTTGGCACAAGGGGCATTTCTGTTGCGATAAGGAGGCAAGGATGGATTGAAGTGCAACCTCWGTGTTTTCAGTAATGGGGCCTCTTGACCTGCTAAAAGAAGTGGGGAGGATGACCCAAGCCACTATCTCTGGTTGCCCAGCACTCTCAGGTTAATCATGTTTAAAGAATCATTAAAAAAACAGGAGCCATACAAAGAGTGCCCTTCTTCTGTAATCAGCTGGGAAGGAGCTAATCATGTAGATGAGGAACTCTTACAGTTCCCCCAAATGCTGGGGCTTCTCAGTGATTAATGAGCAACATCCCAGTTTTTCATAGCCTGGTCTGGCACATTCTTGTTCCTCCTGTGAGAAGGGGGATTTCTTGATACACCAAGAAAAGATAAAACTGTAGGAATGATGTTCGATGAGGGGAACAAGACTGTCTGGCTGGTAGGCAAGCAGAGTAAGGGAAAGAGCAACTCACGACAYAACTAACGTAGCTTCCCTCATAGGAAGCAAGTAGCTTGAGGTGAGCCCTGCACCTGAGCTTTGGGTCACGACAGAGCAGTATTTACCAGGACGCTCATGTGAGGGTCACTCCCACCAAGCACTGGTGTTTGAATCGGAGATGTGCAGATTTGAGGACTGTCAAAAAAGTAGGACCCACGACAACTTGGTCAACAGTGATGATAGCGGTTGACTTACTGACCATATCTCAGCCAGAGCTTCCAAAAATGGAGACATCTGTGGAAGAAATACCCTATCCAGGCCATGAGGTACTTCTTTGCTTTATTGAGCAAAATGCTCTTGAATTTAAATCTCAAGAAAATGGTTGGGGAAATTCCAACAGGTTGGATATGACACCCACCATTGCTAATGGAAGGCAACTCATTAATCCCTGGTAGCCAAAGGGTCCTATGTGGCACTAAGGATGGGGGATGCTCCCCTAGACAGGTCAAGCTCTTCTCTGCAGTTTGAACAGTGCTTGACTTGGTGTGAATCATTCCCCAAATTCCTCTGGCTCTAGAACAAGAAGCACTGAATTGATTAAAAAAAAAAAAAATCCAGAACTGAGGCTCTAAATCAGCAGTTATTATCCTAATAAAACCTTCCCAGTATCGACAGAGGGAGCATTTCATACTCAGAAGTGTTAACAGTGAATTTTGGCCTTAAATACATTGATTTACAATTCAATTATAAAAACAATCAGCTCCCAAATACAYGCCACATGCAAAGCAGATTTATGGGCAGCCCTAGCACTTCGATAGCACTTTGCAGTTGCAAAAGCTTCATGCAAAGTCACTCGGTGATTCACCTAGAAGCACCAGGCAATAAAAGGTTTCAGCTGGATGCGGGGCAAAAGGGGAAACTTGAAATGCTGCTGAGATGCTCCTGGAAGAGCCTATGAAAGAGCCAGTTTACAGGCAGCTGAAATCACACTTGGCCCGGGTTTGCCAACCGCGTTTTCTGTGGTGATGGGGAAGAGGTGCTAGTTAAGTCCCAAGCTGGCTTAGCCCTATGGCTGAAATAATGTTTTGCCATTCATCCTGCTGGGATCCCAGCCAAATTCCTGGAATTAATTCCCTCTGGGGGAAGCCCAGGGTGCCCTCTCTCCATAGCTCCGTGTTTTGCAATTTTAAGCGAGGGATTTCATCACAGGRCTGGATCCTCTTGCATCTTCCCCTCAAAGAACAGGAAAACACTAATGCTCTAATACAAGCCACCAATTTGCCATTAGCCTCTGCTATTTCTCTCCCTTTTCTTGTAGATTCCTGGGATTTTCGCCCCTGTGCTGCTCAGCTCAGGCCTGTGAGCGTGATGGTCCTGGGATGGAGAGGCGCTTGGCAAGGAGCCACATCTGCAGCTTTGCCTCAACTGAGCGGGAGCATCAAGAAATAAAACGAGTTTGATATTCCTTGAAGGCCCTGCAGGCTTATGGAAGGGTTCAGCCCTAGGATYGAGACTGAGGCTACTTCCCTGTCTTCCTTCCCTCAGAATCACTTTCATCTCCCTACTTGCCAGGCACACAACGGTGTCCGGATGAGCATGCTGCACTGCAGCGGCGGAGGGAGYGCTTTGTCTGTGCCAAATATATTTCATGCTGCTACTCGCTGGAGGAAATTACAAACTCTGAAGTCCAAGGCCCTAACAGTCCAATTTTCTCCCCGATTGCCACGGTGCCTAAGCCTAACAGACTAAATAATGAACACGGATGCAATGAACTTCCCAATAAATYGCTCCTGATGAATTTCATGTAGGTCATCCAAAAGCAAATTTAATGATTATATGCTGGCCATGACTACCTCAATTCTTTCTTTTTTTTCATTTTTTTCCCTTCCTGGCAGAGTTGTTAGATCTAATCAGCAAAGGAAGGAACAGAAAATAAAATAAAATGCTTCATTTCTGAGCACGCTTCTCCATTTGAGGCAAGAAAAGGTAAAACCTGAACTGCAGGGCACAGCTGGCTCTGGCTTGACAAGATGATTTTGCCCTGTACTGAGAGCAGCACTGGAACTCGGGGTACCCAGAGGCTTCTGCCTGGCCTGGAGCCCGGCATGCGGCTTCCCTGCWTCTCAGCTCCCTTCGGAGGTTATTGTCCATCGGGCTTCTCTTTAGGAAAGACCATCCCTTCGTACACAGTGATGGAAATATAGCCTTGCCTGAGGCTCAGCTYGCTGCTGTGCTGTAAATGTGCTGGGTCACCAGGCACCTAACATGCGTTAGGGCAAATCCAGGCCTCGGCTAATTAATTCCTGAAATTAGTGCGCAGGCAGCGTCAAGCCCGAAGTCTGCAGGGATGGACTGAGCGTGGCCGTTATTTTATGTTCCCATTCTGGGCAGTGACCCCCRGAATAGGGATCAGTGGGCAAGGAGCCACTGGTCATTCCTAGGGCTTCTCTGTGTCTCCACTCCATAAATGACTTCCCTACAAGAAAACCTCCCCCCTTATCTGAGAGTAATAAGATCGACATTCCTGGGATGGTAATTTCCTCTTGGCAGTTCTCCCCTGCTCCCTGAGTGCCCTCCCCTTTATTGCCATGTGCCATATTGAAAATGAAGATTGCAATTATGACTTGTGCTAATAAAATAGAAGTGCAGCCAATAAAAGGCAAGAGGAGAGGCTTGGCTGAACGACTTCCCTGCAAATGTTGGCAGGCAGGGCTCTCTCTGAACGGCTGCATTCATCACATACGTGGCAACTTAGTTGGGGATCCACACCACCACTTCCCCATGGGCTTGCATGTGTATGTATATGTACATAAGCACACACACATATATATACGTATGAGTATTTTTGATAAACAGACAAGTTACCTTAATTGAGAGGATGTCAAGATGCAGTTCTGGATGCTCTCAGGAGATGAAAAGCTCCAACTGACACCCAACTGTGGAAGAAACAGGAGCAGTTTCGTTTACTTCCCACTTCTTCTATTGTGGCTGGCACAGGCTTCAAAATAGTGTGATAATTAAAACCCAGTAAAGATTACGACGCCGTAAAGAGGAAATTGTGAAGCCCTCATGAACTTTTACAGCCACCATGAAAACATTTCATGTTGCAGTCCAGAGGAGTATTTCCTTGTCTCCTTAGGCACCAATGGACCACAKCCATAAAACGATTATTTGCTACCAGAAAACAACAGGCTGAAGGAAAGTGAATGCTGAGAAAGCAGTGTATGAGTTTCCCAAGGGCCAGTAGGTTCAGGAGCCCAGTGGTTGCCATGAGTCTGCAAGACTGATGAACTCAGGACACCCAGAGCTGTCCAGAAATGTGCAAGACCATGAGTGCCATCAACATCACCACCATCAGCAACAAGCTGTGTGGTTTGGACCGCACCAGCTTGGTAGCTGCTATGTGAAAATGAAGACTACCAGCCTATATAAATGTCCAATGATTTGCTAGGGCTAATGAGAATTATTTTTTGGCAGTATCTTCTTGTGATACAGTGAGAAAACCTGTGCAGACCATGGGTAGCTGAAGTGAGGTGCTCATGGTCTGGATTCCTAGATACCACATGCTGCTCGTGCCCTTGTGCCTTCAGGCAAACATCGCTACCTTTCTTCCCTTGCCTGCAAAATATACACAGAATAATGTGCTGCCATTCAGAGGGATCTGGACAGTCTGGAGAGATGGGCAGAGAGGAACCTCATGAGGATCAGCGAGGACAAGTGCAGGATCCTGCACCTGGGCAGGAATAACCCCAGGCACCAGGACAGGTTAGGGGCTGACCTGCTGGAAAGCAGCTCAATGGAGAGGGACTTGGGAGTCCTGGTTGACACCAAGTTGACCATGGGGCAGCAATAGCCCCTCGTGGCCAAGAAGGTCAATGGGCTCCCCCTGGGGAGGCTGCAACTGGAGTACTGGGGGCAGTTTTGGGCTCCCCAGTACAGGAGGGATGTACAGCTTCTAGAGAGGGGCCAGYGACGAGCAATAAAGTTGATGAAGGGACTGGAGCATCTACCATACGAGGAAGGACTGAGCGAGTGGGGCCTATTTAGCCTGGAGAAGAGAAGCCTGAGAGGGGATCTGATCAATGTGGACAAGGACCTGAGGGGAGGATGTAGGGAGGAGGGGACCAAACTCTTCTCGGTGGCGGTCAGTGACAGGCCAAGGGGCAATGGGTGCAAATTGAACCCCAGGCAGTTCCACGTCCAGGTGAGGAAGAACTTCTTTGGTGTGAGGGTGCCAGAGCCCTGGCCCAGGCTGCCCAGAGAGGCTGTGGAGGCTCCTGCTCTGGAGACCTTCCAAACCCACCTGGATGCCGCYCTGTGCCCCGTGCTCTGGGTGTCCCTGCTGGAGCAGGGGGTTGGACTGGATGGTCCCTAGAGGTCCCTTCCAACCTCAGCCATTCTGGGATTCTGTGATAATATTTGCTTCACTTGTAAAGATTTGGAAAGGACTAAGAGTTAGAGAACTTGAGGACAGAGAGGCTGGCTAGTTATATCATTACCTAAACTGCAAAACTTTTCCTTTCCTCTACACCAAGGTCGAGGTAAGTCCTTACACGTCACTGCGAGTCCTCTCTCCATGGTCAYGCCATGCTGGGCTTGTGCCATGCCAGCAAATTCCTTCTCACGTCTCAGGCCACTGCAGACAGCACATCCGTGGTGTGACAGACAGTGGGAGGGACTGTTCAAAGACAACTCTTTAAAATATTTGTTTCTAGAACAAAAGACAGTCCTAGCACTGAAATTTTCTTGATTTCGTGCAATCTGTCACGGCACCCACTGGCACAGCTGCTCAGTGGGCGGAAAACGTGGACTGCAAATCTTGAGATGAGCCACATAAAGATGAGGCAGAGCCGCAGATCATTAAGCAATTGTTTTAGGAATGAAAAGAGTCAAAAATAGTCTGGCTTTAGCCCACAGCAGCCCAGTTTGAATGCAAAGCTCTTCATGTGTCCCCTCTATACCTCAATAAATCTAAAATCAGTGCCTCAGATATACCAAACAGTTTCTTTTTCCCTCCAGGAAGAACCTGCTTTAACTGGCCCCTTGCCGAGTGCATCTCGGATCATCAAACATGTTACAATGAACATAATCCAGCCTCATCCATGTTCCTCTGTCACTGCTGTTTTTCCATTGCCAAAGGACCAGAGGAGTGAGGAAAGCTCCTTCCTTAGGGAAAGAGCTTAAGCGCACCAGGTCAGGCCTAGGATCTAGTGCTGCAAGGTATCTGAGCATACTACTTCTTAAGAGGAATTTAGATGGAGAMAAGTAGGAAGCAGAACTTAGTTTATTTAGCATAAAGGCTGAACGAGGATAAACATATCCCGGAGATGGGGTTAGCTATTGTAGTTAATGACCAATATTGGCAGAAAAAAMCACTGGGTTTGTAAACAAAACCAGGCTTGAAATCAGGAGAAGATTCCTAACGATTGGAACTGCTGGGTTCTGCTTTTACCATGGAGGTCGAGCAGTTTCTTGATCGGTCAGCCTGGGGTAGGTGGTTAGGTTGAAGGATTCCCAAGTTCACTTCCATACTGATGTAACCGCAGAGGACAACGYAGGAATTTGGACCTGGAAGGGACCTCTCATTTCAAGTGACAAGAATACCRTGAGAATAACAATTCTTAAATAAATAAATAAAAGGAAGGAAAGACAGGAGCCTTTGAGGATTTCCTAAATACACTTTAATTTTGCAGTTTCAAGACTGATGCACAAGCAGTTGTACAGATCAGAGAGAACCTGTCACGGGGTATGAAACCCAGCTGGGTTAGCAGCTTACCCTCACAATCTATGTGCAGTGTGTYCTTGGTTTCAAGGGTGGCCATAAACTCAGCAGACTCAGGGCAGAGCAGAAGTGGGGRCTGAAGAAGCGGTGAGGAGCTTGTGGAGCTGGGTCTGCTCTCCTGCTGCCCACCACGGCCATCAGTGCTGAGCTGCATAAGCCCATCTATTCTTCCAGTACATTTAATGGCAATCAGGATTAGTATCTTTTGAGCTGGGGATGACTCAAAAGACATATTCAGAAAACCAGAATTATGCTCTGCTATTTTATTTGCAATTTTCTCATACATCCAACCTCATCTAGCGTGGCATGAGCTACAGAAACTGGTGTCGTGCAGCTCCATCCGAGTGAAAAAACAGCAGTGGAAATGAATGGTCCCATGTTACCTCCTACTATGTGAAAGGAATGAACAACTAGAGCTGTTTAACTGGAAACAGCAGAAAAATATCACTGAGAATGGTACTGGCAGAGCTGAAATGGGCTTCCCATGTAGCAACCCCATTAAAAGAGCCTGAAAACCATCAAGATCCTGCATTCTACCTACCAACAGATCTGCACTTGTGCATCAGGTGCCTTTTACTCTATTGTGGTTTGAACTTCCACCAAAAACCCTGGGCTAATTCCATACGAATTCTTCTCCTTACCCACCCCACAGCTTGTCTTAAGTTTCAAGGCAAAGCAGTGGCATCAGATCAAAGCCAAATTCCCCATCCCGGTGCCACGGGATGACGGCTCCTGCTGCAATGCCATCACTCTTGGGAGAGCATGTCAGGGAAGCACTGCATGAATACACATTAAACCACCCCCCAGCAACCCCCAAATCAAACCTCAGATGGCATTTCCCTTCTTGCCCGTACGCCACCCAGRACACAGGKGCTTTTGCCATTAGTTTTAGCAGAAATGCAGAGCCTGGGACCTGCAACCTGACGGCCACTGCTGCTCGGTAAAAAMCAACGTTGGAGACTACACAGTGGTGATTTTCTTGTCCTTGGTGGCCTGTTTGATAGCAGCTTGCTCACAGATGATCTCCTTCAGCCGCTGCAGCCTCATGTTCTGCGTGGTTTGGTCTCCCACCCCAGTCTGGCTCCTGTGCAGCAAGTTGAGGGCGTAGATGTATTCCAGCTCCGTGTACTTCACTCCTTGATCCACCACGAGGTTCAGGAGCTCGTCTGCTGTGTTGTAGAGCATCTCGTAATACTGCCTGGAAAGCRAGCAAACAAAACCCCAAACCTGGTGAGTGCTGGTGCTTGAGTTGCTGCACAGAGAGAGCATGAGGATTGGGTACAGGCTGCCTGCTCCCCTGCACCCAGCTGAAACACAGACCACAGGGAACTGAGGGATCCTTGTTCCTAGAAGCTGATGTCACCTAAAACGCCACTGCTTGGTACCCAGTACATAGATGGCAGTATATGGATGTATACAGATATATAGACTTGGTGATATATATAGATATATAGACAGATATATAGACTTAGCAATCCCCTCTTGCAGAGAGATGCTGRCACAGGGCATGGAAGAGCTCCAAGCTCCAAACTCCTGAGACAGCCAATGCTATTGAAACACATGGTGTCTGAGASAAAAATATGAAATACTGCAAAATAAAATTTAAGCCAGGAGCCTCTTTTAATAAGTAAARGCTCATCTGAGGTGATGGCATAATAAGGAGGCTGCAGAGCGGGCTGGTTTAAATTAATATTATGTGGCTTAATGAAYGAATGAGTTTCCAAGAAAGGGGATTCAAACAACTTGCTGCAAGGGCAGATGAGCTATGGGGTCGAGGACGGWGTGGGGCAATTCTCAGAGCTGGATTCTTTGCCCTGGCTCCACGCACCAGGTAGCAGAGGCAAAGGCAGTGATGGATGGAAGGTGCCCCTTTTTCTAGAGGAACCAATTGKCTTTCTAACTTCACCCAGATGCCACAGAACCTTATGGAGGAACAGCTTGGGAAGGAGGCATGGGAAGATCCCCATCTGCTTGCATGCATCCCATGGCAGCAAGGGCTTCTTCCAACCACGTGCAGTCCCTTCCAGCCCTTCCCTGGCCGCAGAGCAAGGCAGGGCTGAAGAGCTGCCCCTGCATCACTCCCACTAGGAGCACAAGGACTGACTGAAGTGTAAGTCTTAGGTCTTGGTGGAATACATTATTTAAAACCCATAAGCAGGGGCTCCATGGAAAGTTATAACCACCCTTCCCGACTGTGGTCCTTGAATGCATTAAAAGAGCAATTAGGGCAAAGAGGGGAAAGCTGCATATTAAATTCCTCTTCTTTAATCTGCAGGTGCTCAGGTCTGACTTAACTGCTCCTTTCCAGAGAATCCAACAAGCAGCAAACTGCAAATCTCTGCAGCAAAGATTGTACCCAGCCAGAGAAACAAGGCCTGTTTGGAGAGGCTCAAGGACAAGTGCCCACTCGGTCAGGCTGGTGCTCTTCATAATTCTGCACTTTTATCTCCTCCGTGCCCTTYGAGGCAGCATCTGATGCTGTGATCTGAGAATTTGCTCCTGTAMCTCAAAGCCTGCACCAACATAACTGCTCTTGGGGCCAAGTAGAGGGAGGCGACTCCAAAATCATCAGTTCAGAGGACAAGGAGTGATGGGATTCCAAGGGAGCAGTCAGGAAAGATGGGAATGTGCCTAGGCAGGGGAAGACAGACATAGAAGGCACCAGAAATGAGTGAAAAGCAGCTTCTGGAGACAAATGATAAGCTGAAAAGAACAAACAAGCTGTTAGGCAACAAGTATTTGAGATGCCAGCCGTGAACTGGTGTTCAGGTCATSTCTACCAGCACTGCAGCCCTCAGCTTGCTGTGGGCTCTGGGGGACACCGAGTCACCCTGCTTCACCCACAGATTCCAGGTCTGCACCTGTGAGAGGCACCCAACGGCGCGACCCATGGACAAGCTCTTTGCGACCCCAGCAGACGGGCAAACCCCCAGCGCTCTCCTGAGACACGTGGAGAAATTCCCACCATGTTCTCAAACAGAAGAACACGGCCGGGCTTGGGAGCACCTGAAGGCAGAGGACGGTGCATCCAAGCCACTTTCTGCCATGCTGATGGTTATAAGCTTTTCTTTTCACCCTGGCTCTTCTTGCAGACGGGCTCATAAGAAATAAAACCAGCAAGTCTCATGCAAAAAATGATGTCCCAAATTTGAATGACATCTGCCTACCAGGAGGCCCCATAGCACCATCCCAGAGCCCCATAGCACCATCCCAGAGTTTCCAGAAGCTGCTGCTGGTCTCAATATTTTGGAAGATTAGAGCACTTATAAAGATACTTCAGCACAGTCAGAAATCTAATATTAGGTTAACTTGAGAATACTGGCAATAGCTCAAATACTGTTATGTGCACAATGTAGAGGAAAAAACATGAAACAAACAGTAGAGTTGTCAGGACAAACACTTGGATTTAGGAAACATTGCTCACCTCTAGAGAACTGATGCCGAGCTGATGTGAAAGGAGATTTTTTGCCTTGGCCAAAAGCTGAAAACCTTTTGGCGAGGTTTCAAACAGGAGGGCAAAGGGCCTTTTGTGGACAGGGCAAGTTCCCTTGGAGAGAGGACAAGTCTCTCCCCAAGGCATGGGACTCTTGACCTTCCCAAGGATCAGACCACGTCAACACAAGGAAGAACAAGGTGGCCTCCCTCCTGCCTTCACCTTTCCATAACCACAGGTTCAGAAATGCACAAACTGTTCTACCTTGAAATCCCAGAATCCCAGAATGGTTGAGGTTGGAAGGGACCTCTAGGGATCATCTAGTCCAACCCCTGCTCCAGCAGGGACACCCAGAGCACGGGGCACAGGGCGGCATCCAGGTGGGTTTGGAAGGTCTCCAGAGCAGGAGCCTCCACAGCCTCTCTGGGCAGCCTGGKCCAGGGCTCCGGCACCCTCACACCAAAGAAGGGAAATGTTTCTATTTATTTCCCCTTGAAGCTCATCTTAAACGTAGAAAGTTTCAAACTCCAGCAAAATTAACCAGTATGTGCTGGGTAGAAAACCCAGCACCTGAGGTTGTAGCTGTGCTACTTGGTTTGCCTGTAATGTGACAAAACGTTTCCAGCTCYTCCAAGACCAGCGTCCTTCAGAGGGCTTTCCAGCACGTCTCCATCCCTCCCAGGCGCCGTGCCTTGATTCTCTTTCAGCAGGAGGCCATGGGGGAGAGGACACAACCTGTCCACATCCCCTTAGCCCATCTCACCATCCGAATCCGCATCTCAGCTGCTTCAATGACCTCTAGGTGCCTCATTCTGGGTCATGTGAAGGTCCTTCCCAATCATAATGGTTCTAGGGCTGAATCCTCACTATTTTCTCTTGCTGGCTCTGTGATGGTGACATGCAGGGACTGGCCACCCATCAGTGGTCACATCAATGTGACCAAGCCAGCTCCACATCCCTCCTGAGATACTGACTCTGCTCTGCTCACAGCATGGGCCACCCCTCAGCCTCAGCAGGGCGAGGCCATCCTCACCCCCTCTCCTTGCAGCTGCTTCCTTGTCAGCCTGTCCCAAATCCTGGATTACTGCAGAAGAACAAACACAGGATCCACCTGTCACTCTGCTCGAGATCAGATTATTTTTTAATTAAAAATTTCCTACAAAATAAAGAAAAAAGAGGATGAATGAGACCATGGGTGAGTGAGAGGTATGCATTTTTAATTGAGTACAATTAAAAACCTGCCACTTTGGCATGGCATTGCCTTCGGCCAAACTCTATTTGCATGAGTGATTATTCACTCCATTAGGAAGTCTGCTCAACTTTGCCTCCCTTGTCTTTGAAAGTATTAATAAATATTGATCAGACGCGCTCCTGTTTGCCTTTGCCCGAGCAGTTCTGATGGACTCATCTTCTGATGTTATCAAATAATGAAATATGAAAGAGCGGGCGGGATGAGCCCCTTGTTCTGTGATTTTTTATTTAGGCTCTTCATTTTACTTTCAGAAGTGCATTTGTCCCTGCCATTATAAATGCTCTTTTGATTATCAGGAGGAGGCCGAGGAAAGCACGTTGGGAATAAGGTGGGRGAAATAAATGGACGACAAGCAAAGGAGATCTCTCTTCAGCAAAACGCTGCCAAACTGCTTTGGTTTCTAATCTTGAGATTTAAAACCGGGGAGAAGAATTAATATTTATCAAAAGTCGATTCTATCATCTGACAAAGAGGTTAATAAATAATAATAGAGGATTAGTGAGCCTAACCACAAAGCAAAGCTCCTGTCGCCCCTCGGTCTGCTTCCACGTGAGCGCAGCTAAGCACATCAAGGTGGTCAATCCTAACGGAGCATCGGCATCGTCCGAGCTGCGAGATCCCCCCGGCTCTCCGCGTGAGATGTCTGGGGTAGGAAGAGAAGGGATCGAAGCTGATCGCACAAACCTTTGCTCACCTGGGAGTGAGCTCACGAAAGCTGCTGATGGGAACATCACCAACTGCTCGTGATGGGAAAACCACTAACTGCAGTCCYGTAAGGAACATCAATCTGACTTTGAGCCCTTGGCTCTTTAGGGTTGTAAAAAGCTGGCTAATACCTCCATTTACATTCAGTTTCAGGGCTGATAACCCTATTATGGGAGAGTGAGGAGATCTCTGGCATCCAAAGATGAATAGAACGTGATGCCATAAGGGAAATTCTCATTTTGCGGTTAATAGAGGATGCTAAACTAGTTTTGATTGCTAGTATGACATAGACTTAAAAAATCCCACCACTATAATGCTCGTTCATGGGATTAGTCCTTCTCTCACCCCCTGGTGGTCCACCAACCTAGATGACTGTGACCTGCTCTCCTCTGACTAAGGGCAATGGGATTTGGTGCAAAGTATCTGAACTGTCCCTTGAATTCTTAGGAGAGGCTTTTGAGGACAAAACCCATGTCTCAGAGCAAGCCCAAAGCCCAAGGACCGATTAACACGTTCTGCTGGTCTCTACTGTTAGTGGCCATGAAATTCCGAGGTTGCGTGAAGAACATCTTCGTACTATGAACAAATTCAGGAGGACAGATATCAGAGGTGGGAATGTTTCCAGGTCAAGGGAAACGCCTCTAATGAGAAATTAAACAGAAGAAGCCAATTAACACATACAACTGCTTTAAGTTGCCAGCAATGAACCCATTTCAACCAGGATGCATTTTCAGGGCATAATATCAGCAACAAAAAAGAAGAGCTCTCTTGAACTCTATCCTTGGAGAAGGAGAAAAATAAAGAGGCTTTCTCACATGGCAAAACCCTCTGAAAAAGCAATCAGGGTAAGACAAGCTCCTCTGAGGGCTATTAATACCATTCCCCATTTAAATGCTAATGCTAACCTATAACCCAGGGCCTGCGCACAAGAAAGTTTTCCAAAAGGTGGCCGGGTGAATTCAAAATTAAATTCTGATTTCCCTGACAATGATTTGATCTCTTCCTAGGAGAAGGACCTTCTGACAAACACTGTTATGTTTCGGAGCAAGGTATCTCACTGGAATTATCTATATATTATATAGGTGGATGTCTGGCCTATAATGGCGCAAAGACAGAGGTGTCRGTTCACATGGCAAGAACTCCCATCCAGGTGCTGGCTTATCCAGAAGGAATAAAARAAAGGGTTGCTTGCCTTATCTGCGCCTGGTTTTGGGCATTAGGGAGCCATTTTGCACCCAAAAATCCCTTAGGTGCTCCAGGAAGAAATAAAAAGTATGAAGCAGTATGAAGCACTGGGAAGCTAAATATAGGGGAAAAAAGAATCACACAAACCCAAGAATTAACAGGCAGGTGAAGAGGAAAAAAGACCAGAGCTGCAAGTGTAAAGTCAGCTGATTTTGATGCATGACACCTTGGTGGATGTATTATGTTTAAATATGCAGAGAAGTTGAATGAGTGAAAATAGGGGAGTTAGGAGAAAAGAAAAGGCGCAATCTTCACTTCATGTCACTCAGACAAAATGGATTTAGGGGATGAATTTGAATGAAGAGAAGAAAAGCCAAGAAATGGGCCCTTTGGGACTATCCTGCCTGCAGAGCACGAGGGGCCAAGGTGGGAAAGGAGAGAGGTGAGGGCAGCGTCAAGCGTGGGCATGGGAGAGGAGGCAGGAGACAGTCTTAGGATGCCCCATTTCCCAAAGCGAGTTTCTAACRCTTGAGAAAGCCAAGGAAAACTCGTAGAAACCAACAACTACTGCAATTTCTGCACCTCATAAAGATTGCAATGACGTTTGCACACACTCGTCAGTGATCAGCATTTCAAAGCACACCAGTGTCTACAAGGACGAGCACTGCTTCCTCTTCCCTCCTGGGAGCTAAGAGCAATCCTATAGAAACCAGTGATGGAAAGTGCCTCCTATGTCAATAACCGCTGCCCTTACACCGTGTTCTTCAAGTCCTGCCCATAACTGCAGCATTAAAACATGCCAGRGAATATCACTGCTCTTGGGAGACTATTCCACTGGGCAACATAAATCCTGATCATCTTTTTTTTTTTTAATTTCTCTGTTGATTTTTTAATTAACCCAGATCACTTCTGGGGAAAAGAGTGTTCACTCTCGGCCTCCAGACGGGCTCAAAGCGCTTTGGGGGAATTCACGCCGGTTTAGGTGTCAGCMCTACAGATGTTACTGCTGCGCGAGTCGCTCTCAGCTCCTTTGGCAACGCACGGCACGATTCCRCATGGAAAACACGGATGACCCAGAGCTGGGTCCCTACAAGACACGAGTGTCAAGGACATAAAGCACATGCACTTAGGAAGCTAAAATATGCAAACATCCAAGCTGTGAAATTGCCTCGCTAAAGACAATAAAATGCAAAAGGAAGAAATAAAAATGAATTTACAATATAATGCTACTTGGCGCTCCTGTGGCACCTCTGCAAATCACAGCCTTTAATAAACAGCAAGGCGGTGATGTAAGGAGAGCATTAGCTTTTCTTTTATTTCTTTTTTCTCYTTTTTTTACAGCTAGAGACCTAAGTAATTTGCCCAAGGTGAGAAACAGATACGGGAAGTCCTGGCACCTCCATCAGTCCTTTACCCTCTTTTGGACCACTGACTCCGGGGCAGAGAACTCTAACCAGCGCCTAGAGCCAGGTCGGAATGGGTGCATTTATTGAAGGGGTGCAAATTAAGCTCTGCTGACTAACGCCATCCATGTCATAAAAACAATTAGTCGGTTCATGACTTGGACAATTTCACCCGGCTGGGGACAGGTGATGAATGGAGACCTCCATGCATCAGAYGGCGTCACCACCAGTTCTTCACATCTCGTGTAAAAGCCCCTGCAGCCGCCCCTGGAGTGGGCCACGGTACCCAGTAATTACACAGCGTTTCAAAGGAAGGATAAATCCATTAATACCCATGGAATAATTTTTCAAAAACAAYGTCAGAGACACTCCTTGCAGCCCCACGCGGGCTGACATAATGGAGGACAGAATTTCTTGTTCTCCAAACGGAACTTTATAGGGTATTAAATAAGCACCCTCAGCACTTATCTAAATCTTTAATTAGTTCTATAATATACTGATGATATCAAGGCTAATTAAATTTATACAGATAAAGAGCAATGAAATTCTAACYAAGTGAGCTGGAAAGTACATATTAAATAGTAAATTTAATGGTTCAAGCAGATAAGTGCAATTTTATATAAAAAAATTAAATTCAATTTACATGTTGTATTAAAATTGATTTTGAGTGTGCAAATGATTGGAAAAAATCTTTTTAATATATCAGTAAAAGTGCTAATCCATCCTGTTTAAATATCAGTTATTAATGCCGGCATTTGCAAATAAGCCACACGCATTTGCATTTTTACTGCATATAGTAAAAAGGAAAAAAAATTATCTATACCATATGCCAGTTTATAAAGAATATTAAACAATTTTTTTCCCCCCCTTGCCTCATGCATAAATGAGAGGTGGAAATGAATGTAGCCCTAAAGAAGAGAGAGTCAGCACTTTGATGGGAAGCTCTACGAAGACTGCGCCGGTCAGCAAAAAATAACACAATTTTAGCTCTCCTTTGGGAACAACAATTGCTGTGGTGGGAACCCAGGCTTGTTTAGGAGCAAGTGGTTTGGAACGGCGTGCAGAAGCGCCGCGCGGTGACTGGGGAGCTTTGGATGGTTTTTAACAAAACCCACCAGGACTCTYTGGTGGTTGCTCATGGGTGAAGGTCACATCCCGTTGGATCCGCTTGCTAAGCACGACAGGCGGCAGCAAACGGCTCTAGGAAACGGTGACATCCATCGAGTCAGTGTCCACCGGCAGCAGAAGGTGACTGGGACTTGACCCTTCAAAGGGGAGGTTGAACTGCTAATTGGAGCCACATGAACTGCCAAAAATCTGTGAAGCTCCCAGGTTAGAGCTTGATTCCGGCCACCTTGTGTTCCTTTAGTTKGTATCCTGCAGCGGTCTCAAAAATTAGGAAAAGGGGCCTTTTGAGGCCATGCCAGCACCAAAATCGGTGTGCACAAAGCACYGTTGGARGACACAGGACTGGAGGGACTGGAAGGAGCCATCTCAGTTGAACGTACCCATTCAACACTGCTAGTAACTTCATCAAACTCCCTCCTAAGACTAACTCCACTCTTGGCTCTCATGACTCCTCATGGCAAGTTATTCCAGCCCCAGGGCCTGCCAAACCTTTCCAGCACTCTTCTCCAAGCCAAACGAGTATTTATTTCATCACACCTACTGTGCCAGTTCACGAGGCCTCCGGTGCTCAGACACTCKCAGCTTCCCAAGCTACATGTATTTACACAAGCTGATACTCATCTGCTCTCGCAGCAATACTTGTAGCTTAAATTGTTCTTCTCTTGACGTCCCTATGACAACTGAGGTGTTTGTTTCCAGAGAAGTCGTAGCCTCCCTGAGATATTATTCTMCTAGGTTAAGTAAGAAGGTCACTTCTAATGTTTTCTTTCGAATGATCCTGTTCCTGAAAAGAAGGACATCCCCATTAGCCACAGCAAGCACTGGGGCTGTTGTCTGCAGTACATCTGTGGCCTCTTCTGGCCATTTCAGCTTCAATCATCTCAACTTTTTTGAGCCAACAGATCTGCACTGTCCTGCAAACAGCACAAACCCACGGCACTTGCAACCCAAGCGTCTTCATTGATCAGTGTGGTTGAACCAACTGGCTTCAGGCCACTCATCATGGCCTCAGAGATGGCAGCCCGAGACCCACAGCAGGGCCCATCTCCTACCGACGCCGCCTCTAGGAGCTGCAGCCCTTTGCTCAGCCCCCTGAGAAATAAGGTCAGTCCACATGGAGTGAAGGCAGAATCTCAGCATCTTTCCTAAACTGACAGAGCAGTTCCCAGGCATTAAATCCAGGGAAGTCCCTCTRACCCACTCCTTTCATGTCATTGCAGGGAAACGTCCTCTAATGCCACAAAACTTCCAAGAACTGCCTAGAACTACTGTGTGGGAACCGAACCTGTYGGGTTTTGTACCAATTTATTAACCTCCTTTCTCAGTTCCCACTGATGCTCCCCAAGAGTCTTCAGAAACCATAAAGCACTAACCTCATCTATTGTCAGATGGCTCCTTTATGGTGGAGGAAAGGAAAATCTGTCAAGACCACAGAGTGAGGCTGAAGTCCTTGGTGTGTGTGAAGGATGGACACAACCAAGTAAAAGCCATCCCCACGCTGTCACCCGTGGTACCACCTGAGTAACCTCCCAGCACTGTCCTCCCCACTGGTCTCAACCTCCAAACTCCCTCCAAAGACAAAAAGCACMAGCAAAGGGAGAAGGGATTTTGCAGAGAGCACCAGACAGTTAACAGATGGCCAAAAACTACCATCGTTTACCACGTTGCATTGGGTTTATGAAAACAACCTAGAGTACAAAGGCACTTTACYCACTAATAAAGATATATTTTACATATTGCTTCTTCCTCATAATACAAAGCTGTTCTTCACGAGAGCAGGGAACTTGCTACTATTTGCACTTCTCTTGCTCTTGTTTTTTGCACATATGACAATGTGCAATATGCATCTGATACATGACTTCAATAAGCACTTGAGGGACAGACTTTGGCTTTAGATGTTAACGCACTTACGTGGTGTGAGATGTCACTTGAGTTTCACATCCTTTCTGTGTTATTTGATCTCAAAGCTGGAATGAACATTTTAAAATTCAAGACAAGCTTTACAGCCTTCAGTGACATCTGAGTAAGAGATTAGACATTGCAGATCATTTCCTGACAAGGATACACGTTCATATATGTTCATATCGTATGTGCATACTGAAACACTGRGTATAATTATTTTACTGCCTTCTGAAAAAAAACAACAACTTACATTTTCAGTCTTTACCTGAACACATAGATTTCTCCTGGCTACAAAGCCCAGGTTCATTATGGGACACATTTAATTGCTACATCAGAGTTTGTGTGTTGATATTCTGCATCTGATGTGYGAAAGTTCAGGGACGCCAATCAGGCGCGGTGCAGATGCCACTCTGCAAAATGGTCTCAGACAGTCTCCATCTGTCAGATATGGTAATACTTGCGCTCAATCAATAACTCACCTCCTTAACTCCATGTTTCCTGCAGTTGAGTCAGAATTTTCAACSTCAGCCTCGCCAGAGGATCTACCTCAGGTGGAGAGGAATGGTCTGATCTGCATTCCCCATGAGGGCTGCTGTGTTCCTGTGCCCTGGGGTCTGTTGCAGACYGTAGCTGAAGAACCACCACACAGTTTACTCTGTTCTTTCCCAGTTTAGCTAAAACCTCCAGTTCCTCTTTGGGAGTGTTGCTGTCTTCTTATCAGGGGAAGGAAGTCACAGGACTATTTATGAAGGTCCCACCTTAGTATCCAGAGTCCAACTCAGCTGGACCAAACCTTTTCTGGGAAAGCTCATGGTAATAATAAAAACCACTGCAGAGGCTGAATACCCCAAATGGGACTGTTAACTGCCATGAGTTGAGGAGGGAGGAAAGCAGGAGCTCATGGGAGCTCATGGGAGAAGAYGGGCTGCTCAGTGGTCTCTCCTCTCTGCGTTGGGTGCTGGTCAGTGTCCCTTACTCTCCAGAAGGGCAGTGTGGAAAGCCATACAGAATCCACCAGGAGAGATAGCTGCCCAGCAGGAGGGCAAATTATTGCCCTAATTATGAGTCCATCAGCAATCAGCACCTGACWATCGCTGAACTTTCCTTGGCCAACTTGGATTCAGTGGGCGATGCAGGAGAAGAAATCAGGGCAATACCATGTCATGCACACAGATGTTACCGATGGCATCTGCCTGGAAGGACCTGCACGTCCACAGGCAGCAATGACTTTAACTCAGAGGACCAGCAGTGCTTGTTGCATGACCTGGCTTTGCTCAGCTGGTGGAAAACCTTCTATCTTGTGTAGGACTGGGCAATGGGACTTACTACTAGCCCTGGCTTGGCCACAAAATGTCAAAACRCACCAAAAGATTAGTGCAGTGAATGAAATAATGCCGGGTCCTCACTGGATACCGAGGAATTAACTGTAGAGGGCAACRGAGGGAAATGGACACAAGAGTGCCTAGCGGGGCCGTTCCAGATGGGTTGTTCCTCTTGTGGTCCCAGTAAAGTAACTGTGTCTGTGACCTTGGCTATCCAAGGGCAATGTTTTGGAAAGCGAATCCCACAATAAATCTGGGAAGAGAAGCTGCCCATGCTGAATCTATGCAGAAGAAGTGGTTTCAGCTACTTAGGATGACAAGCAATGGAGATGGATTGGAGCTGGCTGAAGACCACACTAGGATGGCAATGTGAGGGGCATGGCCAACCAAAGGTCCTCGAGCTGCCTGCAAGCCTGAAGCAGTTAAGCGCGGCACATGATGAGCTGGACATGCAATGAGCGTGCACGTTGTCATGGGCTCGTGCAGCACAAATGCTCCTATCTCCACAGGCCTGTGTTGTGTCTTGGGGCTCTTCCTCATCRAGGTGACTCACAGGAGCAGGGTATGGTTGGCTCTGCTCCACGGTTTCAAGGCTGGACCTGCACTGCATCCTACTCAGCATCCTCTGCCCTAACCCTATCGCTGTCATGGCCTGACCCTGTTGGTCTTCTCAGATCTGTCAGTTTTGTTCTTGCCTCATTTCTCYTCTTCCTTCCCCTGTTCTAGCAGAAACCGGCCCCGGGCCATTGCTCCCTCCCCAGCTCCTCTCCCCTCCTTCCTGTCCTTCCCCGCTGGTCTCCTTGGGCTGCCAACATTGGTGTTTTACACCCCATTGGCTTCTACCTTCCAAGTGAAACACTTCCGCCCTGATGCCCCTGAATCAAGAGGATAAAGGGTGAAACACCCTGACTTTGTCTGAGAGAGGGATCTGGGATGGATGTGACATCAGGATGTGACTGCAGTGGCTCCGAGAAGCGTCGAGGGGTGATTCTGGAAACGTCTCGCCTGGCACCAACACCTCTTCCTTCCGAGCACRTTCCCGGGTGTCCTGAGACCCGGAGTCCGGGCGCACGTTCCCCGGAGCACCGCGGTTCCTGACGAGCTCTGACCCGCAGGGCCACCCATGTGCTAGCCAGGCACTCGTGCACATCTCTGCTACCGGCGGGGCTCGTGCTGGAGAGCGGCAGCCTCGTGGGCAAGAGGCAGGACGTTTCCCCAACTGCTGCCATTTGCAGGCGGCAGCTGGGCCACAGAGAGACGTTTCCAGCTGACAGTCCAGCATTTACCTTTATTTCAGCGGCAGACACACACCTGGGGTGGGTGTTCTTCACACACTGATGGTTCCTCCCCTTGCTGGTGCTATTTTTTTTTCCCTTTAAGGCCAATTTTCATTTGTGGAACATCTGCCTGTCCTCTATCAGGAAGCTCCCAACACGCCGACCCATCTTCAGTGCACAACCCCGTTTGTAAGGACAGGCGCAGAACGGAATTTCCAAAAGCTGCTCCTGGATTCCTCCCACCCCATGATGCGAGGCCACGTTCCCATCTGCCTGGCAATCTAAGAGCCTTCATATTCCCATCCCTTCCACCTCTCCTGGGCAAATCCTTCCTGTAACACGGGGCRGCTCTTCCTGCTCCCAGGGGAATCCAGAGGATCCGGAATCAAAGCGAGTGGCTCCACTGGACCTACCTACTGCCTGCACAGCTGGTTTGGTAGGTGCTGCTCTTTGCTGCTGGAGATGGAATGAGGCCAAGTGCTCGAAGGATCATTCCCCTCCATCCTCCCTGCACCTTCCAACCTGCTGACTCCTGCTGCCCGCTGCARCTCTCCCGCTGTCTGCTCCAGTTGGCTCCGGAGGGAGCAGCCTGAGGGATGGGTCACATCCCGCAGGGACGGTGTCTTCTTCCTGCCGGACAACCAGCACTTCCCTAAGCTCAAACTTGAGCTAAAGCAACTGCAGCTCTGCAAGGAGCCGACCGCTGCCAAAGTGTCCTCGCCGAGGCCAAAGTCACTAGAAGCAGAGATTAGGAAGAAAAACTTCTGAAAAGAAAAATCCTTTCCCTTTAATTAACATTAGCAATGCAGCATGACAGCAAGAGATAAACACACATGCACCTACACAAATAACGAGCTTGGGAACATAAAGTAATTACTTTGATTTTTTTTTTTTTTCCACCAACATTCAAAACTTATTAGTCTGGAGAAAGCACCTATCAGCAAAAGACTGTCACCTCCGGGATAAATGAGGAATTTGTTTGTAATTCATTTCGAGGAGAATATAGCCTGATGTTTTTAATGCACTACAGGAACGTGCTCTGGCCAAGTCTAGCAGCCAAAGCCATTTCTTCACGCTGTTTATTCACAGCTCCCTGAACCTGCGTCCCTGGAAACGCGAGCAGGGGCTTTTGCTGGCTGAGGTTCATCTCCACCRATCGCTTCCCCCATGCACCGAGCGCGCCAAGTCAACGGGGCCCCTCCGTTTCTGAGTCCATTTCCAGTTTAGCAAAACTAAATTAATCTCCTTCCTCAGAACAACTCCGACATTCACATTCAGGCAGTGAAAATCATTACGGAGGCCACTAAAACCCGCGCCTCTAAAGGTTACCGTGCGAAGATTAAAAGCGCCTCCAGGAAGGACTGAAAYGGCTGATGAAAATAAAACCTTTGAGTCAACAGCGGGAAGCCTGCGCGGGGCTGCCACGTGCCGGGACCAGCCCCGTGCTCTGTGATGCTTCCCTTGCTCGGTGGAGCGTTACGGGGGGATGAGGGATGTGCTGGGAGCCCAAGCCCTGCAGCCTGCTCTGCCTGCAGGAATGCAGCGCCTGCCAAACGAATCCAGCCTCCGAATCCGGTGGTTTTGGGGCTGCTCCTGCGTGCAAAATCCTACTGAGGCATTTACAGGTTGAGTGTCCACATGCGAAGCGACTTCCTGACACCTAAGGTGGGTTGTCTTGCCTACCCRCAGGCGCCTGCCATGGGCGAAGTCACCTCAGCAGGTCACTTTGGCTCTGCAGAGCCTCGTGAGGCAGGAACGGGMGCTCTTAGGAGGCCACTTTCCTCAAGGCACTTGGACCCTTTTGGAGAATCCCACTCTCAGCACGCTCCTTTCCCACCAGGAGCAGCAAATGGGACCAAGGGCAGCCAGCTCAGATAGAGACAAGACTGTGGAGGACCTTGGTAGGGCAGGGCACCCACAGGCCACCACCCCGTGTCTCCCCAATGCCCGGCAGGTGTTTGAATCACCAAGGCAGCAAAATCCCCTCCCGGAGGAATTGCTAATCCRTGCAAGGGGAGGACGGATGGGCTGTCATTAGCTGGTGGTTAAGCCACTCTCATGCCACCTTCACGTGCTCAAGTGCTACTCCTGACACAAAAATTCCTTAAGGACAAACACGAGAAATGTCATTCCCCAAGAGCCAGCTGGTAGATCAGCCAGGGCATTCTGGGGCTTTTCCCAGCAYGGAGAATCAGCAGCAGACCCAGCGTTTCCCAGGCTAAACCAACAAACACGGAATGTGCAACTTGGTGAGCATGAGAACCAAGGCCGTCCATCCTCCGACCGGAGRGAGGCCAAATGGCCCAAGAACGGGGACAGAGGAGTCCCGGCTCAGCCTAMCTTAGGGCAAAGTCCCACTTTCAGGAGCGCTACCATTTTGGAGCATTACAGCTCATTTCCCTGTTTGTCCCCTCTGCTTCACTTGTGCCGGCGCAGCTGCCTGCAAGGCGTCTGCAAACCAGCCTTGGATCCTGCCAAGAGAGACAACCTGCCGGTGCAAGAGCCCAAGGGCGTCCCCTCCCCGTGGGCCGAGTTGCTTCTGGAAGGCGTTTTGGGCAGCCTCGTTATTGCCCCAGGTGGAAGGGAGCTCCCATGCCCTACGTGGTATCCCAAGGATGGCCACAGAGAGCATAAGGAAGCTCCAAACCCACTGGGAAACACCAGGCTCCAAAAAGAAGAAAGAAAAGAAGAARGACCTGTATTACATGGTCACCTATCCATCCTCAAGGACCTTCGCATCACGGACAAGTGATTTGGGTTCAAAGACAGACCAAGCTCCTCTCTGAAATAAACACCACCCCGCAGCATCTGCATGGCTCTACGTGTGGGAAGACGCTCTCCCATCACCCAGTTCATAGGGGGAAGATGGAGGAAGCAAGAGGGTCACCAGGCAGCTGAGGGGGGTTTCTTAATCCTCCATGGTTGGGATTTTTGGTTAATGCAGTGAAACCACTAACTACAGCTAATTAAACCTGCACTGAGATCAGAGAGAGAAAATGAGAGGAAAGAAAGGAAAAGAAAATACAGATTTTGTTGTAACCCAGTCCTTAATTGAAAACCAAATCAGCTTTGTTAATTAAAAGCAGGGAAACCTAAATGAGGGCACGCTTCACAGACCCGCACCGTGGACCCAGCATCATGATGGAGCTACGGGGCCTCTCCCACCCTGCCGAGGGGAAGCTCTTCTTCCAGAGCCTGTTCTGTCCCCGTTTTGCAGAAGGATCTTCCCAGATTTGACCCTGCAAAGTGCTGATCGCTGATGCAAAGTGCCACTGCCCGCTGCAGCACGGAGCCCCTGCGGGCAGGCCGCGAGCACRGGGGAACCCTCCACCCCAAAACATCCGCCCTTTGGGGAACCAGAAAGAAGTCCTCCCTCCAACACGGTCCCAGGAGGAGGTGGATCTGAATGGGGTCCCAGAAACCCGTCTGGGTGCCTGGCTGCAGAGGGAGGAGGTTCAGTCTGCAGGATGGCCCAGGCCTCATCAGGGTGTTACAGGATACGTCGGTGTGCAGGTACCCAGGGCTGGGGGCTCTGCTGGCTCAGGAGCCGTCTGTTTTTCAGCCATGGAGACAAAAATAATAATAAAAAGTCATAACATGTTGCTATGTCACCATAACCTTGATATCTCAGCAATGGCAACTGGACATTTGGGCGGTTCTTTAGGGATGGAAGTGACTCAGTGGCAGGCAGGGCCCCAAAACTCTTACGTTACCAATGGAAAAGGTCCTGAGTTACCTCCAAGAGGATGAGGAACTTCAGGCGATGGCTGCTGCTACCCACAGCTAGACCTCAGCTATGGCCTTCTTGGCTTTGACATCCTTGGCTTTGACATTCTTGACGTCCAATTCTTAACATTATCCTGAATGTGGTGATTAATCCTCATGGGAAAGGAGCCATCGCCCTCCCTCGTTTCAGCTTTCCACCTCTTCCCTCTGCAGCTGCGCCCAACCCATGCACTACACAACCAGCCTTTAATGGCTCCGTCAAGAGGAAAACCTGGAGGGGAAATACTATTTCTTGCTCAGAAGCAAGAAGCAGGACCTGCTTATGGACGCTGGGATCCCGGAGGGATCTCATGCCCACGGGCTCTCCTTCCCTATGCACAACCCCAGTAGATGGCAGCATCTTATTGCTTATTCTGCTGCCAGGACAGTCTCGTGCAGCAGGTGGGAGACACAGGAATCTCTTCCACCCCTACACAATTGAACAAAATAATCCCCTGCCTTAGAGTCGCAGCAGGAGGGTAGYCCTGAATCCCCAACTCAGCATCCTTAGCAGGACTGCACTCCTAAAKGAAACCCTTTCTTTCCATGGCCCTGCTCTTGCAGCTTGGGGATCCTTCCAGCTGAAGTTAATTTTCCAATGCATTTCCAGGCATTTTCCAATGATGTCAGTGCAAGAAGACGCAGACCAAGCCGGGATGACCCTGCTCTCTCCATGGGCACTAGTGYTAAAAGCAACGGGTCTGTTTGCACCGTGTGACCGTAGCCCAAGGCCAGCGCTGCCTCTTGGCACCGACTGAGCGACTCCTAAAACTGCAGCGTCCACGTCCCCTCCTCTGCTGTGCTAAGCTTCGACTTACAAAACAGAGAGCTTAGCAAAAATAGAGGCAAAAATAAGGCAAAACAGGCACAGATGGAGAGCCGCTGTGGATAGGCTGCTTCCCAAGCCCACGTTACTCTCTTTGCATSCACCTTTGCAGTGTCTCCGGTGTCGGAGCACCCAGGTCTCTGGATCTGACCCCACCATGTGATGCAGGAGTTGGACACAGATCCAAAACAAAGTTCAACCTTCKGACTCTGGCTCCAGCTGCATCCTCCCGGGTCCTTCTTCTCTTACCTGTCTTAAGTGCAGACCCAGAAGGCAAATTCTGGGGAAAGGGGAGCGTCTCCTCTCCCCTTTGCCTGGAAGTTCCAGGGCCTTCTACAAACTCCTTGCTGGTTCTTGCTCACTCCAAGCCACATGATGACCATTCTCTCCTGATTTCCTGTCTATATGGGTGCAGGGAAGCCCCCAAGAAAACAAAAATACAAGTGGGGGCACCTCCATTGTAGCCTCACCAGAGCAGAGGACCGGGGTCGGGAGCAGGAGCTGCAGCTGCATTTAGACGGGAAGCGGGAGCTGAGGTCGTTACTGCTCAGGAAGGATAAAAATTCCTTGTGCACAGGCCGACACACTGGATCACGGGCACCCGGACTGCACYTCAAGGGTTCATCCATGGTCAACGCATGAACAAATGTCTGGAATCCTGATGGCTCCTTCCAGCACCCGCTTCTCTGGGGACTTCTCTGGGTGGCCTGGGTGCTCCGGTGGTGGCAATGTGAGTGTCACCCGCACTAGAGAGACACAGTCACAGGCAAGGGCTCTGCCRACACCTTCAGCAGCAGGAAAACAAGGTTTTCTGGTCCCTGTGGGAGCAGYTGAAGAACCCGCGGCCTCGGCTCAGCCTCTCATGGAGAGTGTTTTACAGGGGAGAGTGTTTTACAGTATTAATCACTATTMATACTGAGCTACAAACGGAGAGCAAACCCAGGCCAACGGCGGTCACTGCGAGCGCTACCCGGAGCAGCAGCAGCAGCAGGAGGACCCCCGAGGCAAGGCCCGTGCACGCAGACCCAGCGGGTGCCCCACGCTGCACGCCAGCTTGGGCTTGGGCTGCTTCCCAACCCCATAATGAAGGCTACATGGCAATAATAGCAACAATAACAATGATGAGGAAGCCATGCTCAAAACCGTTCATCCAGGTCGAGTTGTTCATGGGGTAGAAATTACGTTGCTGTTTATGCAATGGAGATATTTCAACATTGCTCCTTCCCTTTCCTTCACTCCCAGCACAATTTGCGTTGGAAAACAAGGCAATTTTATCACTGTCAAGTCTCTGAAAGACATCTTTTTCTTTTCCCAATGGAAAATGAACATGTAAGATGTAAATAATGATGAATAATGCTGAATCAGCAGCCCAGCCCAGTCCTGACTTATCTCTGCCATAATCTCTGCATAAACATCTAAGTTTGTTGTGCAAGATAAAGRAGGGGCAGGAAAAGAGGGAGAGGACAAAGGAGATGAACTGCAATCCAAATTCATAGCTGGATTTTATCCCTCTCATGGCAGATGGGTCTGAAAATTCAGAAATTTGGAGGCATCTGGAATCCATTCTCAAGCCCAGACTTTGCAGTATGTGTCTGCATAATGCATGCAGGAAGAAAATACGGCTTTTTCTCAAACGCAGCAGGGAATGCCCTGACAACTGATCGCATTTCTGCTGCCCTAGATGCTGGACACACTCTACACACACGTAAGAGAAAATCTACTAATACTGTCAAGAAATGCTGCAAATGCCCTTTTGCAATGCAGAGAAGTGYACAAATCTCAGCAGTCACAACCAGTGTATTTGATTCCTGCCACTGGAGAGCTCTGGARCCTGCAGAAATCAGCAGGTTCTTTTTCTCCCAATGGAAACGTGCTCAYGCTCCGAGTCATGACACTTGTCGGCTTTCCCATCTCAGGTCCATGTATGTTTGAGGAGGGAATGTAGGGA
>PTEX01000082.1:329522-572120 GCA_003342815.1 Eudromia elegans
GGGACGTGGTTATGTAAAAGGGGAAGCCACMGGAGAAGCGTTCAGGAGCCATCCAAAGAACAGAGGCATGAAACATGCTCCAAAATCACAGGAATCAGCCCCAAAAGAAAGAGGGAAGCCAGGCAGCCAGAGCAGCTAAAAAAAGACATGGTCCAACTTGTATGATGGGAGGAAATGTGCATCACAGGAGCCACGTGCTGCTGTGCACAAGCTCAGGTACAGCCTGCAAGCTCCACGGCTCTCGGCGATGGTGGCCGAGTAGGGCATGGGAGGAGACCTGTTTGCCACAAAACTCGTGGAAAAAGAGGGCTGGGGTCCCTGCRTTCGATGTCCCGAAAGCTCCTGGTCTGGCACCTCATCCCTCAYGGAGCGAGGGGGGAAGGAGGAGCCTGTTCCCGTCCTTTCCAACCCCAYGTGACATTTTGCTGCTCTGGAGGTCACAGCTCTGCTGCTACTGGATCCTCACGACATCCAGCAGGAAAGGGCTGGTCTTACCCCGCCGGCCTCCCGTGGCACTTGGTCAGGGCTTYGTTATTTGGGTGCCAGCTGTGGTTAGCACCCGCTCAAGGCCAGCTCTGCCTGCCAAAAATCCGGGCTAATTTATTTAATATTTCAACCGAATAGAGGGGGGGAAAAAAAACATTTAGAAAGGAAAGATTGAATTTGGGAATTATATTCCCTGGAGAGTTAGTAATGGATCCCTCTCTCTTTCTCTGCCTCCCTCAGGCCTCAGCATTCATAACTTCCCCATGTCAATGTTATTATGAGCAGACTAATTCAATAATGAGATCATTCCCCATATGAGAGTCCAAGGAAATGAGGCACTCAGTCATACCCTCCTTTCCCTCGTCTGAAGCAGTCAAGCTTCTCTCATCATTTAATCCCCAGGAGCAATGGCCAAGCAGTGACACCAACAATCTCCAGTGTTGGCACTGGTTCATATCCAAGCATCACACCAGACTGAGTCATTTGACCTATATGCCTTAAAATGCAACGTCCAGGCTCTTCCTTTGGCTCTTTCTCAGGCACAAATACCCATCACCGAACCCATCACTGCCTCAGAGATCTAGGCAATACTCTGCAAACGAAGTAGCAAGATGGGTGAAGGACTTGCAAGCTGACACCTCTTGTTTTGATGTGGGTATCACCAGTATTTTTAAGAGCAACAGAAGTTGAAGAGAGACATYTGGAAACCCTCAGGTGGATGCACACTCTTTTGGTAACCTTAAGTCTTCCAAAAATGACCAGCTCGTAGCCAAAGCAGAACTCATCAAGCCCAAGATCCACCTAGCTTCAACTGCACCCAAGACCTATACCTAGAAGCTTYTCCTTTCCTGGGCTTAGCTCTTCAGGGAACTGCACCAACACGAAGCCTTACACATAGATATTTTGCTGGGATCTCCGCTCTGAGCTGATGCCAAGCTCAGACCCTGTTGTTCTGAACCTATCTCAGCTAAACCTCCGGTACAACAGGAGGAAAAGGACCCCTATGATGGACACTTCTGTTGTTTTAACTTCATTTTATCCAATCATCCATCCACCGGAACGCACAACGGATGGTTTAACCTCTGAAAGGAGCCATGGCTGCACATGTGGACATCCAAGTAGTGACTGATAGGATGACACGGGGTCCAGAGCTCACCTTGCAAAGTCCAGGTCGGCTTCACGGGACATAGTGATGTTGGTCAGGTTCTGCTGGAGGATGAAGATGTTCCTGCACATCTTCTTGATGCCGGATTCACTGATGCGCTTGAAATAGTGGGCACCATTGATGAGAATGCAGGAAATAAGGTGGCCCAGGCCTGTGAGAAGAGGAAAAACAAATGGAAAGATCTCAGGAGGAAGACATTAGTGACAATAATTCCTCATAAGAAGAGTGAAAGGGCACCGTTAAGCAACGCATGCAGTCTGGAACAGGAGACACAGCGCCTATCTGTGAAAGCCTTCAGCATTTTTAGAGGTCTTCCAAGTTTTCTTCATTAGTAAAAATACAACCATGAAAACTCCAGTTTGCATTAACACAGTCATTGGTCTCTCAGAAACGTGCTAGATTTATCACGAAGCTTCAGACGACAACTCTTTTGGTCCTCCTCTCTCCAGCAAGGTGATGGACCACTACTCTTACAAAATTATAGCATTTCAACCAATAATCAAGGGAAAAGGTGATATTTTTTTCCAGGTAAATGCTCTGCCCATGACAGCAGAAAAAGTAACCTTTTTGTACAACTTTTCTCCGGCCAGTTCAGACCATGAAAGCACCTCTGCTCCAGGTGGTTGAGAAGAAGGACCGCAGCACAGGCTCTCTGCAGGCATATGGCAGGGCTAATCATCAGGGGGGAAAAGTGGAGATTTGCTTGTAAATCTTACACAGAAATGTTGTTTTGGGTGAGCAAACATGGAAGTTAAGAAGCAATTTTCACAAATTTGTATCTTCTGTCCGAATGGGATCTCCATCCTTCCTCCCCTGCTGGAAGTTGTAGCCAGCTGCTAAAGGCTGTAACCAACACCAGAACGATGCATCTATTCGTGCCTCACTACAAACAGGAAAAGAAAAGCCCAATTCACTCAGGACACAGGTCTGAATAATACTAGGCATGATAAAAGCCTGAATTAAGAAGATTTGCTCATGTACAGTCAAGCAGCATTGGTTATATGCAGATCTTAAGACTAACTTTAAAGCTGCCTACACTTGTAAAAGGCTGTGTGTAGAAATTCAGTCTTCTGTGCTAGTGGTCCCTATGACTCTGTGAAGAGCCATTTTGCTTACAAGTTGAGCAGACACCATAGACCAGACTGGTAGGGGGCCTGTCTGAAGACCCCTTCAACGTGCTGGTCATCACTCAGGTCAGGAAGGATCAGCTCTGTCCACCTCCAACAAGTGACTGCCCCTTGGTAGAGCATTCTCCAGTCTTGTACTTGGCAAGATTTCCAATACTCTTGTTCAACACAAGTACTTTGTGGACTAAAAAATGTACCATCAGATGGCTATATCGATATGTGGGGAAAAGCTACAGCTGCTAAAGACCTTCTCTTGAATCAGTAGGCAGTGCATAGTGAGGTTAGGCAAGCCAGGAAAGCATTGATCTCTGCTGGTACAATACAGAGGAGCATCTCCAGTCCCCATCCTCCCCTGCCTTTGAGAAACCAAGGCATAAAATGACATCCTGCCACAGAGGCAACAAAAGTGTGCGTCAGCACCACAAATAAATGCAGGGGAGATGAACCAAAGCATGATTTATATCCTCAAAGGTAATCAGAACAGATGAGACATCAGAACAGCTAATGTTCTCTAAATTTAATTTTAGAAATGGAACGGCTACATTTTGGATAGAAACTGTGCTCTAATAGAGCTGTGCTCATAATATACCCACACGCTCCACGGCTTCCCATGGAAGAACTTGTCCTGCGTGTTTATCAACTCACTGCTTGCAGTACCTTGAATTCGTCATGAGCCCATTTCTTTTATTCACACACTCAAGACAGGGTGCGGGTGCAGCAGGGTTTTGAGCATCCTTCATTTCCATGGATCTCACCAATCTGTGTCTTACCCAGACAGATTTTTCAGTTTGAGGCAAAGACTGGAGTCATTTCATCTGAACCAAACCCTTGGTCATACCAAGCACTATAGAGCACCTGCTTCACCCCCTCCCTACACTCCTCTGTGACACCAGCAGCCACAGGGGAGGAGTGCCCGACCTTCGAAGATGTACTGGAACTTGTGTTGCTGAAGGCTGGCGCTCATGGCTTCCTCGATAGCGCTGATGTCCTTGTTGAGCCGCACCACGAGCGGGTCGTAATCCATGCTCTCCACGTTGGCAATGATGGCGTAGTTCCCTTGCTTAGCCAGTGGGATGAGATAGTGGAAGCAATGAACCCTATGAGACAGGAGAGAGAAGTGTCCTAACACAGCAAACCCAAAGGGGTAAAATGATATCAGGTGATACTCAAAAAAATGGTTCTAGATGGGAAAACTCCTGCAGCAGGATGTGTTTTTTTGTTGTTATGAACAGAAATGCCAGCAACAACTTGACAATTCCACATGTTCAAATCCACTAAAACCTGTGGAAGTCCCAGAGGAGGCCATGAAAATCCATCAACTACAAAATATGGGTCTCAGGAGGCACCAGTGAATGATTTGGAGGGAGCAGAACATGTCTGCACTGCTGGCTTTGCCTTTGGTTTCTCCACTGAGACTGGTAGGGAGGAGGAGATCTGCATAGGCCATTCCTCTGCAAGGAAAATGGGGCCTTGATGTCAACCTCAAAACCTCCTTCTCCCAGCACTCCAGGCAGCTCCAAGACCCTTGCAGGATGTCTGACCTTTCCTACGTTCTTCTGCTTGCTTTGATGTGAAGACTTTTTGTTTCGTTACCATCAAGGCCACCAAGGTCTACAGTTTTTAAATAGTTAATGCAGAGTTTCATGTGCCAGCCAGGCCTCAAACAGAATCTGATGAGCAGCATTTCCTTCACACCTCAGAAGAGGTCAAGGCTGCTCCTGAAGTCCCGTTTGTCTTTTATTTCTCCCTCCAGACGGGAGGAACGCACTGACCGCGCTGCTGTTTGCCCAAGAGACAACCAAGCACATCGGATATCGTAGGGACACAGAGCTGCTGCTGAGCACAGCGAAGCTCCAGTCAAAATCTGTCTTTTAATAACAATGAAAAAAGTCAGAACAAGTAGAATATACATGATGCACCAAGTATTGCCTTCTTATTTCACTACCTGACTACTTCACTACTCGAGTGGAATCTCCTGGGGATAATCAGCAAAAAGAGTGAGTTGGGGGACACGAAACAACAACTAACAGGCCCAGGATTAAATCCCATGGATTTAACACCCTTGCAAACATTTTCTTTTCCAGTTGCCTGCTCAGTGGAAGGTCTGCAGGCAGTGAGCAATCCCATCACTGGAAAAATTGTCTGCACCCAAATCCTCTATGAGTGCTCTCAAAAAAAACCCCGAAAAAAATAAGACAAAACAAAAATAAAAAATAATTAGGCTGTTAAGGCATTTCTCCAGAACCTACAAAGGGAAAATGCGGTGTCCAACAGCAAAATCCCTTTGGACTTGTGTAGGACTTGGGTTTCACTCACATCACGTAATGGGGTCTGCAGGTTGCCTGGGCTCTTTTGAAGGTCACCCATCTAAGAAGCAGGACCAACTCCGAGCTCAGGTGAGACATCCCTGGCGTTGCTGGAGGTCAAGTGTGACGGGAAGCCCGTGCAGGAACCTGCCCAGGCTGGTGCTGACACCACAAGTCCAGGTCAGCCCTGGCATCACCTAGTAACATCTCAGCTGGAAACTTGCTCCATTTCCCTACCTTCACAACCTCTTCCTCAAACCCTTCAAGCCTCAGCTCATGTGCGATGCCTGTGATAAAGTGGTGGGCAGATGATGGATGGCAGGTTGAAGGGCTGCTGGCAGGAACTAATGTGTCTTTTTTCCACAGCTACATATTGACTTCACCAGAGCTCTGCCAACGCACGCCACGATGCGACACGGCTCAGGACATGTCACAGCAGAGCAACCCGAGGGCCCGCCAAGTCTCACCGCCTGCTCCCGACATTTCCTTACGTTTGCTGCTTCAGAGGAAGCGAAGCAATGAAAATACACCTGGCCAGGGCGATGCATGAGGGGGAAAAAAGAGCCTTTCCAGCCCCACGGTGGACAGCTGGCAGCCTGAAGAAAGAGATTTGCTGCCTTTGATGTTTGCATGTGTAGTCAGAGACATCATAAAATTCCCCAGCCCTTTAAAAAAGCCAGCTGGTGCTCACCCCCTTCCCCAGTTTCTGTTACTRTTTGAAAAAGTAGTAAGAAAAGCTCCTATTTGCAATCCAAAGCACAATGGGTGATAAATGCGCAGGCACCTGGTAGACTCCGCAAACATCATTGTGCAATTTTCTAAGAACAAAGCCCCAGAAAACTCATTTTTCCTCATCTCTGTCATACAAGGGGACAACGGAAAAGCAGCAGCTCTTTTGTGCTGCCATCCTCCCGCACCAGGACCGAGAGACCTGCACTTACTGAACTGAGGAGCAGCCCCGACCTGTATGGCCGGGTCATTTCTACTTCACCRAGAGTCAAATACCTTCTGGGAGAGGGAAATCTAGCTACTCTGGTCCTTATGTAGCTGAGTTATAGTGATGTTTAAGACAGCTACCAAGCACCAGGTCCAGAGTAGAGACTGCTGGACTCCAGCTCAGGCTTCGTGCCTCCCTCCCACTTCTGGTTGTCCAAAGGTCTGGCATTTCTGGAATGACCCTCGCTCTCCTGAACGTGGCTGCTACAGCAGACCCATGTAGCTGCCCCGGGTGCTGCAGAGGTGCCCCTGGACACAATTTCAGCCTGTGGCCTCCAAAGCCCACCCGCAATGTCGGCGCTCAGGGCTTTTACCTGACTTCCAAGTGCAGAACCAGCAGGCAGCGGTCAGCCATCTCCTGGAAAGCCTTGGCCAGCTCGCTAAGGCTCTGCATGATCTGCTCGTAGGCTGGGAGGTGCTCCACGCTGGCATGGCCGTCCTGGCCGGGGGACAGGGCTAGCAAGAGAGGAGAGGACACATTCATCTAACGAGCACAGCTCTGCTCCAGCACCTTGTCCGCTCGCATCCCGAACGCGCACGTTCTCCCCCAGCTTGGGCTCAGCAGCAACGTCTATAAKCCRRGAGTATAKGAAGCCACGAACCGCAATGGATTAWATCCCAAAGTGAATCTGAGGGGTTTAATCAACCACCAGGGCACATTTGCTTGGAGAGACGTTGCTACGTGATGGGTATTTCTGCAGMTGCAGATTCCAGGGACATTTATCTTGCTTTGCCCAGATGAAGAGCAATGCTGCTTAGGAGCCGCAGCGCGGTGCGGAGGAAACATAATCCTTCTTGGTCACCACGGGCTTCCCCACCTAATCTCAGGGGAATCATTTGGTCTCTTTGCACCCCTCCAGAGGCATGTGGGAGGTTTCCTTCCTTCTGGCCAAAAAACCCACAGCTTTTGGGCACTGAGGTGGCTGAGGAACAGYCAAAAGAACCAAGTTGATCGTGATCATTTTTTCTTAGCCTTACTGAAACCAAAGCTGGTTACAGCCCCATCTTGAGTCTTCCTGCTCCCAGATTGAGAAGGCCTTAAAATACTGGCATAAATCCCCATGAATCCCCATTGGCTCTCTGGGAACAGAGCCAGGAAGATGTAACCCTACAGCGTTTACCCACTATATTCTGTCAATACYGCCCGAATCTAAACCCATCTCCCCTGCAACACAAATCACTGTCAGTTAAAGAAAGATTTTCAATAACAAGTAACATGCTATTATCATATATCCTGTCCTAATGAGAGGAAGTTTATCCCAAATATCCGAGTTCAAGCCCTCGTTCAAGCACCCCTTTAGAGACGACTTCCTGCACAGGCTGATCAGCAATGTTTGAAATCAGGCAGCCCCCTTGGGCACCTTCCTCTTGAATTAAACCCCATGGCTCCAAGCAAGCTCCCGGATCATCAAGCCCTTGGTAGCATCGTGTCTTCAGCAGAAACTTGCCTGTTCTATTAGAATCATGCAGATTTCCCCACTCTTTACTTACCTCCTTCAAAACCTCACATATCCAACAATTAAATCCTAATTTCCAGCCTAGATTCACTTACATTCATATTTGGTTCTTTACATGCCAATAACGTTCTTTAAGTACCCTCCTATCCCTGACACTTAATTTCCAATGGAATAATCAGAAACTTCCCGAGAGGTGAAGAAAGGCAATTAGCTCCCATGGATGCCTCCAAGAGAGGCTTCCCACCCTCCGAGCACCTCCACACACCATTTAATTCTCCTTCAGCACAGCTAACCAGAGCTGCAACCGAGGACAAGGTAGGACCGGTGCTGCGAAGGCTTCTCCTCCTCTTCTGCTCTATCTGCTTCTTTTYCCCCATGGTTTCCTTGCATTTTGAGCTCATCGTTGCTCTGTGATCGAGTAATGGAGATACGCTATCTGCTGGCAGTAATAAATGGCTCTTATTCTCTTCTCTTCCACTCCTGTTAGCTACACAACAGACAAACACTTAGCCAGGCACCGGCTCAACTCTGGGCACAATGGACTTATCCATCAGYGAGGAGCCGCTGACGATAAAACTTCCATTGGGACGGAGGCTGATTAAATAAATGCTGCTTGCTGCTGTTTGTGTAGCCAGAGCCCTGCTTTGAAACAGGAACCTTGCTGATCTTTGGATTCGCCCACAAAATTAAGTGCACCTTCAAATCTAGCCRGAAAAGAAAAGAAGAAACGACGGACTAAAAAGACCCACTCGATTCTGTGCAAAACAAATGGAAATAGAGGTAAACACGTAAGGCAGCACGCTACAATTACAGGCAGGCGGCAAAGCAAACGGGAAAGATTGCACAAAGCCAAGTGCCTAATTGTGCATCTAATTTTACCGTGCATTACAAGAGAGAAGAATGTGCACAGATGAAACCGTCCTCCAATCACAGCGGAATTTATGAAGTTTTTTGATTTTTKKTTTTTTTTTTTTTCACTTTTAACAAAGAGACTGTAACGGATAAAGAAATTCTGAGCCTGGCGAGAGCTGCTGAACATAATTAACTGGCCTGATGTGGGAAAAAAAAAGGGAAAGAAATGGGGAAAGGGTGGTAATAACCTGCTCAGGGTGCCTGGAAATAATGAGGATCCCCTCCTAGCTCAAGCACGGAGACGCTTCTCCAAGGCTCCGTCTGACAACTGGGGTCTCTCCACAAAGGAAAAGGAATTACGGGCTGGGCTGAGGCCCTCATTTGCACAGCCTCTATTCCCAGGTCACCGTGTGGAGAGGGAAGGTGCTCGGGGAGAGAGGTGGGTGTTTGTCCAGCTGCCACCGCTATGCTCGGGGGCTCCCAGTGTCACTGGCTTCACTGGAGGGTGGTGGGACCCCTGGATGATGCAGCAGCCACTTTAGGGTTGGTCACAGCGTATGGCATGAAGCCTTCTCTGTGCTGATGGAAAATATCTGTTTTTGGTCAACTAAATGATAAAATTCCTACACTTTTTGCAGAAGCTTCTGCTGACGCGGGTCCTGGCGGGAGTTAACTGCAGGCTGCTCGAGCGCTGCCCCCTTGGAAGCAGTGGAGATGGATGGACCATCCACCGAACCACAGGATTTGTCCCGTTCCAGCTGCAAGGCAAGACACGTGCGTGCATTCTTCTGCTCTCCAAATCCCATTTACAGCAATTGGAGCATAGCTGTAAGCATAGCTGTAATTGCGTTTGTCAGTGGGGTTAAGAACAGAGAGACAGCGACAACCTGTCGCTTGATGAACCTCCGAGCACACGAGTCCATCTGGRGCTTTGTAGCCCCCGTGGGCAGGAGGAGGACTCGAGCTGGTAGTTTCCTGGGTTTTTTGTGTTTTCAAGATCAGAAAGGCCTTTCAAAGGCCACATTACACCTCCACTTCCACGAGAAAAGGGTAAAACTCATCAAAGATGAGCAGGAAAAGGACAGAGAACCGTCAAGTGAGATGTCCTGAAATCATCTGAGCCCAGTGACGGGCCCTCACATCACACTGCCTGGTGGCAACTTCTTCAGCAAGAGCCACCAACCTCCATATGAGCCATCAACGCCCCTTTTTCCTCCTTTGGCCACCTGGAAAAGATGGTTCTGCTGCTGTTTTCTTGCCGTGCAGTGAGAAAATCCTGTTTCCTTCAGATTCACTCAGAACAGTTTTACCTCCATCATCCTCAATKATATGAACCCAGAGAAGGAATTGCAGCAGCAGGACAAAACCAGAGCCCAAACTATTGAGGAGCCTTGGAAAAAAAGAACGAAAAGGGCCTTTGGGCAGACAGTTACGTATGTGCAGCAATGCATGGGCATTTAGGAAGCCAGAAGACATCCCAAGCTCTTTGCCCACAGGGCAGCACCGGCATCTCCAGCTGAGCAGGAGGAGGAACTGAGTGGATTAGCAGGAGAGGTCCCCACCCACCCCCTCTTGCCCTTCTCATCCTTTTAAGAACCATGGCCCGTTTCTAACAAATAACACTAACGTTATTTGCCTCCCTGGGCTTCCCAGGCTGCTGCATGATAACAGAGGTTTAGCTTGGGGCAGGGGGGGGTTCTTTTATTTTTTCCAGCTTGCTGTGAGCGCAGCCAAGACGTCTCGCTCGAAGGAGAGGGAATGCTTCATTCCAGCAAACCTGTGAAAAAACAACCCTAACACGCCAGTTGTCACCAGCGATTCCTGTCACTTTGCAACCCTCTGCGGTGCTGCTGCCTCCCGACAGCGCGTGCCTGGTAAATGGATGGATGCAAATGCCTCAGCCCCGGGAATATTAAACCCAACCTGCAGCGTTGCCCATMAACGAGCCTCTGTAAGCAAGTGAGGCCTTCAAGGTCCAGCCTGGTCGCATCCTGCTCGAGTGCAGCAGCAGCCACTGTGTTTCAGCGATTCAATAGCACCAGAAGAGCAACCCATCGCGGGCTACAGGCTCTGCCTGGGCTACGGTGCAGCCCAAACCCACAAAATAAACCTGCAAAATTCCTCGTAGAAGGAGGAAGGGGGCCACATCACACGTTCTTGAACTTCAGCTTCTTCATCCCTTGCTCCCAAGAAGATGCAACCCAGAGACAACTGCAGACACGGGCATGCAGGAGGGAAGTGCTGTGGGGTAGGTGCCTGCAATGCTCCGACTCGGGGTTACCTCTCCTCTCTTATGGGGACCACTGACACGTCACATTCTCTCCCCATGCCTCAGTTTCCACCGTGCAGAACGTGGATAACCTTTTCACCCATTGCTGTAAGCTCTCTAGGTCTCCAGGTYGTGCTCAGTGAGGTTGCTGAGGGAYGCGAGGTGCYGGGAGATGGGGCTTGTTTGTCTGCTGAGATCCCCCTCCCCGAGAGGAAACACAAGAAACTCCAGGACCCTCCATGCAGGGGGACGGAGATGTCAGGATTAAGGCACGGCAACGTGGGTACTTGCCRAAGATTAAACAGCCTCAACAGCCAAAGAGGGGCAGACAAAGCAAATCAACTCAAATGATTTGCTCTCAGTGGGAATAACTACCAGGACCCCGCTCTCGAGCCGCTTTTCTTTCCGTGCTTATACATCTTTCCTCCCACTTTGATCCCTTCTGGCTCTTGGGATGCGGGCTCGATCCAATTTAGAGCGCGCGCTCGCCACGGAGCAGGGGCCTTCTCCTTTCATCCGCTTGCAAAGCGCTCGGCACACCCGCGGTGCCGCGGAAATAATGAACAACAACAACCAGCCGCAACCTCGTACGGCCACTCGGGCTGGTTTCTGGCTGCACGAGTCCTGTTTGAAGCTCTAAGGCACCGATCATTCACTGTCTACCTCTAAATTGGTCTGTTTGGGGGATCTCAGAGCTGCAGCTCTATCGAAAAGGGAGGGAACGAGCCATAAAACCTGGCACTGGATTTTGATTCTCCCAAAGTTCATGAAATTCCTTTCAGAGCTATAGRGACTGAGCAACCAAAGCTAGATTTTGATTACGACAGCCTTCCCCTCCCTTGTCGTAGGCGTGGATTGAACCTTTGGGGCTCTGAGCAGTGGCAGACTGCTTTAAATATTCATGCAGACACTGCAGTTTTGCTCCTTCTGGCCTAAATTGTTCTCTTTACGGATCTGAAGTATGGAGAAAAATAAATAAGAGCAGCGACATCTCTCAAGACTTGCAGGGACCGGAGTCCCTCAGCCACGGAACCTGCCCAATGACTTTCATCCAGCACTTTAATTTCCATCACGGCATCACTTGTCCTCTCCATGCAAACCAAGATGCAGGTCTGCAGCCCACGCAGCCAGCCAGGGCCATGGCCCTGCAGACCAGTTACGCAGAGGAAGGATCTCTCAATGTTCCCTTTGATTCATATTTAAGGACCAAGAAAAGAATAATCAGAAGGTGCCCAAGGTCAGCACCGAGGTCCAGATCACCCAACTCCTYGTGTCCAAGAGAGTACAGGGAGACACAAGAGGATTCAATGAGGGYTGGTGCAGGACTAAGCCACGTGTCCCCCAGCTGGACCCGAGCCCCATCATTGAGCAAAGCAAAGGTTCATTGAGGTTCTGAGGAAGCCAGGGMAGGAAAGAGAATTTATGCCCCAAAACCTTCAAAAAGAGTCACCCAGGTGGGTCATGTTCCACCATTTTTTTCCCCTCTTTTTGCTGAATTCCAGGTCAAAAATTCAAGAGTGGGAGAGAGGACGGCCCCAGCCGTGCTGGAAAGGAGCAAGCACAGTCACGTGCGATGAGCGGCGGGCGATAAGCTGGCCAGGCRGCAGCCCCATCAGTTCAGTAAACACTAATGATGAGGACAGCACAGACTGTCAGCGGTGATAAAGAACGGCCTAAACACTCTATTAGTTTTTCATTTTGTGAATTAATGCCTTTTATGGCGTGGGTACACTCGCTGGTTAATGAATTGTCTCGTTAGAGCTGCCTGCGGAGCTCCTCGTCTGCCTCTGCTGGCAGGCATAAATTTCACAGGGAAATTAGCACTTTTAAGAAGGCAATAACTCCTCCAAAAGTGGTTTGTTTTCCACTAGTTTTTGCACATATGCAGCTGTTGAGAGAGGGATTATCAGGGAAAAACTTGTTTTGGAGAGCTGGAGGGGCAGGAGGAAGAACGGCGGTGGGAGGACCTAGCTCCATCCTACAACAAGGCATGGAAAGTCTTGCCCACCCAACACTTTGCTCGGAGTATTTTGCATGCAAGTCTGCAATGGGTGATGATTGTATTTTTGAGAAAGGGAGATTTGCTTYATTTCCAAAACTCTAAACTGAAATCCACGGTGGGGGTTGCAGGGCAGGTTCTTACACTGATGCAGAACGTGCAGCTGTGGACAGGCCTTGGAGAGCAACCACGGCTGTAGGCTTTGAACGAGGGAGAAGGTCGTGGTGGGTCAGCCCAGGGTGATGCAGCTAAGAAGCCTCCTCCATGTTAAATGTTCCTATTTTCAGTAATTTCAGACGTAACGTTCCCCTTCCCCATCCTTCTCAGAAATACTGCCTCTTGGGCTGAATTGTACCGCTGCAGAAGGGACTTGATTTAGAAAGCTTAGCAAATATCCATTAAYCTGCTTTTGAGTTATGGGAGGTATTTGGGCCCTGGTAAGTGTTTCCCACCCTCCTTTGTGCTGGGCTAGGCAAAACCAGCCACACACTTCACTCGGCTCATTAGAGGCAGGGCAAAACTGCAGCTCCACCGAAGCCAATGGAGACACTTCCATCAATCCCCACGGACTCAGCAGGTCACTCCAAGCTAATTTCTTTCCCTACTAAGGTCAGCAGCAGCTTTGTCACTGATTTCAAGGAGAAGAAACATTCAGAGATGCAAATRTTTGTGAATGAACCAGCAAAAACARGAGAAAGGAAAACCCAAACCCTCCAGGCCACCAGCTTAGGGAAAGGCCCTGTGTCCTCGGTGCTGATGGAGAMTATTTCAACTTCTGTTCTTAATAAAGAACGCTTCAGAGACTTAAAAATAAACATAATGCCATAGCATAAAATTAATGGCATTTCAGTGKTGTCTGAGTTGGCTCATGCTGTGCCTGGAGTTGGTCAAGCGGGCTGGGAAAGGGGGAAGTACTAGAAACCCACTGAGATGCCACCAAATTGCCCGTGAAAACACAAGCATAAATTCAGTTTTTGGCTGGGTTAACATCACTGCAAAACTTCTCCAGCTAGCAGATACCATGAGAGGGACATATTTCTAAGAAGACTTTAGCCTCATAATCTTCTGGGCTCACTAGGAGCACAAGGAAGGGAAGTGCTGGAGTCAGCTGGTGTCCTGCTGCACAAGAGCTACGACGCTCTTTGCAGAGAGCTGGGAACAAGGTGAGGAAGGTATAAAGCAGATAAATATGGGTAAGGATATACCTTACGGGCCCTTTTTCTGAGTTTTGGGGGGRTATTCATTTTTAAGTAGGTTGGTCTAAAAAGCAACGGGATTGGTAGCATGAACATCTATGCTGGAAGGCAAACTGCAAGGAACGAGTCTTTTCCAGCAGGATACAGAGAAACGTGTGAATCTGAAAATCCAGGGAACTATGGACGTTTTCAAAATAGGGTGGAGAATGGGAGTATCACTGGACCTACTCACAGGAAAGGAAACGGGCACATTGCAAAGACCATGTTACATCGGCAGAACATTGTGCTCTGCATCAGCAGACTCCTGTTTCTCCCTGACTCCTGCCTGTTTGAGATCCACTTGCCTCAAACGCTGCAGGAAGATAAATGCCAATTAGAGGAGATCAAATGTCATACGATAAGCTACGATAAGTCATAACGATAAGCTACGTGTTGACCCTGCACACCAGATCAACACGTGGGCTGCACCGCGGTGAGCCCGTGGTCGGAGATGAAGCACCATGAATGGCACAGRGTGTGCAGCCTGCCTTGAGATGAAGAGAGATGAGGAAGGCTCAGAACGACCGAGAAAGGGGCTTCCAAGCTTTCGGTTTATTACATTTACAGGATAGAGCACTAACCGKTCTGTCTCTTAAGTGAAACAACAAAAAATTGGATGATGAAACTGCTTAAGAAGCTAAAACGGAAAGTGCTCATTTAGAACGAGTTGTATTGAAGCCGTAGGATACCACTAGACAGCACGAGCCCTCCAAATGCAGCTTTTTAACTTAAAGGCAGTTCTGCATCAGGAAGAAACGTGCGGGCTTCTCTGCCTTACAAGGAAACGTGCTTTGCCTCGGCAAGGTGAGGCAAGAGAACGCACGGGTTCTGCTGCTGCATGAGATCAGCCCTGGGTGGATCGTCTTTAATTGGGCTTTAGGCAAGGCTGTGTGTTAACAGAAGGGGTCTAGGAAGAAAAGCACCTGATGCAGCAAAATGAACAGGTTCAGTGACAGCAAAAAAAGAAAAAAAGAGAAAAAAACCCCAAGCCCYGACTTGTGAGAAATACGGCCGTGTTTAAGGGCTGAATTCAGTCCATTCGAAGCACTGGGGTTAAGCACAAGCRCTGGCTGAGTTCACTGCTGCAGCATGGCCTGACTGCTAAACRAAAGGCATCAATTTGACCAGCGCCTTGGGCCTGATTTTCCTTTGTACCAAGGCCCTTTTACAACACTCTGCCAGCAGAAAGGGGCCTTAAAGTGACCACAAATTACAGCCCCTTTACTCCAGGAGAGTGCTCTAAAGGGGCTCCAACATCAGTTTCAAGACTGATGTTGGRGTTGACTGACGTTGAAACTCCCTCCCTCGAGTGCTGCAGCAYGCCGTCCATCAGCCAGCGGAGCCCAGCCCGGCATGGGGGCCGTGGGGCAGGGCAGAGGGACGGATGACAYGTGGGACGCTACGTGGTCCTCATGCTCTAATGGCCTTCACTTCCCCAAGTATCCCGAGACCTGTGGCTGGCAAATGCAATGCAAATGCTGAGTGCCAGGACTAGGAAGAGCCGGGTGGTGACAGGTYATCTGCACTATTTGCTCAAGAGTTGTTATGCCAAGGGTTTCTCCTCTTGCACTTCTTGGGAAAGCTCCAGCTCATTGGGAAGGCTGCATGGGGATGGTGCCCACCTGTAGAAGCAGCAGTGATGGCATCTTCTTCACGTTGCCTTTTGATTCTTGTGGGAGCTGCTTGTGAATAGGAGAAGGTGACCAGGCTTGGAGCCATCCTGGATAACAGAAGCTTGCCATACGGACTGTTCTTGTCTAGGAAGGGTCTGGGAGAACTGCAAGTGCCTTATACTCTGCATGGGCCAAGTTCTGCCCTCATTGCAACGCAAATCACAGCAACTTCTCCTTGCTGAACCCCCAGAAAACACCTCTGCATTTTATAACACCTTCAAAACCTGCTAACAGACCACATTACATTCTGACAGCAATCCTAACTGGCCTCGCTCTCAGGGCCTGGCCATGTTCTTTCCACCCTTCAGCATCCACGGACCAAGCCAGCGACTCCTCAACTTTATTGCTGGTGTCCTCGTGACGTCACTTTTAAGTATTTCTGCCAGGAAACCTGTCMGGTTCATATCCTCATCCGGGATGAAGGCTGCAAATGGGGAAACCACTGCCAAACACGGCCATGGGAAGTATCAGTTCCATGGGAGAACTGCTGTGTTTCAAATATGGTTTTCACCAAATATCTAGACTTCAACTCTCAGCCACTGCAGGCCCTGGAGGAGCCTGGAGCCTACAGGAAGCCAGGCTCACGTAGAAGACCTTGAATTTTGCCATTTTGGAGAGTTTTTGATTCTTGTGGCAACCTCTGAGGGACGCTGGGGAGGATCTGGGGTGACAACTCAGGAGCAGGGCCAAGCTGAACCTTAAGAAGAGAGACAATAAGTCTTCAGTTTGGTTTGGTTGCCCCAAAATTCTTCATTAAAGATGAGAAGCGGAAAGGGAGGATAATGGACTTGGCAAAACCTTGGACAGATGCAAAGATATCTACTTATCAACAGACATGCACAGACCCATTGTGCAAATGTAAATACTTGTAAATACTGTAAATGTAAATACTTGATGRGTGCAAGTTGAACCCCAGGCAGCTCCATGTCCACGTGAGGAAGAACTTCTTTGGTGTGAGGGTGCYGGAGCCCTGGCCCAGGCTGCCCAGAGAGGCTGTGGAGGCTCCTGCTCTGGAGACCTTCAAACCCACCTGGATGCCGCCCTGTGCCCCGTGCTCTGGGTGTCCCTGCTGGAGCAGGGGGGTTGGACTAGATGATCCCTAGAGGTCCCTTCCAACCTCAACCGTTCTGGGATTTTGGGACACTTGGCTTCCCAAAAGCCATCTAGAAGAGCCAGCCAAGCCTGCCTTGATGTTTTAAACACAAGACTTCACTCAGCTGGGCCCTAGCTGCTGACTGCAGCAACCCAATGTCAAGAAGATGCCAAAAAGGCTTCAGGAGGGTGCACACAGCTCGCTGCGCTAATGGCTCATCTCTCATCTTTCCACCTACCCACAGAATGCAACCGCTTAAAAATACAAAGATTGCCCCAGCTCCTTCATCATCCCTAACGATAGATTTTTTTTTTTGTAATATTCAGAGGGTTTCAGATGGCTGAAGTTGAGGTAGGGGAAAAGGATGGGAGTGCAACACACCCATGTACAGCACAGCAGTGGAGCGGCAGAGGAAGAGGAGAGRAAACCTCACTCCTGTTTTCATATAAAACCTATTAAAAAATTTCTTGACTTCCCCAGCTAAATCATCCACTTCCTGCAACTTTAATCCCGAAATGGTTGTTGTTAAAAGGAAGCTTGTATTCCCTCAAAAGACAAGAGAAGAAGCAAGTGACTTTGTCATATCTGACTGCTTTGGAAAATACAAAATCCAATTCTGAGGGAATGCAGATAAGGGCAGAGCTAGGGAAGAGCCATCAGCTTAGCAAACACTAAATAATGAAGAATGCTGAGACTGTCCAGCACGATAAAACACTCTATTAGCAAGACTGTTTTTAAATGGGTGATAATTGTGGCACCTCCACAGTGAAAGGTTATTGAATTTTTATCTGGAGTAAAGGGGGCCTTTTGGCAGCCTAACCAGAAAATCAATCCCTTTTTTAGCAGGTTTCCCAAACAATGTCCAAAATATCTCCAGCTCCGCCTCTTCATGTCCTAAGATTTTAGCTATGTCCCTAAATTGCCCGTTTACAGTCAAGGAAAAAGCAGATGGACAAGGATGGACAGTGGAGCTACAACATGCACATGGTGGAGATATTGTATCTCTGGCAAAGCACCAGTAATTCTGGTCCCAATTGAGTGAGGCCAAGATATAATTTCAAGGTTTTGAAGTAGAAATGAGTCTCTAGGAATGAAGGTCCAAAAAATCAGGCATGTGCTTTCTATCTGCCACTTGCTGGCCTATTAGAAGAGAGGAAAACTCCCCAAATGTTGGGAAAACACTAGGAAGTGAAGAGTGAGGCAGCTAAGATGCACATTGAGTCGTCGTTGCAACAGGGAGCACCAGTCAGTTGAGTCCAGTTGAACACCAGTTGAGTTGGTTGCTCAACTCAAGTTGGTTCCCTACTTCTCTCTCTTCCTCATCACGCACTGGCCCAACAGGCATCATGCAYGGACAAGAAAACCCTGCCAGTTAATGGGATTATTACCAGCTAATGGGATTAAGGCTGTTGTTCAGGCATAGACACCATAAAGTAGCATTTATTCCAAAGACTAATACAGAATAAAGCAGAAGATGATAGAGATGCTCAAGGGAAGGCAAGAGGTACCCAGCAGCTCAAGTCAGCTCCCARCAGCTAGCAGGGGCAGTAACATCCTCCTGCTTGTGTACAAGGAACCAAGCAGTCCAGTTGGGCTGATCTTCACGCCTGCAAGTCTTACAAACAAAGCCATGCTGGGACTGTAGAATGGTCTAAGAGATCAAGTAACTWCTGAAGGGCTGAGTTTGAGGAGCTGCAACACAGGGTAACAAAAGAAGAAATCCTTTATTCAGCTTCACTTTTGCCCCGTTTTCTTCCCTCCTTTGCCCTGGTTCTCATTGACACACTGGGGCTGGCAGCGTGTGCTCCATTCATTGTATTCTCCTTCTCAAAGATCTGTGCTCCTCCATACATCACTGCTGCATTTGTAAACACTTCTGACTTACACCACCACCTCTGCCCCTCGGCACTGCTTTTCCTTCTCCCATATAGACCGTGAGCAGCTCTATTGATGTTCCACTTAGGAGGAATATCCCACCAGGCTTCATTTATAATCACAAGGTCAACAGTCACTTCAGTTCCTAACACTGAGGCTTCTTCCTCTTGTTTCCAACGCTCCTGGCATTTGTATACAGCCATTTTACTGCATCTGTATAAAGTTATTACAAAGGAAGATGGATTTTTATTGTCAGTAGGATGCTGCCAAGGAAAATATTACACGTCMTACTTTTATGTGTATTCATGGCTGCGTGGAGCATCCTCTCAGAAGCTTGGAAGTCAAACGTGTGCCCTTTTTATGTTTGGAAAATAGTGGTTTTCTTAAAAGTTTTGAGGTCCAGATAGAACTGAAATGATCAAAAATGGTTCTGATTCTGACAACTGTGACAGAGAGTAACTCCTCATCCAAAAGTAGTCACCTGGGAACTAAAATTCTAAAGTTCTAACTAAAGTTCCAGGAATAAATATTTGGCTGTTGAGTTTTAAGAGCATTTGCCTTAAGACTGCCAGCCAGCTAGAGAAGCTCTATCTACAGCTGAGATATAAAGCAACGACCGTATCGTTTAGCACCAGCAAATGTCCCCATCGCCGTCTTGGCAAATAAGACTGAGGTGATTTTCAATGCCAAATTCCCCATTGCAACGTGTTGTTGGGTGACAGCACTGCTAGGAACAGCCAAAACGCAGCCCATCCTCAGTCTGTCCCCTTCTACCCGGGCATCCTACCAAGCTAAGCAAGGCTTTTTTCCCCTGTTAAGCTCTTCTTCTCTGCTCCTCATCCACAGCATCGTGCTGCAATTAAACAGATGCTTCCTTCCACGCCCCGGGCAGCTGCATTTAATACAATCCATAGTGCCGGCATTGGAGAAAAGAGAGGATGCTCCGCGCTTGTAAAATGCACAACGTGACACTAGAGGGACCTAGGGCAATGCAAAGTGTTGGAACAAATTTACGGCCACGTCCYTAGGGCTGGCGTCTGGCACGTGGCAGCTTTGGGGAACGTCACAGCAGGCAGAGGAGAACTGAACCCTGTGGCCCTAAGGAAAGCTGAGCCCTGTGCCAGCTGCGCCCAAATAACATCCCCGGGAGTCAGCAGCAGCAGAACTGCTGCAGGACACGGATTAAGAGTTGTCATGCTCTTCAGTGCACGCTGTCTGAAGCTCTGCAGCATTTGTTTCTTGGGAAACACCCAAAACTCTTYCCCTAAATGATCCGAATAAAGGGAGTCAGCACTTTGCAGCCTGTTACCTAAAAGCCTGCTTAAAAAGAGATGCCTCGGAAGACTGCCAGTTGTGTTAACTGACCGGCCGCGTATCCCTGAATTCTGTTTAGGGGGAAGAAAAGGTTGTGGAGGCTGCTGTTGTGAGCAAGTGGCGTGTGGATGGAAGGCGGATGAGCCAACGATTCCCAGCTCCTGAGATGAGCAATAACCACACTTCTAGCAGCATCCCACGGCCCACAGCGTGGCACGGGATGGAGGCGGCTCTTCAGACAAGGATTCCATCTCCTGGGCAGTGCTGCATCCTTCCAACACAACCTGCTGCCATTAATCACACCAGGGCCCCCAGCAACGTGCACACACCAACCCTGCCACCGTGGTGCATGTGGCCCGTTCCTGGAAAAGCCTCTAGAGCTACTAGAACAGCTCGGGGAGGGATGCTTCTGCCATCCTCACCCACTCTGCAACCAGAACTGGTGTCCCACCAGCGTGTTCGCTGGGACAAGGGAGGCCAAGCTGCTTTGCTTTAGGTGCTTTGCTTCACGTGCCTAGGAGAGATGCTATGGGCGACCTGCAAACTGGTAGAACCCAGTGCTGTCAACAGATGGAAAATCCCTTTGAAATCAAGTACGAGAGGAGGTCCCCCCTCCCACAAATACAGTATAATCATCTAGGTGGGGGCCAAAGGTGGCCTCAGACCATGGTTGTTGCTTACCCTGGGTGGCTGAGAGGCTGGAGAAGGCCGCCTTGGTGCGTCCAGCCAACCACTCCAGGCTCTCGTGCATGTTGGCCAAGGCCTTCAGGTCGCTGACGTCGCGCAGGATCTCCTGCTGAGGGATCAGTTTGTCCCCCAGGTTCCCRATGAGAACCTCCGACTCCTTGCCGAAAGCAGCCCTGAAACGTGAGGTAAAACAACCCAATGTGAGTCGAGCACATGGTGGATGGGGTGAGAGAGCAGCCCCATGCCCGGCAGCATCACACTGGCCTGTGCTGAACTATCCCAGCACGTGGTTGCAGCAATTTGCCTGCTGGAGCTTTCCAAATGCCTCATTACAAAGAATACAAAATTCAGCAGCTCGCGACCCCTCTTGCTCACAAGCCCTCAAGTTAATTTTCCTCCCTGTAGTTACAAATTGGAGCCCAGCCAGCCGCAACGCCCTTTCCCACCGGCATTTACACCTTGCAGAGCCCTGCAGATGCCTCCTACATCCCCACGTTATACGCAAAAATAACGTATTGCATATGCAGGTCTTGTAATCTTCCCTTGCAAGTCAGTCCCTCCAACCCCTGAATCAGTATCTTGCTCATATATACTCCAAAAGAACAYACATTGCCATGAAAACTGATGGTTTAAAAGGACAAAAGGACAAGAAGAAGTGGTTCTGAGTATTACTCTGTGCATTATTTTATCAGGACGGATGCAGCACCTGGTGAAAAGGGATGATCAAGACATGTTTTTACACCACATGACGATTTGTATCTAAAATCTGAAACAAACCCCTCCCTTCAAGGTTTGTAAGCGCTCAATCCAATGTTGTGGTCCAGCCTTTGCATTCAGATCAAGCTTTCAATACTCACCTCTGTGAAGAGCTGCTAGGGAAAGGCCCTGGATGGATTTTCATGGCATTTTTCAGCTCTTCTGCAGGTTAAGGAATGAATTGCAGGAGCAGCTCTCCTCTGGTAGGACTTTTTGTGTAGCACGGAGAATGCTGGGCAATGCTTCCTACACCTAATTCCAACAGCTTCTGCATGGAACAGTTTACTGAGAGACTCCAAGTGCCGGCACATTCACCATGGGCCTCTGTACACGGTTCCAAYCATCAGTTGCTCTTTTGGTGACACATTTGCATTCCACTTTCATTCAACTTTGCAAACCTCAACTTCCCGTCATTAGATCTTTTATGAACTTACAATGAGGAATCATGCTGCTGAGCATAATAGCTGCAACGAGCTGCAGCAAAATAACTCCAGCAGTGGCATTTTATCCACTTGCTAAGTAGTTTTATTGCCAGCATCTCACTAGATTTGTGGGACTTCACTGTCACTTGAGAAAGCAAACAACAACGCTGAAATGGTTTAAAATTGCTCAGCTGAATTCATTAGAAGCATAAAATAAAAATAACCTCCATTAAAAAAATCTCTTTGAGGATTTTCTTCTGCTTGACAATGAAAAATATGTTGCCTCGGGGCTGTATCTCAGGTATTGTGGTTTTGGAGGAAACCTCTATTGGCTACAGTGGAGGACTGAGTCTCACCAAYGTCTTCGTCCTCAAAGGATACAGCAGTGTTGACTTAGCTGCTCCTCTCCTCCACGGGATGAGGTTAATTCTGACCCATTCTGGCTACCTGAAATAATAAAATCCTTTCTGTGCTTCAGGAAAGCCCTAGGAAGCTTTCCCAAAYGGGCATTTCCATGAGATTGGGATAAAATCATGAAGTTTCTTGCTTGGAGTGCAAGAGTTACCCAAATCTGCTCATTGCCCATATTTTTCCTGATGCTGCCCATGAGCTGGAAAGGCCAAGTGGATCACTCAAAGTCCATACAGGAGTTTGAAGCCAAACACATTAAACCAGGTAGCCAAAGCTCCTATTTGGGGCTTGACCTCCTTGAATGTGGCTTTTCCATACAAAACACACAAAAATAAGCAGTTCTTTGCAGCCTCYCACTTGAGGGACCGTTATATTAGTAGTCTGTAGAAAGCAAAGCAAGGTGTATTTTCCATTTTTACACCTGGGAGGTGCACAAATGAGGTCCTCTCCACGATGCCCTACCCTAAACTACTGTCGGGATGCACGAGATTCCGCCATTCATCCTAAAATACCAACACAAATTTGTATTGCAAGGACAGCAAACACATCTGATTGCTTTCTCTAACAGACACCTCGGCCTGCAGCAGCCCTGGGTCCCTGCTCTGTGAAACATGCTGCAATCCATAACAGAGAAACTGCAGCGAGTAATTCATGTTTCAAAGGTAACTCGGGCAACTTCTGGGGGGTCCCAGGAACTGCAGTTCAAACCTGCTGTTGGCAATTGCTTCCCTGGAGCCAATTTTGGCTGTTGTTCTGRATCCCTGCTTGAGAGAGCGTTCACYAGGTGCATTTCTGACTCCCAGGCTAAGCATGGAATGGCAAGGAAGCAAGTGACAGTAGAGCACGACAGCAGAGCATGTGATCTTGATGCTCCTCTTGTGAATACTTGCATTAAAACAGCATCCCTGCACCTGTGATGCCCATCCTGTTTATCAGCCAATGCTTTACCTGACATATTTACAGCTGTAAGGGACTACTCGGGACAGGGAGAGGAGGGAGATTTTGCAAACAAAGCCTCCAYGTACAGAAGGATCTGCAGTCACATCACGCTCTTAGTTTTGAGGTTCCTCATCCCGACAGCTCAATGGGGGTCCTTGGGTTGAATTACCATAACTTTGACAAGGCAACTTCCATCCTATCCTAACCTCAACAGTTCCTTTGGACTCTGCCACCCCACGACTTAGGYTGAACTCTCACGTATGGAAATTCCTAGTGAGAAAGATGGAAATTTTAGACATTGAGGAAACGTTGCAACACAGTAGCTCAGAACAGAGAGCTCCGGGGGAACACTCTACTCCCTGGGAGCCCTTCAGGTGTGTGGATACCCACGCTCAGCAAGGAGATCAGTATYGCATCCCAGCTAGACTGGGGCAAAACTCAAGCCCTGCTCTTGAGGAGCACCAAGGGAGCACGTTGAAGGCCACTTACAGGTGGGGACACCACAGCACACGGAGTCCTTGCATTGCCTGAGCTATGTAATGAGCCACAGAGCCCGAACACCAGCCTGAGGACTGCATTTAMAAGCTGCGTATAGAAACTACCACAGCAGACAGATTTCCCTGGACCATTCTGAAAAAATTGCTGTTAWGCTCCTGTTTCTAAAGATGGAAAAAAACAGCTGGTCTGTGGCCTCACCTTGCTCCAGAGCTTGTTCAACAAGCACAAAGAAAGTGGGCGAGCAGTAAAACCAACCAACCCACGTGGGCAACTGCTGCGCAAGGGTCCACTGCTTCACTGCAGCAAGACCTGCAACCCTGAACCCCGCTGCTTTCTGTGCAAGATCTGATCTCACCCCTTTCAAAGAYCTACGATTTAAAGAGACTCAACAACAACTTGTGCATCTCTGCGGAGGAACRACACGATCGGCAGCTCCAAGTCTCTCCCGAGAGGTCGGAGCACCACGGAGAAGCAGCCACTGCTGATTGAGAGTCGTAAGCAGTAACGTCATGCAAACCCATCCCTCTAAAACGTCTTTGAATATTCCAGTCCTGGTTTAGATGATGCAATTTATCACAGAATAAGTGCCTTATAGGAGTATACTGGGTCAAGCTGTGAGATTCCTCCTGKATTCAGGTCCAGAGGAACAGAACCCTCAACTCCAGCAAATGAACACAAATAATCCCCCCCGAATCCACCACTAGTCCTTCCCTGCCTTCCCAAGACCAGTGCTGGCAGAGGGAAACTTCTTCTGCATGTCCCACCTCTGGCTGGCAGGTCTGAAGATGCCCTGTGTGCATTCAGGTGCTCGCTCAACTCCGGGTCTCTCCATGAGCCTCTCAACACCAACAGGACTTGGTGTCTGTTGTCTCATGACGAGTCTGCTGCCCGCCTTCAAAATCATCTGCTCGCCCTCTAAAAATACCGTGAATCCAACAAACAGAGCCTGAGAACTGGGAGAGGAAGACCACGTGTTTGTGAAGAAAAGGGGACAGGGGAAAAAGAGAACTTAGAGCTGAAAAGGRAAAGGAGACAGAAGAGAAAAAGAAAGGGGAGAAGCCTCTCGTAGAACATCAGCAATTCAGAAGACAGTTATGCAACAGGCCAAGGATCAAAAGGGAACAAAAATAATGGAAAGTGCCAAATCCAACACAACTAAATAGCAACCAGGCAGCGGATGGGACAACCTAGCGTTGGATTTTGGCTGGAAGCTCCTCTCTTGACTCTTGCCAACACCTTCAGACTGTCCAGGGAGGTGTCAAAGCAATCATGAGCGTGGCTGGTGGAGTCCTGTTTGCAAACAGAACCTGAAGTCAGAGCTGCTGCTGCCATCAACGTCGCGTGGAGCCGAGTCAAGGATTTGAAGGTCTTAAAGCAACGYTTTTGCCTGAAGAATGCAAAGTGGCCCAGCTCATTCCCTATTCTGCCTTGTAGGCCTCCCCACGCTGTCGACCTATGCGACGGGAGGTTTAAATCACATTGATCCCTCCGGAGGCAGCTGAAGTGATTCAAGCTGTCATCAGGCCTGGAGCACAGCACCCATCCACTGACTGCCCTTGAGCAGGAATTGCTCCTGGGAGCCCTTCTTGAACCACTAGTTCCTTTAAATCTGCCTCCCGCTACCCAGACTACCCAGAGCTTTGTGTTTGGARCGGAGCTGCACTTTATTACACACCACCAGCTCTGCACTGGTGCCCTGATGGAAAGCATGGGAGGGGAGATCTCATTCTCAAGGGTTTCCACATGCAATCAACTGGCTTTGGGCTCTGATCTCTTGCTCTCTCCCTCTCTCTCTGATGCTTGCATGGATAAGCACTGCTAGCATCGCTCTCGACAAGGCAGTCGGTTCAGGCCAGCCGTGTTCAGAACTAGGAGCATTTCGGAGCTCTGGCTGGATAGGGGCATCTTTACACASACATCTGGGTGGGAAGGGCAGCTCAGCATCCTTGCTGGCGACGTGCAGAGCTCAAGTGCCACCAAGGGCAGACCAGGGGGGTGTGCGAGTGTCTTTGCTGCTGGCATGTTCAGAAGAGACCCTGGTGATGCCACCCCATCACTGTCACGTGTGGCCAGCAAGCCTGGGCGGTCCCAATGGACCATGACCCCTCCTAGGGCACACAGGACATCTGCTGTGTGACACCCAGGAKGGGGAGAGTCAGTGGTTCCCAGGATACAGTCTCAATATGTCTATTTTTAAAACTACCTAACTCTTCATTTTGAGTGTCCTCATTGTCAGAGCATCAGCATCAGCCAAAGGAAGACAAGAGATCCCTAATAAGACACAGGGACAATCTGACCGGCCTGACCAGTGACATTTCAAATGATCAGAAGAAAGGTCAMGGCAGGGTTTGGTGAAGGCCCAGGTCACCTTCCCCATTGCTAGGACGGGACCCCTTCTTTTGATGCCGAGCTGGGGAGGACGTGCATCTGCAGGCATAGTGAAGGATGCAGCAGGCAAGCAGTGCCTTCTGCGGGCAGGGTTATCCTCATTAAAACAGCAAAAAGAAAAACCGAAGCAGGGAAACAGGAGAAGCCACACGGTGCGTGGTGCTGCCGAGAATTTCTTTCTGGCTCCATTAACTTCACCCTGAGAATCAGATGCAAATTTAGGCGCTTGGGGGCTTGCTGGTGTCAAAGAGGCGAGACGAAATGCCCTCGCTGCGTCTTCCTCCCGACGCAGCCCGGGGAGCGGGGCCGGAGCTCACGCTGCAGCGCTGCGGCGGAGGCCGTGCCCCAGGGAGGGCCAGCGCGCCCTTCCCGGGCTCTCCGCACGCAGCCCCGCTCGCCCTCRCGCTGCAGAGCGGCACCGAATTCCGCGGGCTCCTGCATTTCCTTCCCTCGTCGCAGGCAAGCCTGGAAAGGATGACACATCTTTGGGTTTTATCACCAACGCTTCTGACTCAGTAATGAACTGAAGGCTAACCTTTATAAAGCGATAAGGGCAGCATATTTCACACCCGCCCCGGTGCCAAGTAGCCTTCAGAGCTTTAAAAAACTAATTATACGCACAGAGGCCTGACTTTTCCTTCCTTTCGCCCCTTGCCAAGTTTGGAGCTAGTATAATATGCTCAATCAGGTCTCTTTGTCTGGCCAATCCCGCAGGAATATTAATGGGGWGATTCTGTTAGCATCTTACCCTGCCTTTTGACATCTATTTGCGAGAAAAAAAAAAGAAAAAAAAAAGAAGATAGTGGCAGGTTAAGACAACAGAATCAATCACTGTCATTGCACATATGCATGAGGGTTTTGGAAAGGCTCTGCTGTTGGAGTCTTCACTCTAATTAACCAAATGAGTTACAGGAAACCTGGGGAGGGGAAGGGAGAGAAAACAGGGCACTGGCATCTCCTCGTGCCGCAGTTGCAAACCTGCAGGCCGTGTTTAATTCAGCAGCATTTGTCAAGTGATGCTACCGAGGAGSGCAGCACTGCTGGTTGATGCGCAAGCTGAACACGCTCCCATGATTCGGTTTCCTTCCCGTGCATGAAAAATGGAGCGTGGCTGAGAGGGCTTCAGTCACAGCTGGCCCTCTGGAGTCCCTTAAGGAAAATACTCGTTTTAATGCAAAGCTTTTGCTCCTCTTTGACTACAAGTTTGCTCTAACTACTGGGCTTCTTTGACAAGACTCACTCCCTCCTCTGCACCAGGTACCCCCGGAGGGAGTAGGTTCTACTCAGTGCAGCTTCCCCAACTCTTCCCACAGTTGCTTCCTTAGAGGGAAAGGAGCTCTCGTCTTTCCTCCCAAGATGCCTTCACCTTTCTCTTGACTTCCCTTGTTGCTCCAAACCTTCCTTTCAAAGAAGGGACAGTGACTCCTGCCCCTGCTAGCTGGACAGCAGGGTCTATGAACACAGGTGGGTACCTGATGTATATCAAGGTAATGGGAGTCCTTCAAATACCCTTCAAATGGGTGGTTAAACAGTCAGGATGAAATAAGCTCTCCCAGACCCTCTCATCATAGCAATGGAAGCCTTAACCGTGCATGTTCAGGGCCCATTTCCCTCTGGTTGAGCAGCATTCAGGCAGCGAACACTATGGCAGCGTCTCTCCCAATTCAATTCTCCCAATTCTCAGCAATGCCAAGACGAAGGGAAAGAAGCAACAGCAGCAAAGAAATCGGGTTACTTTATATTTGGAGAAAGTCTGATAAAATACGCTTAAGCAGAAAGAAGATGACAAAAAAAATGGGCAAGCAATTAATTTTATTTTTAAGCTTACAGGAGAGACCTATTCAACCATGGCACGGATTGTCGAGGAACTTTATAAGTCATGTTGCTTACCATCAACGGCTCAAAAGGGCCCAGGCCAATTATTATCATTTAAATTAATGCTACGGGAGCATTCAAACAGCACTCTGAGGAACTGGAGCTTAAAATATGATGCTGTGTGCAAACAGAGAACCAAGAAATCTGTCCTCCTGTCTAGGCGGAAAGCAAGAAGCAGAGCAGAGATTTCACAGATGACAGACAGGCCTTTCCACTATAACAGCCCTGCAACAACTGGAGGAAACGTTTCAACGAATGGATGATAAAATAACATGACAAAGAAACGGACRTTAGGATTGAGATTTTGACCATGTTAAAGAAAATGTGAGCTTGGCCATGGGCTGCAGCCTGGCTGGGAACTCCCACTCCCAGATGAAGTTCAGTCCATAGCGCCCAGCACCACCCCATGGGAACTCTGTATCTCCCAAGACGCTGCTCAGAAATGACAGTCTGGGAGGACATCCCAGCTCATGCCAAGGGCTGTTTAAATCCCCAAACAAATCTGAGCAGAARAAACAGAGGATAAAGGAGAAGGCAAAGATGGGGGCCAGGGCTGAACCCACAAACCTCAAGCAAACCTCAAGGGCTGCCCACAGACCTCACAGGCTCTTGCTTGCTTCTCTCTTCCAGTATCACCACAGATTTCCGAGCCACTGTCATGCTGATTATCCCCACCCCGACACGAGCAAATGCTCCTGTGACTAGACATATTTTACACTCTCTGTCGCTCCTCTCTCTAGACTGCGTCATCTTTATGTTATTGTTCTTGAATTCACATGAATAAGTAAAATGACAATCTGGGCAAATTAGACTTTAATTTTCGACAGCTTCACTTACTCCTACAGTTTTACAGCCAAATGCCAATCAAGGAAGTGATGAATAGTGATGGGAATCACAGGCAAGCTCCGTGACTTGTTGGAGTGACAGAGGGGGCTGCTTTCTCCACGATGCGCCAGTGATTCAGAAACTAGGGAATTCACAGTGTGTGGGGAAAGGCAATCTGTCCATTTGCCTCTTCAGAAGTTGTTTTAGGCTCTTACTTCCCCTAAAAAATGGGCATAAACAACCTTGTTTGGATACAATAATCTGCCTCTGAAAGAAACCCCTCCGGAGCTGCCACTGTTTTTCAAGACCTGTGGCCTTTCCAGCAGGTCACAGCACCATGAAGCAGAGCAAGGAACTGCCTGAATTAAAATTATTCTTTCTCCTTCTGCGACCTTCCTCATCTGGTTCAGAGCACAATTCTTCCAACAACTGTGTGTGAACAASAGAGCAAGCAGGAACAAGCAGTAACGGCAGGGATGCAGCCAGCTGGCCCTGCCATCGAGACCTCTGTTGACCTATGGACTCRCTCTTCTGTCCTTGCTGGACTACAGCAGCATCTTCCCTTCCTCCTTTCTCTTGAAGGGTCAAGAAGTTCAGGCAGGTTTATCTCCCAATCCGTAATGGACAGACACTGAAAAATAGAGTCCAGAGAGCTCCCAAAACCAATACATTTTCCCAGTGATTTCTTGGTACAGTCAACAGAACCAAAYCCTGATAACATATGGAAAGTCTTAGGACAGTAAAGTCTCAGCTCACCAAAGCTGGTGTCTGCCTTTAAAATCATCTTCCCAGTGGCTTTCTTACACTTCTGAAGGAGAGACCACACGTCTTAATACCCTCTCACACCCGGGGACAACTACACAAACACCATTATTTTGTATTATGGCTTCAACTCTGACATATTTTACCTTATAAAGTCTTCCTCTTCCTCCCTCTTGGGTCTCAGCTGCTTGGGCTGAGCCATGTTGCTCCAGTTGGGCAGAGATTTCAGGAGCCTGCTGATGTCGTCATCCTTAGCCCAGGAGGCGCTGATGACCAGCTTCTCGTCGGCCTGCACGATGCTCCTAAGGGAAACCAGCAGCAATCACATCAGTGCAGAGCAAATCATCCCCATCATGTGAGATCACTCGATAAAACTATTTGATAAAATCCCTATCTCATACAAATGTGCAAAGGAAACCGCAACGATCAACAGGTCCAAASGGTAACTCAACAAAGAACGTTATCTTCTGGGCAAAGGAGGTCAACACAGATGGATGTGATGTGAACTCCTCTCGGACTCACCTCTCCAGATGTACCTTTATTAGGTCCCTGATGGGATAAGGCACTAGATTCTCCCTTCTCTTGAAGTCACTTGACTTCAAGAGTGATTTCTGTGATTTGACTTTTGCACAACAACAACGGGGACTCTGTGTGTAGCAGAGGGAGGAGGTAGTTTCTCCCTGGCTCATTYGGTCCCTGCAGTCTCAGCTGGGTCCGCCAGCCTCTGCTGATGGCCTTGTGACTGCAACGTGGAAACCTGCCCAGGGAGGTCCGGGTGGAAGCCACCAACCCAGTGCGCGCCAGCTGCCCCAACTTGGGGAGGCCATCTGAAGCAAGGAAAGGAAATGAAGGGTCCTCGATGGGCTCTCCAGCCATCCAAAACATCTAATAATAGAGATTTCAGCTGAACCGTATGTATGAGTAAAACTGAATCAAAGATCGCAGCATATTCCAATTAYGAAGACTCTCCCTGTTTAATCTTTTTGGCAGTGTAACTAATATGAAATCCTCACTGGCAATTCCAGGAGACAGAAGTGAAGCTGCATTWGGAGAAGCGAATTAGCTGCGTGGTTTCTGTGTCAGGGTTGCTCATGAATGACCATCAGCACAAATAGCCCCGTCCTCAGTAATGTTTCCTATTGCACTGGGGTTCTGGTGAGCTGAGGGGGAAAGTGCTCACCYAGTCTTGGTTTGTTCTGGGGACTGCAAGGATCTGGGCAGTATTTTTCCATCTCTTACAAAGGGAAATGACAGTTAAGGAAGCATCAAAAAGATAAAGCCTCAGTAGGTCCTCTTCCTATGGAGATGCTTAGCTGCCAGTTAGCAACAGACTCAACATCTCCCCCAGGCTCTACAAGACTCATCAGGGCAAGACCTTCTACAGACCAGGCTCTGGACCTGTGCTTGCCCTTGACACACACAGCATCCCGTGCTCCCAAATCCACAYGGCATCTGGAAGTAGGTTGTTTTTACTGTATCCCCTGAAGAGCTGCCAATGCTCTACTGACCTATTGATCCTAGTCTATTGACCTATTGATCTACTTCTGCAGCTACTATTGACCCGTTGAAGACTCTATTGAAGACAGATGCTCTGTCTTTCAGACAGACGCAGCGTCTTGATGCTGAGATTTGAGTGGAGATTTGGACATTGCTGGGTCATGCAATRTGGATTTATCTGTGCAGGTTCGGGCTGTGCCAACTCAACCTGCAAGCAGTGGAGCTCTGTCCTGGGCAGCACCGAGCGCGCCTGGGGATCCAAGGCAGCACGGTGCCTGTGGCAAACCAACCTCAGAGCAGCCCGCAGCACTCAGACTGATGTGGGAAGGGTCACGAGAGACCACAATAAAGTCTCTGCACCTGCATAAGGGGTTATGTGCATCAAGCAGTCTCATTCCGAATTTCCCGAAAGGCACGTCGCAGCCAATGAAGAGAAACAAAAGCAACAACATATTGAGTACACCAGGTTCAAAAAGGAGCACGGTGAAAAGGGCAGCAAGSCATGAGCCAACACTGATCTGTCTTGAAACAGAGCAAATTGCCTCTTTTCCCACCAGCACTGAGCAACCCATCATTTCCTTCACCCACCAAGAAAACAACCTCCGCTCAGTAAGTACAGGCTATTTGTGCAAATGCATTTGTCACATACACTTACGTACAAATTTTACTTATTTTTAAATTTCATGTTCAATCTGCCACAAACAGAAAGAATGGGTTTTGTTTCCAGCCACGGAAGACCTCGGCATCACAATTTCAATTTGCCCTTCTGCTGCTATTAGGAACCCAGTGTTTTTCCATTTGCGAACAGGAAGGCTCTACCTAACACCCTAATGAAAACTAAGAAAAGAAAGAAGAAAAAAAATGCTCTAGCAGAATCTTTGACATCTAAGATTGAAGAAAAAAAAAGCAAAAAACAAACAAATAAAGGAATTAAATGATTTCTAGCCATTTCTCTTCTGAGCCAGGACAACGGTTCCCTGGACTACTTTAGTCAGTGCTTTGTCCAGGCTGAATTTAAATGACTACAGTAATAGACTCCTTCCCTTGGGAGTCTATTTCACAGTTGAATAAATACAACTCTTGGACCAAAACAAAAAGACRAAAAGGAAAAACCCTGCCAGGGTGCCCGTGTTCCACTTCACTCCTGTTCCACCCATGACTCCCAGTAATTCTCCCTGCAGCAGCCTCAGTTCATCACYGCTCTCACTGTTTGCACTCCTCAATTATTTACAGACTTATCGTAGCCCAGGGAATGAATGTCATCTATGGGAGTCTTCTGAGTTGCTGTGCAGAGGACAGAGCCACCTCCCTGGTTTATGACCCGTAATACCCGTGTCCACCCCAAATCCAATTGCTTTTTGGAGCTGGAACAGGAAGCTCTTTTGCTGCAGTATCAATCTGCAAATTCGGACTGAGTTTGGGGTGTCCTTGCTTTGCCAGGGTCATCATGTCCAAGCTTAGCCCATGTTGTTCCTGTCTTGCTTCTCAGCATCACGTCCGGCCTGACACCACATGCCCTTGGGGCTCTGAGCAGACTTCTCCATCCAAATCAATCGAGAGTTGGATTTAATCAGTGTTGAGACACTGCTCTGAGTAGGTCCCTTTGAATTATTTCCCCATCCTTCTCATGATTGTGATGTCTCCTGATTTTTATTGACGTGCTGGTTTTAACTCCAAACACCCCCTCATTAATGAAGACACTGAAGCGGGTGGAATCATCAGGCACCCATTTTCTTCCATCATTTGCACCATCCCTGCTCACAATCCCTTGTTTCTAACACCTCGGCCAGCTTCCAGCCTCCGTAACTTCCTATCAATGTCAGTCCAATCCAGGTCCTCAAGAGCATCATCACAAGACACGACGACATTATGAGAACTCACAACGCTTCCGTTCAAACACCTTCCCCTGCCCTTCCAAGCCCTATGTAATGACTCCTGTCACTTCAACAAGGATATACTTGTTACCACCAGTGCTACAAGCTACTCGTTAATTTACAGCTCAGTTGGCCATGGAAACTGGCCAGCTCCTGGGAGAAGAGAGGGAAGAGGTGGGACACTTGCACAGGTGGTGGTGAAGGGGCAAGGCAGGTTGTCCCCTCCCCAGCTCTGCAAGTTTTGATTGTCAAACATCTGCCAGGACTTGCCCTCCTGCATCGCTGCCTGCCTGGCGTGRTGAGATTATCCCTGCACATGGCCAAGGCTTTTCCCTAGGGAAACACCTGCATCCTAAAACTCTTGTTTTGGGCCAAATGTATCAAGGAATGATTTTCTGTCTGCCCAGCGCCAAGGTCAGGTTCCCATAGTGAGGTTTTCTCACAATGGAAAGAGTTTAAAAACAGGTGCTCAACATGGTCCAGGTACTTCACAGCCTGAGGAAGACTCATKCCTGCCTCCCCAAAGCTTTGAGAACTAGCAAGACAACCTACAGCTCAAAATGAGAGCGTGAGAACGGGGAAGATGCCAACAGGCAGTATTGAACCAAGCAGCAAGAGGAGCTACCAACTGTCTTCACAGCTGACAGAGAACACTGGGCACCTCCAGAGAGTTTAGCCAGATTTTAATAAAGCTGAATCACTCCTTGGAGACGTCCATCTCTTATAACAGACTAGAGAGRAAAACTGCTTTGACTGGTCCCTTTATTCAGACTCTTCAGATTGCAAGAGGATGGGTGGTTGAGTAGGGGAGCATGAAGAAAGGTTGATACAAAAGGGTTGGGGACATGGGACAGAGCTCAAAGTCAGACAACGAAATATGAGCATGCAGCTTTATCATGAACATAACTCAGCATGGGATAAATTATTGTAGAAGGATGTGGAACCAGCTCAGCTCTGGAGCTGAAGACATCAAGGTACATCTGAGAAGGGTGCTGGGGAGAAACTGAAAGGAAAGATTCAAATTAAGGGCAGCTACCTAGAGTTGGTTAGAACTTCCCTTGTTCCTAAGAGATCTCATTTAGATCAGATTAAACATGATTCTGAAACCCGTTACCAATTAAAACACGAAACTCATATTATTATGTATATAAATATCTAACCCATTCACATCCAGCCTCATTAGTTGCTTTGCACTCACTAGAAAAATCAGAACAAAAGGGAACTCAAACATGAAAAGCCTTGGATGTGAATTCCTTCCTGTTATCTGTACTGCAAAGAGCACTAAATAAAACACCCTGGAGCTCTGAGGAGCTGCATTTGAACATTTTTGATTCACATGTGCTCGTATTCTCCTCGAGGAACTGGGCACTCRAGGAAAGACCGAACGCTGGGCATGGACCTTGCACAAACCTCCCCTCTGTCTTCCAAAACTGTCGCTGCCTCAACACCCCGTCGTTGTGGGCAGCTGATCAGGGAGCCCGTTGCACACAGGGACCGTGCTGGGACTCTGGAGGTGATGCTGACACCCGTCGTGTGCCCAAGGGAGATGACAGGATTCACATTCCCTCCTCYAAGAGCTTCAGCTCTTTGTGTTGGCCAGGCCAGGCTTTACAGGATCTAGTTTGATTTCACACAGCTCTAAACCATCCTCCCTCCACTCACACGATCAATCTGAGGCCAGATGAGGATGGGTCCTTCTAAAATCCCACGGGAAAACCRTGATCCGGAGGGTGAGACCGTGTGGACCAAGACATGCCAGCACGAGGAGTCCCTGCAGAGGGCACAGGCACCCTATGGATGAGCGAAGGGTGCAGAGCTGCTCCCGGSCCCGCTACGTCACTCCGATTCATTTGAAATGGATATAGATTTCTATTTCAGTCAGTCATTTGCTAGCAGCAAAACTAGAACATTTCCTGTTTTTCCTCYCGCTGTAATCAGGGTATTGCCAAATTAGGGCTGCCCTAATTACTCCTCAGCAGGTGCCAAAGCCAGGATTGGTAGCAGGAAAGACGGGGAGGAAGGACCTTTAAACTCAAACCAAAGAAATTACTTCTATTGTCTGGTTCTGGGCAATAAAGTTTCACATCAAATACGAAGATTTTGGACAAGGGCACAYGGGCAGCCCCCAAACTGCATCAGCTTTCAGATAGCATTTGCCCCACATATCTGCTCGTTGCTCGTGCTGTTATTATTAATAATAASAACGATCCCACTCAGCAGACCAAGCTTCCCCTGCACGAGATCAGGCAATAGGGAATCATTTCTTAAAGCTATCGGTCAGAAAACACAAGGGCCTTTTCAGCCTTTCCCCTTGCTATCAGCAGCCCCAATTAGCTCTTAAGGGAGATGAGGTATTGAAGTGATTAGGGCCCGCACTGCTGCAGCCTCGTTAGCATCTTGCTCTCCAAGTATTTATCCCTGCAGCAAGGGGCACACTTCCCTCTGAGGAAGGTCATTTATCAGAGGGGCAAGGAAGATGTTTAGAAAGGAAATTATTTACTAAACGTCACTGAGGAAGCCTTTGAGAAGGCAAGTGTCTGAAGGAACCCAACCTGAAGGAGCAGTTACAGATCGGGTTCCCCAAAATGCTGWTGAGCAGAGACAGCCTGGGATGGGCTGTGTTTGATGAGTCTTTGAAGCAAAGGTTTTAGGAAAGCCCCAGAAACCCCAGGGTGCTTCTATATGGTGCGTGGTGGTGAAGAGTTCCTACCCAAWTGCCCAAATCTCTCAACTAAAATASAGYTGCTTTTTCAAATCTCTTGCAAATACTCCACTTTGAAGGATTTGACTTGCATTATTGCTACAGACTACTGTATATATTACAGACAATGCCTTGTGCTTGCCATCTCCAAGCTGAGGTCACTTTTAACAGATCAAGAGAAAGGTCAGTACAGTTTTCAAGCCCTATTCCCACTGCCACCCACACTGAAAGAGCAGAAACTACACTGTGAAAGCACAAAAGCCCSTGAATGTGATGACAGGAAGGTGATTTGCTCTACTCTGTGAGCAGAGCTACTTGGTGTACCTGTAGGCGAGGGTGCAGGTGTCCTTGTATTCCTGGAGCTTCACGCACACCATGTTGAGGAACTGATCTGAATAGGCGCTCAAGTCGTGCATGAGGTTCATGAGGTCTTGGACAGTCTTCTCCACAATTACTGTGCTCTGGAAAAGAAAGACACGGAGGCAGAATGAGGACACGCCATTTGCACGCTGCTGGAGAGGAGAAAATGTGGAGATCTTCAAGGACAGAGAGGCATCCCAGTCATAATTCAGACAACATTGACTGTTCAAGGGTTGAAGAACCACCTCTCCCAAGGTCTGGATTGCAGAGGACCAGGAATGTCCCAAAGTTACCGCTCAGGGAACTTCAGCTTTAGCTAATGGATACCAGATTCTGAGCTCAACTGTCAGTAGACAAGAAATCACATCACAAAAACACTCATCAAAACAACTGCTGAATGGCCTCATTCAGAATTTACATGTGCCTATTGATATGGAGAAAAGAAAACATAAAAGCACAAGTGCAAACAGTAGCTTCAGCGTGTATTTTATTCTGTCTCCTTACGTCCTCTTAATTAGTATCACAGATGCTACTGTACAGCTGATCTCCCTGCCTCTGAGCAGATGCTGGAATAGGTGCCCTGGTTATGGGTTATGGGTGCCCTGGTTATGGGTTATGGGTGCCCTGAAACTGCATGAAGGAGGAGAAAATCATGCAAGATGGAAGACGATTCCTTAGAGATCTGGTTATCAGGTTGGAAACATCTTGGCTCTTTGGAGCCAGCGGCTCCAGAGCTCAACACCATCCTCATTTTCTGCACACTGATACTCAAGTTTGAGAACTTCTACTAAGCCTCAACCTTCAAAMCCCCTGATTTTCAGAGGAACCAGGAACCTCGGACCTCCTTTCTCTCTGGTTGGAGTTGCAAACCCTGAGTGTTCCAGGCAGGCCGAGCAGTCAGCCTGGACTGGCAGATTTTAGGTTGCCCTTTAAGGACTGTMGCCACTGCTCTAGTTTGTACCAATCGCATGCGCTGCGGACAACCCCTCTTCTCCTTGTAAACCCCAGGCTTCTGCTCCTGGCTGAGGTTTAGGCAGGGCCATGCTGCCCTCCTGCCAGGGGAGAGGGCATATTGCAAACATGGGCACCCTGGCAAGTGCCATCTGAAACGGTGACCAAACTTGGACAACCTAGAGGAGAAAGAGGTCCCATCTGTCTGCCAACATCTCAGACTTAGAGAGTCCTTGCAAATTTTGAGAAAATCTGCACTCAAGTTACACTAGGAGAAACTCCAGGGACTTCCAGGGAGCTCCACCAAGGATTAATTTAGCCTTTTCCGTGTATTAATCAGGATAAAAAAATCTGAAAAGCTCACCCTCATTAGAGCCTAGCTTTATTGCTTAGCAAGGGGAGGGCAGGAGGGGGACGCTCCCCTGACCGCTGTGCTTGCTTCATCCTGGGCTCCTCACTGTCCTTTTCCTCCATTTGTCTTGCATTTGATCAATTTTGCCTCTCCTGCTCTTGCAAGTATCTTTATTTTCATGGTCAATCCCACCCTGGGCTTGACGCAAGCAGAGTAGAACAAGCACTGCTAAAGAACATGCAGCCTGGAGCCATCCCAGGTGAATGAACGGGACGATGGCACGGAGAAGGAGGCAGCAACTGCTGGTTTAGTATTGATGTGCTCATTAGCACACAGCTCGTTAGTCGTATTTAGCACTCAGATATAGGCCAAGTCCTTTGCAATCACCAGCTAGCACATGGTATTCACACCAAAGAGAAAGGTGAAGTCCCAACCGCTCCCACCAAAATGGGACCGTGTCCTTGGGTGCAGAATCAGGCACATTGGGCTGACAAATGTGGTATGGAAATTGCCCTTTAATTTGAAGAAATTTCATGGATTGGACCCACTGGGACCCAGACAGGGCATACTCACTGCCTCGGTGCATTGGAGCTCTTCAAGGCATTGATGTCCTTCAACCTGCAGCTGCCACCCACAATTGGTGAGTCCAGACTCAATTCCACCAGTGTCCTGGAGGCTCCACTTTGCAGGGATGCCCGTATTGTCCACCGGGTTATCCCTGGCTGAACTTGGCTGGGATTTTCACTGGTCCCATGGCATTAGCTGGTCTGTTCTGGCTTCCAAGAGGAAGGATCCTTCCATGCATCCTCTTGTCAGGCAAATACCATGGGCTGGACAGGCAACGCCCAAAGAGGAATCAACCCCAGGCTTAATCCGCCCTGTTTCTGTTCCATCAAGCACCTCARTCTCCGAAGAAACAATTTAACAGCTTAAAAATCAAATGGCCAAGCGATAAAAGAGAAAAATTGCTGCTTGTTTACACAGTTTCTCCAGTTTTCTTTCTCTCCTCTGCAACACTAAACCCACGGCTAAACCCCTGCCAATATCTGGATTTTAGAATAAAGCCTTTTGATTTAACAGGAATACTAAGCTCCTTGCATGAGTTAAAAAAAAAAAAAAAAAAAAGAGAAGAAAAGGCTGATTATCATATGAAAGCCGACGGCACCAGATACGTACGGGCTACATCTGAACCTTTTGCACAGCAATCCTGACACATCTGCATGCGTCCCTTGGGATGCCATGAATTAGGATGCAGGAGGCCACGTTAATACAGCCGGATTCGTTAGCCAGGCCAAGCCGGCATCTTCTGCAAGCCCGCACGAGGGAATGAAAGGCAACGCGTGCATTATCAGAGAGGTACAATCCAGTGGCTGCTAACCCATCTGGATTCATTAGGAGCAAATGGGTATGATCAAAGCCTAATTTTATGGCAAGACACTTCAATGGAGCCTTTTTCTTTCTCCCTTTTTAAAAAAAAGATGCTAACAAGGAAATTCATCCCCGGAACAATATTCAGCCCCTCACACCTGCAAACCCGGCACGGTGCCGAATTCTAGCTCCACGACAAGGGTGCAGTTCGTTACTCCTGCAGCCCGTCAGGGCGAAGGCTTGAAAGGGGTTTTCAGGCTAATACAAAGAAAAGAAAATTTCCTCTTTGAGAACTTCCGACCACGAGCGACTGCGGAGGGAACGGGATGAAACAGAGCGACACACTCATTACCAACACCATGGTTTTCCTTTTCCATGTGTTTTATATTCATCTGTTACTCCTCGATATGCCTGGATTCTCCATAGCCCCTGATAATGCAGCTCCAGGGCAGGTTGATGCTCATGCTGTTTTCCAAGTCSCAAATGATGGAGAAGCATCAGCAGACTCGGAGGTACCATCGCCCTGCTGAGAGATGGGGCAAAACAGGAGCMGAGAAAGGATGGGATTTGCCCAGGAGAGGAGCAGCGCCAAGGTGCTGCCTCCCCAGCAGTATCTGAGGACCCCTGCAATGGTTGTGGGCTCACATATGCATTWACTCCTGGCTTCTTCACCCCAGTGCGTGGTCACAGGAACTATCAGGAAGACACAGAGTCACTCAAACCTCAGGGTCATGATCCCTTAGTGCTGAAACTCTTCCTTTCCCATCTCTCTTGCACGTGCAATGTGGTTTTCCCACCATGGGTAACGTGCTCCTGAAAACTCAACAGATGGAGGTAGGGGCTGCTGTAATCCAGAGGTTGCTGAATATTCATCTATTGTTGCCCATGATTTATAAAGCTCCTCAGGATGTCTTGGCAGAGGAAGGCTCCAGATGAGCGCAGGATGCGACTTAAGGGAAAGAAATAAATGAACCCRAACCTCATTTTCAAGCTGGGCCATATCTGAAACTCCGCATTTGCAAAGCTGCTGTATGGAGCACAGCAGCAATTAAAGCTCTAATAGGTGAGATCAAAGCTCTTTCCAACCTCTTCAGCATCTCAGGGCTGGGCTSCAGCTGGGGGTTCGAGACAGTTTCAAGGCCCACTGACATTTGGACCTGCAATATTTTTTGTGCATTTTAGTGCTCTTTAATTACGGCTTCTTGGCCACCCAGGCTGAGACATCCCCACCCTTGGGAAACCCCAGTCCTCCTTGGGGCAGAGCCCTGGGTAGGTCTCTTCAATAGGAGGTTCCCATGACCCACGTTGGGTCACGGGCTGCTGGGGAGGAGCAGCAGGGCCTGGACAACGTTCAGCAGCTCCAGCAGGTAACAAGGCTGCCGAGGGAGGACTGGGCTTGCCCTGTTCTTAGATATCTACCTGCTGTTAAGGTAAATGGTTGGGCTTAAACCACATCCTACTACAGCTTTGCTTTCCTCGCAAGCCAAGGCTGCTCCTTTCCTAGGCAAAATGCTCYGCTCAGCTGCCTGCTTGAGGCAGCTCATCTGGGATGTGCTGGTTATCATTAGATTTTACTGCTCAGACCTTTGCACAGGAAAAGGAGGAAAAGACTTTTCTTGACCTCCTSACCAGCTGCGACACTAGAATATTTATAAGGCTCCTTATTTATTCTATTTAAACCTTTCCAAACCACAGAAAAGAGGTCATAAGGAGATCCAGCATCTCGAAGTTGAAGCTAGATCATGTCAGAGGAGAAATGTGGGGCACAGTTTTAAGCAGCGAATTGAATTAACCACTTGAACAGCTTATGGTGGGATGTGCTGGGCTCTCCACCCTGGAACGGGTTGAAATGAAGCACAGGTGCTTTCTGGAAGAGCCAGGGACTCGATTCAGAAATTACTGGGAGAACTTCTCAGGCTGGCTATACTGGAGATCAGACACATTTATTTTGATTTTCCTCAGAAAAAAATTCAATGGTAAAAGATACCCACGATCCACTTAAAAGCAACCACACAGGGAAGTCCCTGCCATTCCAGAAGCTCTGAAACAAAAATCAGCTGGGGGCAGTGGCTCTTTCCTCTACAGGACAAATAGTGCAATTCTCTCACCCAAAATCTGATGCTAATTACTCAACTCCTCAAAATACCCTCCAAAAGGGAATTCTTAGCACGTCTTCTCTCAGCCAACACACCCAAGAGCTTGCTGGCACAGCAGGAAAGGAATTGGGCTGCTCTAAGCAGAGGATTGTACCTGGAGAAGAAGTGGGACCTTATGGAAGGCTCTTGACCAGCAACGTCTGGCTTCACATGYGCCACTTCTCTCCAAAGGCACCGTGTGCCACATGCCAAGGGCTGTCTCAAAACAAAGATCCCCGTGGACATCGTCGTGCCCTCTTCATCCCCTTGAGAGCTGCGGAACAGAGGGTGGGACCTGTTCAAGGAGATGCTCCCTCAAGAACGAAGGAGAGCAGCAGTAAACRCCCTATTTATCCAACGCTGGAGCGGCCAACAACGCTCTCCTCAAACACGGTGTCCTCCACGCTGGAGATGGACCAGAGGAAGCAACCTAACCATGGTGACTCCTGCGACAGCCCCGTCTTCTCGCCCGTGGACAGCGCTCTCCTCGGAGGCACCGGCACTCGAGACACTCACCTCTACCGTGCACGATGCACGGGTACGTGCGTGATGAGGAGCGCCGCGGCGGGGAGACGGACTCGATAACTTAATAGGTCTTTTGTATCTCTCATCCTGCTGAGTTCTGTAGCTATTATTAAAGACATTTTTTAAGGTATTTTAATTTACTTCTCCAAATGGCTTTCCATTCATTCACTCCCGCCAAGTGAACGTTGTCAGGGACATTAGCGGCATGATAAAATAGCTGTAGCTTCATGCTGGGTTTAATGCGTTACATACACAAGGAAAGTCATTAGCTTTTACCCCTTAATATACCCTCTTTACTGCCGAATAACTGTTTATCACTCMGAAGTGCCAAGTGCCAGCCTGGCTCCTCCTTCACTAATCAATAGACGTTTGCACAGAGCACAGTGAAAAGGAGCAAGATCCTGTTATTTAGAGCATAGTTTGCAGCTCAGGAGTTCAAGAGATGCTCCCTGACACTTTCAGCCCCTCTGAATATCCCCAGAGGTGTCTCCTTTTTTTAGGGTTTTGCACAAAAATGCTCCCAAATACAGSAAAACTCAAGGCAAGGGGGCAATTTGTTTTCTACTGCTGAGGGTTCCTCTCCCTGTTTTAACACCTCAACATCATCAACCGTCTGCAACCTGACACAGATTGAACGTGGACCATGAAATTAAAGATGTTCATCAGGAGTGGGACATCAATTCCGTGACTCAGTGAACCCATCCAAATCAAACGTTTTCCTGCGCTTAGTCTGGCTTAGGGAATGMGACACATCTCTATTTCTGTGAATACTGCAGGAGACTTAGTCTACTCCAGGGGGTATTTTTCCTCCTGATCTCAAGAGCACCAACATTAAAAATGCACTTAACCACTCAAAATGCCTTGCCAGGAGCATTGTGGATGCTCCACGTGGAGGAAAGATGCTCCTGGAAGGACATGGGGAGCAGARCCGAGGCAGCCAGCCTGAGACATCCAGATTTGTTGGAGCTTTGAACTAAAYCATCATTTTTGTGGCCAGTCCTAGATATGCAAGTTGTTGAAGTCCTCCCTGTTTGCCAGGCACCTTTGAGGCAGCTGAAATTACGTTTCCCAAGCCGTGGTGCCAGACAGTGCCAACGTGAGCAAACAGCATCCTAACTTCTSTGCAAAAATTGCCATGAAAAATTTGGGCTCCTCTTTTGTCTTACCCCATGCGTGGCAGGACCATCCCGCCACCTGATGCAGACAGAACATAAACCAGATCACACCATGAAAGGGCCAAAAGCATGCAAAAATAATGCTACAACATCTCAATACAGGACTTTTTTTTATCCTAAGGACCACATCAGCAATGGTTTTCCTCTTAACAGATGTGACTAACTGTTATGGAGAAGCAAAAGTGAACAGGAAGGATGGAAGGAGAATGGGCTAACTGGGCAGAGCCAAGGAAGTAGATGCTGTGGCACTGGATTAATGTTGTCTATGTGGATGCCAATCTAAAAACCCAACAGAACAGAGGAAAAACTATGATCTAAATTCAACGAGAACTAGCAAAAAGGCAGTAGTGTGTGAGAGCACTTGAAATAAAGAGGCCAAATAAATAAATGAGCCACACGTAAAGGCTGATCAGCTTCTCACAGCCCTAAGAGTTAACCCAAGCTGGGTGTCTGCCACAGAAAGGGGCCACCTTGCTGAAAATATGAGGCCRTTTGTCAGCATTTGGAATAAGTGTCAAATAGCCATCGTATAAGGSCCAATTACTATGGAGACTGACAAGACCAACATCACTCGTGGGTTTCGAGAAGGTGGCATCCACTCCAGGATGGCCATGGAATGGCACAGGTCACCCAGGGATCAGTGGTAGGGAACCCAATAGGAAGGAGCATGAATTTTCCCCCAGACCATTCGACAAGCAGAAGGACTTCAGCTTGGATGCCCYGCAGTAGAGGTCCATGCTCTAACCACCAGATTCTCCAACACAAGAGAGTGTTTGGGCTCCCTAACTCCTATTTATTTCCTGCACTTCCCAGGGATTTCAAGCCCATCTGCAAGCCAGCTCCATGCAAAGCCACAGCATGGTGGAACATTCACGGGGAGGGCTCTTATTCCCTATGGTGCTGTTATTTTACCACGATCTGTCCACAGAACTCTACCTCAACCCAAAAACACGCCCAAGTTGAAACAAACTCAGAGAAGCAAAAGTCTTCAATCGCAGTTTCCCACACCAAAAGAGGAATATTTTTCCTTCTTTGAGCTTCTCACTATGAGCAAAACGAACTACTCTGCAGTTTAGCAACTGTCTTCTCATAACTCAGGCTTTCCGTCGTAGCAAAGCAACACAAAGTGCTGCGCAACCACAAAAAGCATGGGTCCAAAACACAGGTACTCAGCAAAAGGGCACTGAATAAGGAGATATCTCTCCTCCTAAATCACGTTGTAGGAGATGAATAAGAAAGACCGAATTCTGCAATAAGAGACGGACCGGGTCAGCTCATTATGGGAGATGTCTAATAACCCCCGCGATGCCATCGCTCACTTCCCGGCCGGCGCTGGCAAGGCGCTAATGAGCAGTCCCTCTTCGGAAAGGGGCTGGAGGACACCATAGATCTTCCCTCGCCGTCCCGAACGTGTGCATCATTTCCTGACAGCCCCACGGCCCCTTCGGAGCAGACGGCTCCCCGCAGAACGTCTTTAAGAGACCTCCCAGGCAGCCAGGGCTGGCACAGAACGAGCGTTTTGTTTTAGCGCTTGCTCATCCGTTATTTCCCCCGCGTTAATGACAGCCGGGCTCCCGTCCTGTGAATAAATCCATTTAGGCTGAGCAATGCTGGCTGCAAAGACACGKCGAGGGAGAAGCCAGCCTTGGCACCGCAGAGCAGACACGACGGCCCACAAGACACGCGTCTATTAACCAAGCAAGAGCATCTCCAAACGCAGCAGGGTCGCAGCAGAGCCCCGCTGGGAGACAGGAATTAACTCCAAATGGAGATAATTTGTCTCTCCAATGTTGTCGAGAGCTCGGCAGCGACGCCGCGCTGACACGGGCAGCGATATCCCCGGCAAGAGGAGCCGATGAAGTGCCAGTATCCGGATACTGCAGCAAGCAACGGCAGCCGCCCTGCTGCTGAGGACCGGGTGACTTCCTGAGCTGCTCATCTGTGCTGTTGTCTTTTGGTTTTATCCTAAGGTGGGAGAAGCACTTTGGACGAATCTCCCCTGGGGGTCAGAAAGCAGTAATATCGACCACCAAATCGGTCCCCTCAAATAAATGTAATGCCCCTTTTCTTTCTTGGTAGGAGATTCACTGGACCCCCTTGTGCCACCGTGACTCCTTCTCAGTGCTTGAAGACCCTGGGAATCTGATGCAGAGGGGCAATAATACCAAAATCCYGGTATTTCTCCCAAACAACCAACCAATTAGCTTTAAGAAATGTGTTTTCTTTTAGTCAAAACATATTCACAAGCTCAATGGTCAACCACTCCCCCAGCACAACCACTGTCTGTTGCTACAGAGCATCATGTCTGCAAAGAGGGGGGGAATTTTCATGCCCCAGGACAAGAGCTAAGCTTGGACTGCTCTCCAAGAAGCCAATCCCACACTTAACTTACCAAGTTCCGCAATATCCATGTCAAAAGAAGCCTAACTTTGAAGGATTTTCACRGGATTCATTAGAACTGAGGGTTTGAAACCTTCTTCTATGGTGGGCGCAGGGGAAAAGGGCGGAGGAAAAGACTATTATCACACCTCCTAAAAAGACAGCTTGATGTTATCTGAGGAGTAAAGACATACAGACAGTCAGGGAAGCAGCCAATGAAGGGAAAATCATGAGATGAACCAAAAAATATCAAATGTTCAAATAAATACTCATTGGACTCAGATACTCAGGAGAACCACAATGAGTAAATTTGCTGCCTCCCAAGGTACCAGCTCACCAAGGGCAAGGAAAGAATTGGATCTGCAGATGTCTCCTCATGCCAACTCGCCACTCTGGGTCCTTTCTTCCTTGCTCCCAAGTCAAGAGTGCAGCAAGCGAAGGGCAGATGTGCTGGGCACAGCCCGGCCTACAAAACAAGGGCAGAAATGGGATGCGACAAAGGCATCCGCGAGCCAGTCCCCAAACGAATCCCTTCCTCGCCCAAAAGACAAAGGGTTGCTTAGACTGAAGTGGCAGGACTTGCTAATTTATGGTTGCTAAGACCATGCGTTGTGACAAAGAAGCTGGAAATGGCTTATAGTAAGTCTGAGTCCTTTGAAGAACAGCTCAACTTTCTGCTACATAAAGAGAGACCTCCCCAAAGGCTTTTGAAGAGGTTTCACAGCTGTGCTCCCTACAAAAGGATTACTAGAAGTAACAGAACAAGAGGCAAAGTTTTGGATCAAAAAATGCCAAAGAGACCATCAGTAGTTAAGGCCAAACAAGCAAACTGCATTGAGAAGAACGGCCTCAAGCTTCTCCTCCAAATTTGTTACTCTTTAATACGGATCATTAGTGAGCTCCAGAAAGAAAGTCAGAGTAGATGGACCTGCAGATTACTCCAAGGGATCTGGATCGCGCTGACCCCAAGGGAAACCTGGGGAAATGCAGATARATCAAATTCGGCAACCTGAATGAGTAGGCACCATGTCAGCAAGCCGAGCTCAGGACTGATAAGCAGCCATAAATATTATTTAGGCTTGGAAATAGGGGAATAGTAAAGCATGAAAGTGACTGGACTCTACACACTCTTCACGCAGAGCTATGGGGAAATAAATCCTGGCTGCTTTGAAGCTAGACTTAACATGTTTAAGAAACGTGGTTATATGATGCAGTGCATTTGGCAGGGACTTCATGACCCAAGAAGTTTCTGTCACTGCTCTGCTTCTAAATCCTAGATTGCTAAAGCCTAGAGGGAAAAATCAGAGGCTTTTGCACACTTAGTGGACTCTAAATGAATTACTGGCAATTACAAACTGAGAAAAGTGGAACTTTTCATTTGATGTGAACAGGGGTCTGGAACTCTCTCACAAGAATGTGTGATCAGACCAGGRATGGACAAGCTAAGTGCGACCACATCTCAGCAGCCTTTGTGATAGGCCTCARTGTTTAACCCATCCACCAGGATGAGCTTGATGTGGTTGGGAAAGGTGGGGAGGACAGAYCTGAGTGACCAGAGACCACGACAATGCCGTAAGATATGTAAGATTTTCCCCATCCTACGTCTTTACAGCAGACCCTGCAGACCCCCAAACCCCTTGTTACTTGAGTGATGGATACAGAACTCCCAAATTCCCTTGTAAAAGCCGAGAGATCAATGCAAAGGCAGCAAGGACACTGCTCAGATAACCTTCCACATCCTTCCTATGGCAGCCCAGATCTGCAGGGATGCCAAGTGCTCGGTCCTACCAGGTCAGAGCATTGACCCTCTCACAGCGGCTCCAACACAGATGAGGAGGTGGATTAAAACCTGATGGCTCGGCCATCTCCTGTATCCCATCTGATCACACCACCAAGGGGTATCTCATCTCCTTGCACATCTGCTCCCAATCTGATGCCACATGTTTGTTAGAGAAGATGATGGGCTGGCCCATCCTGGGCTGCCATAGGTGATGACWTGAGTGGGAGCTCTCATCACGCTACACCCTTCGGACCATACAGAACAGCAACAACTTACTCTGGGCAGGTACTGCCCATCGCTGACCCCCACGAACCTCCTGCTCCCCTGACGTGGGCAATACCCAAAGCAGACACTGCAAGTGGGACAAACCCCCATGTTTTGCCTCTCAGACCTCAGCATGGTCCATCCAGCGAGCCCTGGATAAAGGGTGATCAAAGCTCAATGCTGCGACCCCGCAGATCTCCTGCTGAACCCATTTGTGAAAGTCAGCCACGAGAAATGCCACTAATCCCTTTACAGCAAAGCACACAAAAGGTCTCAAAAGGGGCAGAGAAAAGCATGCTTTCACTGACCAATTTGCACAGTTTTTACCTAAATATCCCTCCTACCCTTTGAATAATTTGCACCAGGGATAAAAGAGCACTAGAAGAGAGAGAAAACATATTTGTGTTTTTTTTCCTGAAATAAATTGGAAATATAAACATATTTTTAAACATTCTTGCATTTTCTTCCCATGGCGGCTGAGATTGATTGAAAAAGCAATTACAGTATCCAGTTTGCAGCTACTTCCATTTTCATTTGCCTCTCATAAAAGCACCGTGCACAAAAATAAACTGGGAAGGAGGCTGGAGGCTACAGGTGATCACGACTCGATGGGGAAGCAAAGAGAGCACCGAGATGGGGCCAAAGGGGGCCGGTTACAAAAGTTAAAAATACTTCAATTTGTGCCGCGACTGCTGCTTCACTAGGAAAAGAAAAGGGGATTCAAATGAACCTCTTCTAAATGCAAACGCTTTACTATGCAATTACCTGGAGAAATAAAAAGAATCCCGGGGCATGAACYAATGCTCATAATAAATGTCCTTTCCACTAAGTTATTGCAGGATGTGGCCCCGGCACTTGTGGATTTACTCTTGCTTGGGGTTTGCACACGGAGGTGGAAGGTGAGGCAGAGAAAAGAGCCTTTTTCTACGGGCAACATGCGTGACCCCAAGTCAGCACTAGACATGGAAACACCTCGACGAGATGATTCCCAATCCTCATTCCAACCTCCTCGAAGCTCCAAAAAATCAAGTAGCTGAAAACATGCATGTGAAGAATAATCTCTGAATCACTTTGAATTATCCTACTGCTACAAATCAATCCCAATCATGCCCTGGTCACTTCCCTTCTCCTTCTTGTATTTTAAGCCATTTTTCATCTTTTGAGATCAAAGAGSCACCTGGGAAGGGTCAGCAGCAAACAGGCAGAAGATGCTGCATGTCCTCTCRGACAGGCTCTTTGGGGATGACAACCAGACCAAAAGCTTCTCCCAAACAGTCTCATGCCGCTGGTGGCCTGGGAATCACTTCAACCCCATGACAGCTCCCGACGTTCCTTACAGAGATGCTGGTTTGAATTGCACCTCTAATTCAGGCAGTTGCCACTGATCAGCTGGTTGGCTCCTTGCTGTGGGCAGGAGCTACTGTGAATTCTCCCAAATAATCTATTTGATGCCACCAAGGAAGGCCCCAAAGCATCACCTTCTTCTCAGGGTAAGCCAACAAGACCAGGATAGGAGGAGAAGGGGGCCTGGGGCTGGTGACTTGACTAGTGGTGGCTCTAGAGTAGGACAAGGGGGAACAGACTGATGATGTGATGTGGCTGGGCTCCAGATTTCCACATGGGATCTGGAGGGGATAACTGGAATAACTGGGTTTAGGTCCCAGCTGAGGGTTTTGTGGGAAGAAAGGAGAAGGAAGAGGCATCAATGTGTGTCACCTCTGGGGATACAAGAGGTCTAGTGCAGAACTGGCACTCATGCCTGGTACTGGATAGCGGAGCAAGGCCAGACTTATTTCTCTAAGGCCACCCTAAGGCTGTTGGATTACTAAGAGCAAAGCAAAAGACCAGGAGAATAACAGCAGGAACTGAAGTCTCTCAAAGGGCACGCTTGCTTTTCTGCCAGTGCTGTAAGCTCAGGGGGAGATGTTCCCCGTCATTATTTCATTACCTCAATTTCAACACTTGCTGACTTATTAGGAGAAAAACATTTAAAATCATTTTGCTCATCAGAGGGAAAACAACCTCTCTCATTACTCAAATATGGATCAGTGCCAGATGATACAGAGAGGAAACGTGCTTTAAATTAAGCAAGCCAAGGTGGTCCCCATGCAATCCTCCTGGAAGGGCAGTTCCAGTAACTGGGGGGAAACGGGGCCTGACGTAGACGTGGGGTGCAACCAATGGGGCTCTTCGCCGCCTGACCAGATCCTGCACCCAACATCAGGCAAAGGGAACTAGGGTACAAGATGCTGGGGATGGTGATATTTGGGCCAGGTCACGAGGGGATTCACAGGACTAGCTAATGGAAGTTACCGGTTTGGAAAATTCCCAAACAGAAGATCCCCAAAACCTTGAATTTCCATGAGGTTATTCCACCATGAAGAGGACCACCTTCCACAGCCATACCRCTTGTGAAGATCCAGCTTATGCTCCCATAAACAGACAAGCCGGCCTGGATTTTACCACTTTCTGGAGGGTTTTGTGCTGCTGAGGTCTGGCCTTGCCCCTTGAGCTTTAGTCACTGCAGGTGCAACAGAGTGGGCACTTTGACTCAACTCAGCTGCCGACCATCAAGGGATTTGTGCTTCTCTGCYCCATTAGGGCAGCTCCTTCCCTTTCTTCCTCTTAAAGAACACAGATGAAAACACATCAGGCCAAGAGCAGCACTGAACAGAACAAAAACTGAGGTACTGATAAATGCCTTCCCCTCCTCAAGGTTGGATTGTTYAACGCTCCAGAGCTTGTATTCCCATTATATCAAAAAATAAGAGTACCCCTGTGAAGCTCACCCCTTCCAGGTACCCAGACATACCTGCCTGAGCATACCAAGGGCCACGTGAAACTCTCTGCGTGTCATCATCAAATCAATACTATGATCTGAAGAGCCGTCTGCCCTCGTTCAAGCCTTCAGCTGGCTCCTCTCTCTAACTCCATCGCCATGGTCATGGCCAGTTATTAATATGAAAACTGGCAAGGGAACTTCTGATGGCAGCCCATGTCTCTGGTAGTTGCTCAGCCCAGTTGTGTGGGCCCCAACAAGAGGCTCGGGCTGTATTACTGTGATATGAATACTTCAGAGTGCATCTACATACACGCAGGCAACTCATTTCAATTACACACAACTTTGTTGGCTTGACAAACTCTGCCAGCATTGCCAAATTGTTTCACTTTTAAGGAAAAAAAAGAAAAAAACACAGTTGGTCCAGTTATTTGTTGGCTTACACTCAACTGTGGGTAGATTCTGCTTGTCCAAGTCCTTTTGTTAAGGGTGTCCTTATTTTCATAGTGTCACCTGCTTAATCCCAAGCTCTCAAGCTATTCCTCCACTTATTGATGTATTTCTTGGACAGCCTGGGAGGCATTTGTTGCTGCTTCGTGGCGGGGCATTCGCTGGACGCCCTCATTCTCATGCCCCTCGGTGGTTATTGGCAGATGATTCATCGGCAGGAAGGGAAAGCTTCCTCGTGCCTGGCAGCATGYGACACTGCTCTGAGCAGGGACATTTCTTGAACGTGGCAGGGTCCACGGATCCGAACAGGCAGGGAGAATCCCAAAGCCATGGGCACACTCCCAGCTTTGGTAGTCCCTGTTTGAATGACTTCTGGGGGAACATTTTGAGGAGCACCCCAACCTGCTCTCCTCTTTGGGTATCAGTCTTTCCATTCACCACAGTTAGAAAAGGCACCTACCTTCTCAAAGCTCATGGCAACCCACCAAGGGACAAGACTTACACATGTAAAATATATTTCTACTATTTGCTTTGCTATTCCTCAAGTTCAGATGAAACAAGAGGGCCTAAACTGTGATGATGTTCCAGCTCCTAGATGCCTCCTCCGTGCTCCAGCTTGAGCAGGGAGCCTGTCATCAGCAGCACAGCTCTGAGGCCACGTACACAAACTCATTAGGAGGAACCACGAATCCAATCAAAGTCCAAACACTGCAAGGATTAAAAGGAATCAGTGTGAACGTCAAAACACAAATCGAACCTCGTGGGAAATCAAGGGGCAATGTCAGCACAAAATAAAACGGGTAAATCCTGGCTGATACCATTCACCTGGGAATGAGAAAAAGGGCTTTGAAAGGCAAAACGTGGCTTTGGATGGTCGTTTTGTAAAAAAACGCATTGGCTGCGACTTAGATGCATCTCGAGGATGCAACGCAGTATTCAGAGAGTCCTTAGATGAGGTTGTGCTCATGTGCGAGGGGATTTTGGATAGTGATGGGTGCAGGATTCCTCTGCCACGGGCAGAAGCATCGCCCCTGCTCACGGCGGCCGGATTTTTCCAAATTGCTTTAACTGAAACGCTGCAGGAAACAGCAGAGCAGACAGGTCTTGGTGCCCTTTGCAGAAGAGCCTCCTCCAGGCTCGAGCATATCATTTGCCTCGATTTCAAGCCTGTTTTTCCTTTAATGCTGTGCAGCTCAAGAGGGTATTGAGGCTGATGTTATTAATGCAAACAGGAGCCTGATGCGATTCAATGAACGTATCTTTTCTTCCTGTCCTTTAATGCTTAAAATGACTGACTATAGACATTATTGAGAGTTAATGGGATAGATCGCATCTCGCCGGCACTGGAAGAGATCCAGCGCAACTCCATTGACTTCAAGGTCAACAAAGAYGGTAATCTTGGATACCATCTTTACAAACCCAAAGCTCTCCGAGTCTCCGCCGTCTGCAGCTTTTCCAGCAGCTGTAATCAGGATCTAATTAACRGAAACAGAGCAGAGCCCGAGGCAGGACTCTTAACGTGGAGCTGCATCATTTTGTGCCACTGCTGCTCTGTGTATCAACATACTCTATGGAAACTCAAGGTCTTCAGATGCTGTAGCCAAAAGTGCCCATCCGAATTGCTGCAATGACCCAGCAAGTGTCGCATTAGGCCCATTTGGGCCAGAATTGGGATTGCTGTAGGGGATAAAACACAATGCCCAATCCTCCCAAATTGCACCCAGCTCTTTGCAACCCTCTCACCCAATGGGGCACTGTAGATGAAGGGGTGGTCCTGGCCAAAAAGCAGCCTCTTTCTCTCTCCTTTCAAGCAATAGATGAATCTCCCTTTCGCTTCTCCCAAGAGCTGGGTGTCACATTTCAAAACACGCTTTTAAAGCAGGTATAATTAACCCTTCTCAAAAGGAAATTAACCCTCCGTGCAGAAATTAGCCACCAAAGCAGCAATAACGGCATTTTCGAGCACGCTGGAGCTCCAAGGTGCCCCAGCCCTCCCCTCTCAGCATGCAGCTACAACACGGAAAGATTAAAAAGGCAAAAAAAAAGAAAAAGAAATTCAATTATAAAAATGAACTTTTCTTCAAAAGATGAGTGGGCCGTAAAAAGGAATCCTCCTTTGCACATCTGAGCGCTTCAAAAGGAGGATGAATTAGTGCTGACAACTCAATAAAGTTGCCATCAATTATTTAAAACGCCGGGGCTCTTCCCATGCAGCACTTCTGATTAGGAAAACATTTTGAAAATTGGAAATTATTCTTTCTAAGGGAAATGGGGCCAGACTTCAAATGCTGGGGGGCAAAGGAAAAGGACTGTGGCTTTTGGKGAGCCCAGAAAGAATGGGGGAAAGTTCTTCCTCTTGGATCATCTATACAGTGCATTGCACGAGTTTGCAGGAAGTCAACCACGAGGAAAAGAAAATTCTGCAATATTGCAAATGTTTAGATATTCAAAACCCCACCACAACTCAGTCTCATTTAACTTTCAGAGTTGTGGAAGACAGTTCTGGAGGCCTTTTGGGTATAGAATGATGTGTAGGTCCCTCAAGTGCAGTTTATCACACCTTGCTTTTGTATCTGCTCACAAGGGAATGCTAAGAGATGGGACACTGCAGATAGGGTCATGTATCACAGAAATGATCATAGAGAAATCAAAGCACTGGTCTAAATACAAGAAATTACCTAGGGGAGAAAGGCAGCTGGAAGGAAAGAAGAAAAGCTGAGTGAAATGTTGCTTTTGTGGTTACTAAATCCATGTCTTGACACTTCCATTCCCAAATGACCCCTTAAGAAGAAGACTCTGATGTGCCTCAGCATCCCAGGGGCACGGTGGACATGGTCTTCCCTGTTAAGGATTTGCYGCATTCAAGGTTACAAATAAGAAATAGGTCACTTAATCTTTCAATAAAGGGGAGGATGGCCGAGACAAATGGTTTCCGCTCCAGTTTACAAATATCACACACACCGAATCCYAGCACGGCTGAGGTTGGAAGGGACCTCAAGTGATCGTCTAGTCCAACCCTGYGGCTCCAGCAGGGACACCCAGAGCATGGGGCATAGGAAAGATCCGGGGTTGGTTCTGGGACCAGCCACTTGTCTCAATGGACGTGGCCCAATAAGGATTTACAAGGGTGGTGTTACTGGTGAAAGCAGCCTGTCATGCTGGTTGGCTAAATAATATAATCAATCAACGGAAAAGATTCAGGAAGAATGAAGCAGACAATGCACAGAGTCCCTCTACTTGCCCTTAAAAAACCTATTGACTCAGAAGAGAGCAGGTAAAAATACACCTATTTGGATGGCTGCAGCACTTACGGAGCCAGGATCAATCAAGTAGCTGCACAGGGACATGCAGTGACATGGGCAGGACCTGTGGACAAGACATTAACCTTGAAGGCCATGAAGAGGGTGATGACTTCTGTGGCTTCTCTCTATTTTGCCGGGTTGTCTCTACTATGCGAGACCTGGAGAACATTGGTCCTTCCCCTTGGCTTGGGGTCCCGTTAACAACCAGGAAAAGCAGGAGGGAGAGAGAGGATAGAGAGGGGCCAAGAGGTCCTCTCCCCGCGTTCCTCTCAGGGTACCCTTGGAGCTTAATGCCACTTCTGCTTCCTAAGTCGATCCCACTGGTTTTCCGGCGATTTGTCTCCCCGTTGATTGTCGGCTGCTCTTCCTACACGGACCAAAGCCCGAAGACGCCTCTGATGGCCGGTAAAGTCAAATATRCGTCAAAAAAGGCAGCTCTCTGAAGATGGGATTGACAGGGCGCTAACGTGGCGCGGTCCCCGTTAGCACACGTGTCATAAACCATCACGTCTCGCCCGCTTGTCCACCGAGAGTCCTGCTGCAGAAGGATCAACGCCGACAGCCGCCGACCGGCGCCCTCCAACCCTCCGGTTAGACTCCATTCCCAGCAGGAATTCGGGACAGCAGCAGCTGCAATTTTTGGAGCAGTGGCCAATGCTTTAACTCCAACTCAACGCTTGAGGGTGGAAGCAGAGGCTGCTGTAGGGAGGGCCACCACCTTTGAAAGTCTGCAGGACTAATGGCACAGAGTCACCTTGAAGCATTTGTTCCTGTACCTTGAAAAGAGTGTTGGTGGTGGCCTTGCAAAGACACAGTTTTAGAGAGAAAGCCTCTTTAGAAAGGCAGTCCTTGAAGAGCAGGTTTTACCAACTAAATCACATTTTCACTTTGTCGCTTGATAACTGTGGATGACAATATTGATCTTCTTGAAAACATTTAAGATCTGCTGATGAAAAAGGACAATGTAATTGCTGAGAAAGACAAGATGGGGTGATATCTTTTTATTAACTGGTCCATTTTTCCCATAATGTCTTTTTATTAGACTCACTGATACTCCACRGATACTTTCATGTCCGGTACTGTCAAGGCCATTGCGGCTAGACTGACCCTAAGAGCACAAAGAAAAGGAGGTATCCAATAGTGCAGGGATAAGCTAAACATGAAATCAAATATAAGCATAAATAGGAGCACTGAGGTTGTGATCACTGGATCAGGATATGCACTTTGCATCTAATGTACTTTATGTAGGTGCACTGTTGTTGTATGCTATGTAGGTCCATAAATAAAAAATAATATGCGATTTAAATGAAGGCTCTTGGTCTGTTCTATAGATCACAGATGTGAAATATTGAAGGACAGTAGCCAAAAACTGACTTGGGAAGTTCAGATTAGACCTAGAAGCTATTGGAGAGTTTCTGTGTCTGGAAGCTCTCAAGACTCGTGAGACGAAGCCACAGATGCCCTGCTGTAGCATTGACCATAGCTTGGCTCTGGTCAATAGCTCGGCTCTCTTTCAACCAGCATTGTTACAATTCCATCATACTGGGTATGTAAATAATCAAAAAAAAGTTATTAAAAACCTGAAAACAACAGTAATCCACTAGTTAAGAAGGTTAAGCCTAATCTGGGCTGCTATGAGCCAAAAATTATGCTCATCTGGCCACTACTTGGCAAGGTAAAAACGTAGAGCTAAGATTAGCGTGGTGTCAAGCCTTGGGTAAGAGGACAGGGAATATTATCCTGGATTTAGTGCTATAAAAGAGTGGGTGTTGACGCTGGGGTGGGTGAAGCTGCTGACGGTTTACATGGGAGCCCCATAAACACCTCTGCAAAAGGTGGTTATTCCATTAAACAGCACCCTACGTGCAAGAGTTTTCTAGAGAAATATTTAATGGGGTGGGGAGACCCAGACGCCCAAGGAGAGAGAATTTTGTCTCTTGTTTCAAAACAAAAATTAGGATTTGGGACTGCTGGATCCAATGGGAAACGACACTGCTGACTTGGTTAGTCAGTCTTAACCTCCAACATTTTAGTTTTCCCACCTGTGCCATTGAAGCAAAGAGGCTACGTGGAGATGAAACATCTGCAAAAGTGCTCAATTCTGCTCCACACCCTGTGTCTCTGCAAGACGGCTGAAACACAGGGACTCGAGCCCTGTATTGGTGCTCCCTCAAAAAGTCACATGTCTCTCAATGGGAAAAATTCCATTCAATCCATTGGCTCTACTGGAGGTGCTTTGAAGGAGACTCCATGCCACGGCAATGCTGTCTTTGGAATAACAAAACCTGAAGCATRTTGGGCTGTAGAGAGACCAGGAAAGTGTTTCCAAGGCCAATAGTAGCAATGACCAGCAAGCAGAAAGATTAATCGCCTTGACATCAACTGYACTAGCACGCTAGATAGGCTCTAAAGAGCTGTCAAGCTCCTTGTAGCCTAATTTAGTATTGATTTAAGCAATTACAGCGTAAAGTTTAGCGGGGAATAATTTTGAAACAAATAGGTTGCATGCTTATTTGGTCTCCATTAAAGGGAAAGCATTTGCAATATTTTACATTTAAGGGCAGAAGAATGAAAAATAAGACCTTCATCCTAGTTCAGTATTTAAAACGAGTCACTACAGTATATATTTATTTTTTGCACTATCTTTACAGAAGTGGATGATYCATCTGTAGGGCTATGATAGCACAGAGTGCTAGAAAATCTCTTATCTAACAGGCTCATTCACCTCAAACATGTGCTGATAGTTATCCTAAAGCTACTATTACCAGCCTGCCTAGGGGGCCTGATAAACACTCGAGCGGGTTCCAGCCGCAGCTCCCGCTCCCCTGGTAGGAGTCTCAGAAGGATCCGCAGGAGGGGAAGGGCTGGGGCGGCTCCACCACGAGCCCCGCCACAAAGGACACAAGGCAGCAAGAAACGACCCAGTGCCCGAGGAGATGGGCAAGGACCATTTGCCCTGGGTTATATTTTTCTTGCATCTATGCTATGAATAGGGTGAAGATTTCAACCAGCAACGTCAATGCAGAAACAGCCTTTTTTTTTTTTTTTTTTTTTTTTTTTTTAAGTAAAATCAATAGAATTATTTTAGGGAGCTATTTGGTCGACTTGGTTCAAAAAAGCAGTAATTTTTCTTCTCCTTCACAAAATTACCCTTCTATAATATTGGGAACAGGCAGACCTTTTGACTATGTACATTTTGACCAAGAATAATTTCAGTTCCAAATGATTTCCATTCATCAGGAGAAAGAAATGACAGGAACTGGACAATAAAAATCCAAGCCATTCTGTTTCTTCAATCYCAAATAAACTTTAAGAAAATGTACTGGTATAACAAATTTGCACAAATGAAGCAACCGTCAACATTATCTTGATACGATTCCCATTTTGCAAGGGTAAAAGCTTCAATGATCCCGATCCAAAGCTTTTGGGTTAATGTTACCATGAAATATCTCCAGCTCCCAATCGGCGGGGTACCTGGGCACACTGATTTTAGGTTCTTCCCCATCCATTTTAATTCTCATAAGCCGAAATAGAAGAAAGGCAAACTACAAAACACAGCAAAGGATCTACTCATTCTTCTTCTAGGTCTCCCAAAATGAATCTGAGCTAGCACAGTCATTGGAGTCCTCAGACTATGAACAGGCACAATTTTGCCCTCTATCCTAACTCATAGTTTCAATCTTCAACTACTTTTCTTGCTCTAAAATGCCCTAAAATGTATTTTTTTTCCTATCCTATTTTGAAACTCAGGCCTTGGAGGACTTCTATGGCTGTGGCAGATTTCTTATCACTCAGGCTCTTGCAATAGGAAAGAACTACCAGCACTGGAGATGCTGCAAAATGAGCGTGAGCAACGTAGATTCCTCAGGAGTGCCGCTGCTCCCTGCTGTGCTCCTGCCAGCCCAGCCCAGCCCTGCATGGCACTCGATCTACAGAACTTCTTCTGCTCTTTCAGCGATGCCTCCAATACTCTGCTGATGTTTCCTGACCACTGCGGCAGCCTTTCTGCCACCACGTCTTATGCCCATCCTACAATATTCTTGCAGTTCCAAGGGGAAAAAAGACCAATGCCATCAAACAGGCCTTCAGCTCAGGAGAGGACCCAACATGAGACACCCAGAAATAAGTTTTCTTGCAGAAATGCCCTATTCTCATCTTCTGCTGGGCATGGTCAATGAATATTAAGGCTAAAACATGTTTCATGTTGATTATTTTTAATAGACTGCATTCCTCCTCTTCTCAGTTAGGCAGCAGGGTTTGGAAAAGGCTGTTCATGCTTTTCTCTCTGATGGGCAGATGGGAGTCCAGAGTTTGCTGCTGCAAAGCATCGTTTTAACGTGTGGAGATTTTCTAAAGCACCTAAAGAACGTGCCTGCTGCTCTGAGGTTTCCCCCCAGAATCTGATTTTGCTTTGCTTGTCTAAGAACCACCCCATACCCAGACCACTTAGATAGACCCAGCATTTATAACCGTTTATATCTGCAAAAATCCAAATAACTGCTATTATATACATATGTATTACAGATGTAAATAATATAGAAAGTGAAGTATAAATCTTTGGAGACACTCATTATTTTCATTACAAATACTTATTCACCCCTGAGCATCCTAATTTATAGGTGTGAGAAGCAAATTCAAAAGGTTAATAGACCCTTACTCATATCACACCACGGGTTGGTTCATTCCTTTCAATCTTGTGCACTAAATATGACAMTATAACTTTCTTTGAGCCTTCCATACTGTTCTGTAACATATATATTTGCTATTAGAAATACACTTCTTCCCATTATTACTAATCATTATTATAGCTTAAAAAGAAAGGCAGCTGTTCCAATAAGGAGCTTCTCCATGCGTGCACTGAGAGCAGCACAGAAATGACTGTTCTAGAAGCAAGTGTTGGAACAAGTCACAGTTAGGGACTCTATGGGGACAAATCGTGGTGGTCCCAAGATGCTACAGAGCTCAGTTGTGGACAGCCAGCCAGCAAGGGAAGGTTGCTCAGCTCTTACCTGCAGAAGGGGCCGCTGCACACCCAGGACCTTCATGGTRTCTGCGTTAGCCAGGATTTTGAGGGGATCCGACGCCTTCGTGACTCCTTCGATCTCCTTGTTGATCTCCGCCAGGACCTGATTGAGGAAGATGTTCTTGATGTACATGGTGAGGAACTCCCGGAGCGGGCACTGCTTGCTCGGGCCAAGCTCCATGGCGTGCTCGATCTCTTGGATGAATCTGGAACACAGCAAAGGGAAGAATCCCATGTAGCTGAACGCTGCAGATGCTCTGAAAGTGTCAGTGCTGCCTTTTCAGTTCCTGCATGTCAAAGTCAAGCCCCAACAGCCATGGGATCCCTGTAGACTACTATGACCTGAGGCATGAAGAGTAGAAAAGGCCTTTAAAACACATATACAATGCCACGAGGAGGCGAGAGAAAGCCTGGACTGCTGAAAGAGAACAGTCTATTAGGAAAGACAAACACGGGCAAGGGGTAAGAATCCACAGCCCACGCACGATTCCCRCATTATCCATCCAAATATCACAGCAACCTGGACAGATCTGGCTGGAGAAGTCACCAAATAAAGCGACGCCCACGCATTATGTTGGTATCCCACTGCGTTATGTCTGYTCATATTCTATCTTTATTACGCTCCATTGCTTATACCACCAGGCCAGCCCTGCACATGCAGAGCAGGATGCTGATTCTAGGAATATTTTAACACAGAATGTTTGCCATCTCCTCCCGCAAAATATCTTTATTTTAGTGGTGCCATCTGCTTASCAGACAGGAGTTTCTTTTAGAAATTACCTCATTATTTCTTTATCTCATATCGGAGACAACAATGTGGGCTTCGCTTTCAAATTGGTATAGATTAAAAAAAAGAAAAAAAGAAAAAATTAAAGAAAGGAATTCAGTATGAGGAGTTATAGTAGCTTGAGATATTCTGACCCAAAAGGGAGAAGATGGGTATGGCATTTACACTGCCTTCTTCATCATCTKCATGTGAGTGCCTTGCAGTTTTGGTATCTGATTTAACCTGGCAAGGCCAGGAGTGCTTTTCTCCCTGCTCTGCAGATTAGGAGGGGAAGCAAAGTGTTCGAACCCGAATCCCCCAGGATTTGCCATAAAACCTTCTGCATCCCTGAAAGCCAATTCTTCCTCASGGGGAAAGGTTTTTTTGCAATTAAGACGTTTCCAGCAGCTCCGATGCAGTCGGCGTTTATCAGACATGCCTTAGCACTAACCATGTTCCCAAACACTTCAACGAGGGCTGCTTAATTGCCCGTAATTTCCTGCCTCCACGTTCAGCGCTTCAGAAAAGGTACCTTCCCCTCGGAGGACTTGCCGAGGAGCTCCTGTCAATTCGGGCAGCATCATTTCCTTCCAGCCTAAAGGATTTGCTCCTTARGGCCTCCGCAGCACTGACTCAAACCATCAGTTTCCAATACCGCATTTGGGGACCTGCAGCGTCACACGGGAGCAGGGCAGAACGAGCGTCCCCGAGCCGATCTCCGAAACAAGAGGCCTCGTGTCATTGGCATCTGCAGGGACAGCCGCTCGTGTCCTTATGGGAACGCTGCYGAGGTTGATGGGACCACGCTCGGCTCTGACTTGCCGCATCCTTGCACGCTTTCCAATAAATCTGCAATATTCTGCACTCTCTACGTTTACTCACCCGGCACTTCTGAGCTGCAGAACATGTTTAAAGAGGGGSAGAAAAAGTGAGTTAACTCTTCTAACACCTGCACTAGGCAGCCAAATAGCATCATACCGCTGTCAGATGGGAAAAGTGAGACTAGGGGATCTCAATTTGGAATGGGCATTTTCAGTGCAGGGGACAACTCACATTTTTAAACATTATTTGCATGCTTAGAAATCACTAAGCCGATGCCAGTGACCTAAACCTAGCGTTAGAAGAACGGCCACAGACGAGCAGCAAAGTTGAGTTTCCTGCTGGTGGGACATCTCTGAAGGCATCAGAGCTGCTGCCCTGGGGTAACTTCTTGTCCTGAAACAGYTTGATGGCATTTCTGAGGCTTTCCCACACTAGCAACTAGATTGCTTGCACAAGGCCATAGGAAAGGGCAGCGTTAGAGAGAGGGGTAATCAAGAGAYTTTGACTGCCATTAATCACCAGCTCAGATCCCTCCCAAAGACCTAATCCTCTGCAGCCTTGATCTTCATTAGAGAACCGAGTCACAGCGGTTGATGTGGTCTAATAGAACTTAATTTCTTGGCATAAACAAGACAATGGGCTCATTTAATASCGGTAAGGATCAAGAGCGCATCCTTATTTTCCTGGATGCAAACCACAAGGTAATCACAGATTAGGTGGAAGCTGTTAGATAGCAACGACTCCGCGCGAGGGGATTTCAGCAGTGCTCAGCAGCGCTTGTGATAACGAGTAAATGGTCAAGAGCCTAGGAAAGCAGATGATTGAAACGTGATAGCAGCAGAAAGGCATTAAGACTGAAGCTGTGCAAGGCACGGAGTACGGGGCAGTGATGAGAGAGGCCTCGAGTTGGAACGCTCAAGGATAATCTGATTAAACGGTAATGGTARTGACAGAAAATGTCTCAAGTCTCCATTTAATCAAACGATCTCTACTGTAGGAAGTGTTTGAGGACAGGAAGAGAGAAACCCAGTGTGGACCCCAGAACATCCCCTACAGGGAAGGGCCCTACAGAAAATTGATACTCTGAAGGTGCAATTACTTTACCAAAATACCCTAAAGAGGGAGGCCTGGGGTCAAATTGGCTGCGATCTGCTGTGATTYGAGGCTGATGCGTCCTCACCCCGTCTTTCTGGGCAGTGACCACTCCAAAGTACAAAGTTATGCTCTAATCCATGGGTGCCCATTGGAGTTACTTTTCCCAGATTTCCCTAGAGTTCAAAGRACTTCTCCAGCTCTAGTCTAAACTTTCTAAGGAGTTGAACAGTTTATTTAAAATAAATTTGAGAGCGCTTTGCCCAAATATTCCCATTTTACTCATATAAGCCATCCATATACCTATCAAGACGACAAGAAAGCAGTCGGACCTACAATTAGGTATCAATATTTACATCTGTATAAAAGCCATGATAAGAAACTGCGTTTTGATCAAAGAGCCACCTATAAAAACACATTAAAAATTAAAAATAAATAACAATTAAAAAAGACAATATTAGTATTTTAATAAGGCAAAACAGAGCAGCACAGAAGGCACGTGTCACACAAAGGACTTCTCACATGGGTTTTTGCACCTATACTCATGGGCATAAACTCAAATTATGGGGGAAAAAATCACACAGGGAGTACGCTTCGTCTCTGCACTGTTCTGTCCTCTGCTGTTTTCTTTTTGTTCTCCAAAAAGCAAAATTCAAGATACAACTGCMTGCAAAAACAGGCTGTAAAGAAGGGCCTCGGAGGAACTGCCTCGACTCACATGCCATTTGCTTTGATTATTCTGCTATTTGGTTGTAATTTACTAGCGGTTGCTTAACCGGCATCAACAGCCTCATTTAAAATCTTCTCTCAGCGGCACCCGAAAGCCGAAGAGAAACCCATGAAGGTTAAAACACTGCGGGGAGAATTCTCCAAATGTGTGAAAATGAGTCACGTGGCACTTGGGAGGGACAATTACACTTATTTAACACAACCCAATTGCTGTCGACCTGCAAAATGCTGCGCYGCTTTCTCGGAATAGAGATGCAAGGCAAGGTGGGCCGCAGGATTSTTGATGACGGTCACTGGGGATAGGAAGGGGAATCATTTGAACACCCAGAGGGGACAGCGCTGAGGACGCTTCTACAAAAAGTGGAGTATGTTTTTTTCTACMAAAAATGGAGTTTTTGAAGGCAGCAGGTTGGGAAAAAGAAAGAAAACCCAGAAATCTGCATCTTGCACGGAAGGCAGAGCCTGCATTTTCAAAGCGGTGCACGTTTTTTAACTTGCTTTATCTCCCTATGAAAGCATTTGAGGTGATTTGTGGCTACAATTAAGCATTCCCCTTAGACAGAAAAGCACTTTAGGTGAAATGAGGTATCTTTTGGTAAATGACAGTCGTTTGGACTAAAAAAAAAGGGAAGGGGGGGAAAGGCAAGCTATTTCAGCAAATATAATCCATTCCAACTCACAACTTAATTGCATATGAGGACTGTCTTACCTAGGCTGAGAGCATATAACAAAAACCATAAAGCCTAAAACAGCGACAGGGATTGATTTAGAACCTACAAACCTCCCCTTCCCTTGGCTTTCCTCTGTCTTCTCGTTATGAGATCTCTTACAAAATAACATTAAAGGAAACTGCAGACAAGTCACTGGAAGTGCCTAGCGTCAACTTCTCTTCTTCTTAATGATGATGTTGATAGCACCTGAAATGCCTTCCTCAAACAAATGAATGGCAGCCAAAAAAGAAGATATTCCGAAATCTTAGTAACAGGTTTTTACAGACATTCAACCTAAATTTACATTTCAGCTCGTTTCATTTTCCTATGATCCTAAACKCTTCTCTTCCCATCTTAGTGACTAAAACTTCAAGTTGCCAGAAGTACCATGTTGGCAAGCTTACCCATAGCGAGGAAATATCAAGGAAATATCAGAAATCGGACTGGATCCCTGGTATGGACAGAGTAGCAAATGGCAAACTAGCTGCCTAATCTCAAGGCAGCTAAAACAGAGGGAAAACACCCAAAACTCCAGGTTCTTGGGGCTCTGATGACACCTTCAAGCTCAGAGGGATGCCTAGAGACCCTGCGTTGCCCACTTGTGGAGTAGGAAGCCCACATMCCCAAACACAGCGGGTTTCAGAAGGTGGTTGAGAAGGTAGATGAGATGGTCAAAGGCTACGTTGTTCTGTCCCGCTCTTCAACAACTAGCAAGGCACAGCTCTGATGTCCTTATTTACWGCAATAGTGACAACATGGTCAAGCATGAAGGTGATTTGAAGTGCTATGGCCAACCAAACTCGTGCCATGGATGCCCTTCTKGTGACTGGCTTGCTTTGAAGCAGTTGTTTCAGTTATGGTGCCCAAAAGGATCTAGCTGGAATAAGTCGGGCTAAGCCAGAATGAAACCTATTTTTGATCCATTCCTCAGACTGCTCCTTCCTCTCCTCTCTTCTCTACCAAAGTGAGATACACGGATGCTCCTGCAGTGCCAAAAGGTACCAGTTATTACACATGGATACCATACAGTAAATTCAATTAAATTATAACATCCACTGAGGCAACTAGACYAGAGACGGTCCATCACTGAAGATCAATCAGGTAGGTACTAAAGAACACACAGGTAGGTAACAGAACACACGTTGTTTTTGCATAAAACTTGGACCACAGAGAGTTATCTGGCTCACATTATCAGTTACCCTTGGCTTGGTATTTCTTGGAGGGGCATGAAGAGGATGAATATCTTGTTGTAACACCGCAGCTTCCATAAGAAGTCAGTCGTGAGGCAGCTACAGGCAGGGCACAGGAGCAGGAAGGAAGCTCTTCCCCAGGTGGCCCAAACTATGATTAAAATCATAATTATAACTGTATATATTAAAATCATGTATTTTAAAGAGTATAAACAGCTGAGATGTTCACTGGAGATTTAGCTGTGTTACCTGTATTTGCAATCTGACCAGCTTCCCCTGAGGCAAAAAAGACACTAACTTCCTTCTATTTTAAAATATACTGTAAGAAAGAGTCAGGAAAGTAAGACTTAAGAAAAAAGACAAGTTAACTGAAAACACCAACTTTGGTGCATTTTTTTTTGCCCCAAATATCAAGGTTTCTGCTTAATGCAGCTTCCTGGTAGCACTTGCTGGAATAGACACGCACGGTACAAAGACATGGGGTGGACTTGGATGGACTTCCCTGTCACCAATGGTCACTTTAGTCCTTGGTCACCTACACAAACAGATATCCCTCATCCAAAAAAACCTACCTTTCCTTGACATGAAATAGCTGTTTTGGGTAGTTTCAATGCTCCTGGGTATGCCCCATAGAGCTGGCAGCCTTGGCACTGGCCTATGAAAACATCCAGAACTTTATTATTATTATTTATTAAAAAATAAGAAAAATCAAGAGCCTTAAAGAATCTCTTTGTGCTCTGAGTATTCATCCAGGAGATCTGGTAAAGAATCTTTACAGGTGTAATAGAAGAATAAATACGTCCTTGCTTTGGAAATGCTTGGATGCTGTTCTGGACAACACGCCCTCGTGCCCATAAAGAAATTACAGCTTATCAAGCAAATAGTACTAAAACCATCCCCTGCTTAGGGCTCATCTAATGCCCCACTACCACTGCTTTCTGAGTCTGCACTTTATTTCAGGATGGAATAAGTGCAGTTTCTAGGGATGTCTCCAGAGGGAAACATCAGCTTGCATTTGGACCTCGAGGTGCAGAGCTGGAAGTGTTTGGATCTAAGGCTCCGAAGTGCCTCTCTCTTGCCTGGTCTCAAAGCTTTGGTATTGCAGGAGTCATGTGGGTCCTGGAAGTCTGCAAAAAATCTTGGTTAACCACAACTGCCTCAAGCAAAAATGTCTTTCTGCTCCATTTCTGGGTCTGGGCAACCTGTTGAAAAGCCTCTTTCCTCACATTTTGTTTTCCCCTTATACAGAACAAGCTGGCATAACTCAGAACCATTGCTGAGAGAGGAAAGCTGTGAAATGGATATAAACATTGCCATCCCGGGTTAAATACATGGAAATACAATGTGCAGTGCTACGTTGCATCACTCAGAAATGAAGATGTTGCACGTCCCACTGAGTTGTGTCCTTGCAAGGATGTTATTTCCCCTTCCGCAGATGAAACAAGGCAACTGCTGGTGCCACAGGTCTGAATTTGGCATTTACAGAGCTGGGAAACCCAAGAGGAATCCTCCAAGGGCAAACGCGATACTGCTGCTTGTCCTCCAGGCCCAGGGGAACGAGTAACTTGAGTGCGAGACCCGTTAATCCACCCTTTGATGAAGATGGACGCACCAAGAGAATCATGAGTGCAACCGAGCTCTGGGCCAGGGAGATGAGCGTGGGCACTGAGCTGAACTGCAGCAGTGGTTGGCAACAACCAAGGTTTCCCTGAGGTCTCTTTGTTGAAACACTGAGCCAAGAAGCCTTGTTGGCCTTCTGCAATCAAAACAGGCTGCTGTTTGGCCTCTTCAATTCCTTCTCGATGCCCTTGCTAGGAAAGACAGGAAGGACTTGGGCTTTGGAGGAACTTATTTATCCTAGAAGCAACACAGTGCAGAGAAAGCCACAAATCTTCTCCCCAGGAGCACTGTGTTGGATCAGCAGTCAATGAAACATGGGACGTCAAAGGAAGTCTATGGCTCCCCATGAGAGTAGCCCCATGGACTCCACTTGCCTCCCCCTGAGACATAAGACCTTCCACGTAGCTTCTGCTGCATCTTTGTGAAGGTCTTTTAGATCAGATCCAAGAAGAGAACTAAATCAGGGCTTCAGTCTACTGAAATACTAATACTAAAGACCCTACGACATGTTGCCTAGTGGATTTTTCTTCTTCTCCACAGCAGCAAGATGAAACCCCTTTGGATGTCCATGCTGGTCAGTGTTATCCATTTGCTAACCACAAGAAAACAGTTCTTTGTACCTCAAGATCTTGGGGACAGCAAAGAGCAGCGATGCATGGCTCTGTCACCCAGACCTCACCATTGACCTCAAACACGGCTTCGATCACCTACCATGTGATGATGACAATGATGATGACGATGGTTTCAGTTTTACACTGACCTGGAGAAAGGCTTTGGGCAAACACCAGCCCCAAACGCAACGGAGGCCGCGCAGCGCCGGCCAGCTGCCTCCACGTCAACGCTATTGCTTCATTGATGGGGATGATAATCCAAAACGACCACTGAACTAAATTACTTGCTGTCGATCCATTTGTAATTTAAATCCAATCCTGCAGAAACCAGAAGATAAATGTACTCACCACGGTCAATCAATCTCCCCCTCTAGAGAGGCCGTGCAGTGTATTTATTTTACGTGAACCCGGGGCATAGAGATGCTTAAAGGCCCTGGCTCATGTGTGGAGCTGGGCAGAAACAGTGAGAACCAGGTGATCCCAGCACTGCTCAGGGTTTAACTCCCTGTACGAGCAGCGCTTTGCTTTTCACAGCACGACTTCCCTACTGCCGACTAGTGTGGCACCATACAGGGTAGAAAACACAGACAGTTTTGGCTAAATGGTACTATAATTTTGAAGAAATTTCCCTGTCAATTCTAAACAAATTCCTCCTTGCCCCTTAGAAATATTGGGAGGTTTCCTAAAGTGCGTACAAAACCCAACATCCCACCTGAAGAGGGATGTGGACAGAGCCAAAATATACAGCCATCCCACCAGGCAGAGTCAGGGGAAATAGGAACCTCGCTAACTCTTAACTTTCCCAAYTAGTCAACCCTATTTAGTTTAATGTCTCGGCACGCTCACTTTGTTGATCATCTCTCAAATACKGTGACAAAAGAAAAGAACGAGCACAGAGATCCGCATCTCCTTCCAAACACAACAGTCTTTGAAAAAAAATTAACTTATTATTCGCATTATTTTTAAATCCGATCTGGTGGCACATTCTCCGTGCTCAAACCCCACAGCTCTCAATCTGGTCCCTGTAAAAAGTAACATATGCTGCCTATAAATCTTCAAAATGGCTCTATTAATAGAGTAGCTGTGGTGACAGCTTTATAAATGGGCACCATCTTTATGCAAACTGTTTTATTAGATTGCATTAGCATGATTTGTAATGAGAAGGCAAGGATGGGTTCGGAGAGGATGGAAAAGCTCCAGGCAGCCCGAGGTTTTGGAGAGTGTGGATTGCAACAACACACGCCACTGGATTAGCTGTGCTGCAGCCCCTGCTCCTCCRCCTGCTTCTTCCAACCCMTCAGCAAACCAATAACTGGCTTTGCATCTCCCAAGCCAGTTGCATCCGATTCGGGACACGTTGACACACTAAGTAGGCAGATGACCCWGGTCCTTCACCGCCATCCGGTTGCCCGTGTGGCCACCAACAGGGTTGTCAATGAGTCAGATGGGCCTCCAAACACTCGTCGGGGCAAGCGGAAAGCCCAGTCCAAAAGACCCCAAGACTGACTCCCCCTGGGGCACAGGTGGGATTGGATACCTTATGAATCTACTGAGTTACTCKCATCAAATGAAGAACAAGGCAGATTTCTAGATCATTCCCATGTATCTTATGACCTAGCTGGAGATTCTGGATAGGGAAAAGTTTGAATGATCCAGAAAGACGTTCTGTGATTCAGGGAAAGCCAGATTCCCCAGTGAGGAAAACTTGATTCCACAAAATACTGGGGTAAATAAAACAGGCGAATCTTGGAAAGAAGGAAACTGGGAAAGCGTAGCCAATAGCTGAGCCCATGGGAACGGGCTGCACGCGTGCAACAGCTCTAGGAACAAGACTGCAAAAGACTTTCCAAGGAGACSTTGGAAACACGCAGCCCACCAAGAAGTCTGATCTGCTAATGAGGGAATCCGTGCCAGGGAGCCAGCACYGGAACCACTTGGGCTTCTCTTCTGCTTTCTTCATCACTGAGCACAAAAGCTCCCTTGGTAGCTCGAGGAGGATCTACTCCTGCCATCTCATTAGGGACAATAACGCCCTTAGGGCACCAGGACTCAAAAACATGGGGCTGCAGCCAGGGAGGAAGGATTGCACTGAGAGGCAACAGGCCTGAGTCTGCTGAGCCACTTCAAGCAGGCAACTTTACAGCTCTTTAATGAGGATAACGATTTTACGACCTTGGCTTGAGGGAAAATCCCACAGTCATTAAGTACAGCACCATCTTTTCTAAATTGTGCTGTTCCTTACTGATTAAGAGGTATCTGTATTCTGTCCCATGCCCGTCTTTGCCTGTTATTCCTTCTCTGAGCACAAAAGCTACGAGCCCAAGGCCACATCAAAAATAGGAACAAGCGGGTAAATAAACAGGAAGGCTCCCCTGAAGTTGCTGTTGTAATGAATACCTGTGGCTCTGCAAAGYGAACAGAGACGCAGGGAAAGGTGACAGTGTGACAGCCCCAGAGAGGGAGTCGTGTTGCCCCATGGAGAGATGTGTGGGCTCCTTCCCTGCACCACCRCTCTGACCTTCGAGCAGATCCCATTTGCTCCAGCTAATCCAGCTCCCGACGTTCATCAATCAAGGCATCACACAGAGCCCAGCAACGACGACTTTGCTGCCTTGAGCAGGCTCAACCTAGAGGGATCAGAACTGGATCCCTCTGGATTTCCGTGCGATCTCGGATGCCACTGAACTGGGTTGGATTTTCGCTGTGCTCTATAGCCCCAATCACACCGACATTATGAGACAGGATTACTGGCAATGCTAATTCCACCCAGGAAGCCAACAATACAAGCCACCCTGGCACAACTACGTTACCTTCTGAGTGTCTCCAAGCACGCACCATCACAGAGGAAGGCTCAACGTCTTGCCCAATCGGSTGCCAACCACAGCTACGTCCCCACTGATAAGTTACAGCGATTTCCTCGGGAACACAGAGATCCTATATATAAATAGCAGCCAACATAAACACTTTGCACATTTGAGATCTAGATTAGAAATCAAGGCAGCCTATGCTAAGCTCTGCGCAGCTTCACCCTAATCACGTTCATTAGGAAGTTGGCAGAGAAACTTAACTCAATTGGGGCACGCTAATTTCCCTATTTAGGAAGGCAAGAAAAAGTGATCAAAGAACCAGCTGTGCTGCAGGCTCCAGTCATTAATAAGCAGGCACCTTGTCTACGGAGCCAACGGTGCGGAAAGAAAGGCACGACGCAAAGTTTGCCACGTGCCCTTGAAGATATTTACGGAAGGGAAATTGCAGCCCAATTTCAGCAGCCAGCGCCACTTATCCAAGGGCTGCGACGAGGCTCATTGCTTCCTTTTATGAGAAACGCCTGCAGAACACGTTTGCAGAGAACAGGAAGAGCATCCAGAGCAAATACAGATGAAAACCAGATACGTTTGACTTGCCTCCAACCCTCCCTCTCCGCCAGCATCCAGGGSCCGGGCCAAGGCGCTAACTGATGGTTAGGAAGGAAACGGCTCCTCATCYGAACAGCCCCGACCAAAACTGCTGCCAGAGGCAGCGGACAAACGACATCGTGTGTCTCTATTATGGATCTCATCCCTCTTTSCCAAAGGATGAGGACGCTCGCTCCAATGCCCTCCACGATTCACGGTGCCAGGAACCACACTAACTAAACCCACTCCCCGCATAGCTCCATTTGGTCATGATTTTATGTTTTAGCCCCAATCTTAAAAAAATGGTAGCAAGAAAGTGCTGGTAGATGACSTGTTGTACCCTAGAGGGTTCCTTTCTGCCCCAGACAGAGCCATCCCTAGGAAAGGCATGTGATTTCTTGGTCTAATAAAGTGAGCAGAGCTGCTGGAACACACCAGATAAACATACATGGGTTGCACTATCATGGGGAAAACTCCTTTCTGACTCTGGTCCACATCATTTTATGGTTGTATGGTCAAGTTTTATTATCCTGTAATTAGTTTGTGCTGATTGTATGGGCATGCAAAGCAACAGTTGGTCTTATAAACATATAATTGTATAAGATGGTGTCAGAGCAGTTTGAAGAACTCCAAGACTCCAGATTACAGACCATTGGATTAAAGAGACCAGCATTTTAGAGTGGGACAAAACTATCTTTAGGCCCAAATGCAGAACTGGACGCAGCTGAGATGGGAAAGTGACTTTCTGGCTTCTCATCTTCACTGGTACAGGCTCCTGGTGTCACCTTCAAAACCTTGTCATGGGCAAGGGGGATCAGCACACACACCCCAGGCAGCTGTTAGTCCCCTTACATGTCAGCCAACTATCAAAATACAGCAAAATGCACTTATTAGTCCATTTATCATAATACAATACCATCTAATTAATAAGAAAAATCTCAATAACTGTAATAGCCTAAAATTCATTACACATGAGAATTTACTAATATCTACTCTTTTTTCCCCTCCAGTGTGATGCTCATCCCTCCAAGTCCTTCCTGATGTTACAGCTGATRGCTTCAGCCTTCCCAGGGTGTGAAGAGAAGGAGCTTCCAAGGAAGCCACCACCACCCTGAGGTCTTCTCCAAGAGCAATGGGATGTCCATGGTGCCTTTGCTTCCTGCCCAGGCATGGGGCATCTCCTCCCCATCAACTGGTGGCCAGTGACGACCAGCTCCTGTCACAGCCAGCCAGGAGGAGCCAGAGACTTGGTGATAAATAAAATAATAATTAAAAAAAAAAGAAAAAACCCCACATTTACTGGTTTATAAGGCTATTTCTTACAGCAATAGAGGCTGGTATCGAGTCTGAACTTTAAGTCACTGCACATATTAAAGTCCTGCAGGGCAGGGCATTATCTCAAAGCGAGTCCGGCGAGCTCGGGAAGATGAAATAAGTGGAAGAAAACACTGAGAATCGGGCAGACACCATTCAGCCTTACAGAACGGGGCTGCATTTTCCTGCAAAACCTGCATTGTAAACCGGGCGCACTTTTTCAATTATCAAAAATAGGTAAAATGGGTAAAAAAGCACAACTAAAGGAAGGTTAACAATGAAGACTCTACGAGTTCCTGAGAAGGGTGGATGTTACAGCAGCTTTATGTGGGATATATTTTTTTTTTTTCCCACCAATTTTCTTTTCCTCTATTGTAAGAGCAGGAATGAGGAGCCTGATACTYATTCCAGCTCAGGCAGCTCATGTGAATCATTTCAGCTTTCTCCATTTCATCTTTTTCTCTGCAGAAGAGTGTGAAAAGTGCTTGAAGAGTGTGAATAATAATTCAAGAGGGGGCTGCTGGCTTCCTCCTTGTAAAGAAACACATTTGCAGAGATGTGAGGTGTCATGTATAAGCACCTTAAACCAGGCCTGCTTTCACAAAGTGCCAAAATCTTCCTTATTTCGAGGATGAGGCTTTTGGGGCCCTCAGTGTAAAGCATCAGGAATCAAGATGCCCCAAAATACAATTTGCTTTTGAAAGCAAATGCAAGGGGCACTCTGCCAGTGAGATCTTTGCATGGAAAACTCTGACTGAGGAGATGCCCTTTCTGTTTCACCCCATGCAGCTCTAAGTCTCATTCTTCTGCAAAAACATCCAGGAATTGACGCTTCCAGGAACGGGAAGCGAGTTAGGAGCTCTGGTGGTTGAAGCAGAGCTGRGGAGAAGGGGCCTTTCCTTACACTCCTGGGACAGCAGACACCAATCAGGACCCCTTCCTGGGAACTGGTAACTCAGGCTTCAAAATCTTCAGTCCATGGACCTCTCTGCTAATGGACTCAATGGGTCAGGATACCCAATGACTGGTCAAGGCTGGTGGAGGAATCAATCCTTGGGATGTTCCTCCTCASCACTCATTTCAGCTCGGGCGAATTCAGTTCTGAGAAGGCAACATGTCCATGCACTGAAATAGCTTTTTCCATTCAGAAACCTCAGTGATGCTTCCCACGCTGAATAGCTGGATGATTTTCTCCTTTGTACCTGTAAACTAGACAGATCCTACCAAAAGCAGCACTCCACATTTTCCAGTTGACTTCCATAGGCATCAAGACCACAAAAAAAACCCTCAATAGCCCCTGCTCCCTCCCAAATACTGCGCAGACACAAATTGGATGCAACAAGATGTCAACTGGCATCTCCTCAGCAAGAAGGGCAAAACCCTTTCCACTGGGCACAGCTCCTCCTGCAGGAACCTTGCCCAGATTCAGTCAATAGTTTTCCCCCTCTCTCCTCCCTCAGTTTTATTTTATTTTTTTAAGGCTAAATCATCCTCATCTTTTCCAATCCTACTCGTAAGGTCACATGTAGAACCTCATGTTTCTCTTGCTGCTCTTCTCTGATTCTTTCCAGTTATTTCACTTGGGGCACATCTCTAAYCCTGACAGAGATTCCCACAAAGGCCGATTTGCATCCCGGCTTTTCCCTTTAATCCACATTTCCAATCAGACAAGGCTATTCCTATGGGAAGCCCATGCTCCAGCACATGTTCACATGTTCATTTTAAGCACCTACTTTCCAGTGTCCATCACTCCCCTGACTTCCCATGAAACGTTCCTTAAGATGCCACCATGCACAGACAACTAGAACACAACCGAGCAGGACYCCCCTCCTAACCATAGGAAGCAGTTTATTCCTTCCTCATGGAAATAAGGAGCCCTCTCTCCGCTGGTATCTCTTCAATCTCTGGTGTTGCTCAACTGATGCAGTTTATTTTTTTAAAAAAAATTAATAGTTACAAGGGATAATCTCCCCAGCRCATCCGCAGAGAGGATCTGATCTTGAGCGGGGCAATGAAAGTGCAGCAGCACACGGTACATCTTAACTTAAATCTCCACTTAACGCTATATGAAGTACATTAAGGCATCTTTGGATTTTCCATCTCCTTTCCCGCTGATTACCAGGGCTTATCTCCCTCCAGACTGCAGTGCACACAGCGTTCCCAACGCCCTGCACCGCGGCGCCCATGGAGGAGCCAGGCGGGAGGAAGAAAGAAGCAGGAAAGCATCTAGATGATCTCYAGAGATTCCTTCCAGGCTCTAATAGTCTGGGATTCTGTGGCCTAGGCTAAGGTGCATGGTTCTGCCCTCCTGCATGCTAAAGGAGCCCCCAACTATGCAGGAAATCTTGTCTTTACCTCCCATGTACACAGACCTGCTGGGTCTTTGCAAACCAGCCTTCAGCTCTGTCTGCCCAATAGGTTCAAGACAGCTAGAAAGTGGGCTGGGGATCTTCTCCCTACAGGAGCACAGAAGGTAGGTCTGGAGAATCAATACTGTGAGCAGTTAAAAAGAAGAGAGACAGAAAGAACTAAAAACTTCATTCTCACCAGAGGTTAAAAAAAAATTGTTCCTGTGACACATAAATCGCGGGATTTCGATAGGGAATCCATCCAATGGGATGACTGGATTTGATAGCYTGTATTGCCACTTTTTTTCTTTTTGCATAATGCAATTTTTCATTTGTCTGCCTAGGAAGCACCATCCTATTGAGAGCAACCCACTCGACACACACGTTTCCTTAGTTATGCTCCTGATGTCAGCAAGGACGATTCAATTTGAGAGATTAACTACGCAATGACTTGGCACTACTTTAGGCTGCTTAATTTTGCCTCTGTTTTTGCAAAGAGAAGAAAGAAAATCAATTTTGCTTTCAACTTTGATTTCTCTTCAAGCTCCCCACTTATTCCTCACGCACAGGCAATTACTTGCTTTGGAGCRCTGCCCAACACTACGTATGCAACACTTAAAAACACACATAATGCTTAAAACGAGCAGAGATGACAAAGGAAGACATGCACATATCTATATAAATACCTATAGCTCTAGTTGCAACTGGCTTTCTTAATAAAACCACATTTAGGGTCAAATCTGACCTGAAAGGACCCCCTTACCTACCAGCCTACTGCTCTTCCTACAAGACACCATGTTCAAGGAGGTCCCAACCAGCCCTTCTGAAGCTGCTCCACACCGGAGCACGTCCAAGGCTCCCCTGCCTTTAATGGGATGCTTTAGCCTTTGGTTTCCTTCCAGCAGATGCCGGGAGAGACTCCTAACGATGCTGTAATTAGGACCTGGTGATGTCAGGTAATTACAGACTCAGGGAAGATGTTTGGGAAGCTCTTTTGGAGAAGCAGCCTTGGCTCTCAGCTCTCCAGATGGATCTGTCTGGCTCAACCATGGCCTCCAGTGAAGGAAGAGGGGTGCCTGGAAATTACCAAGGAGCTCCATTTTCCGTGTTTTTACTCCTAAAATACTGAAGACATGAGTGGCTCAAGGATGCTCGGATAAAAGACCGGCTAAAAAAAGTTAAGGGTCAGCAAAGGAAATCAGTCTAACTGTGGATCCCAGACCTATGCAGGAATCTTAGCTAGTCTAAAGGGTGTTTTGGGCAAGAAAAATCAAGTATGAATTCTGGACCTAGAGGCGTTTACTGCATCTTGCATTCCTGCAGAGAAAACAACAGCCAAAAGGGCTGGCGTGCTATTATATTTAAAAAGTAGGGTAGAACTGCATGCAATTGGTAGTTAAGGGTCTCTTGGGAAAGGAGGGCCGTCTTTTGTGATTTCCACATCTCCAGATCAAGACCAAACAAGCACCGTTCTCCTACTTCCTTATCCATTCTGCTCTTTGGCAGCTGGACAAACCAGCATCCAGACACGATGGAAGTCTAATCTGATTAAAAATACAAAACCCTACAATGAAGGAAATCGATTTTGGATAAAAGTTACTGAAAAGAGAACTTTTTGCATTTTTTTCTTACCCTTTTCATTCACTGCGAATCACAGTGTGGCGTAGTGAAAGGTAAAGGATTTATAGCTCAACAGAAGACACATTCAACATTAAACAGACACTGACACTTGATCCCAATCCAAAAAGAAACTTCATCACTCTTTGCATTTACAAAGCCTCATGTTGACTGTGGAGCACTATCTGAAAGAAGTCAAGAAAAGTTAATTAAAAAATAACATGCCTGATATTTTATCCTCTTTGCTGCTCTCTTCTTTCACCTTCCTCTTTTTCTGTGACCTTAACGAATAGAGGACCCAAAAATTATGTCAATGACGGGGAAAAAAAGGATGATTAAAGTCATATGACAGATGGCATGCTCGCAAAGAAAGCCCTTCCATTCCCTTATTCGATCCCCAGAWTAAGAAGTCTCAGCACGATTAATTCTCTCCTGCTTATGAGAGTTGCCACACACTGGAGAAAAAAAAAATCTCAATATCCGGCCAAATCTGACATGTGATCTGAAAGGCTATTTGATAACGATGGAAATAAAAGGTTGGYAGCCCATGACTCCCTGCCCAGTGTCCAGCTGTGCTATGGGARGACCAAGTCCCTCTCCCAACCCAGGGCTGTTTGGCACAGAGTGGCAAGAACCAAACCTGGAGAGCGTAACCTCAGACTATGGGTAGCCTATGATAASCCACTCGAGAAGCACATTTAAGGCCCAGAAGCTTCCAAAATTGGGCTCCCAGGGAAGCAATCATGTTTTTGGTGCTTCTACAGCAGCAGAATAAGGAACCATCACCTTTCCCGGGTGGCCTTTGCRGTCAACCCTTGACTCTTGGGCTCTAGAGAAACAACTAATGACAACACTCCCCAGAGAGGGATGGCAGCAGTCATTAGAGAACTACTGACACTGTAAGTTCCCAGCAAATCAATCTGCAATCATGATTTTCATTATTTAAGTTTAAGGAAAGAAAGCTTGCACACAAAGCATTGCACGTTCGAGATGCTAAGAAGCCAGGACAAGATGTACAAGTCAGCAGCATTGAGTAAGCTGTTAAAAAAATATCAATTTATAGACAAGGACAGTAAATGCTTTGTATTTAAGCATTTTGCTTGTGTGCTGAAATGGCAACTGGTTATAAATTTCACCACTTTGAAAAAGCAAAAGTTTGTACCCTACAAAACCAAAATTATCTTTACAATGTAACTATGGAATGGAAGTTTCGACTCCAAAGGTAATTTTGCATTGATGGTGCTCGCGGATGCATGAATTATACTCACAGGGACACATAAATAGGATTTGTTTGATTGCTTTATCATCCCTCTATTACAGCAAATCTTCTAAAGCAGTAGGAGACATGATAGGGATGTTTGTAGATTCCTTGTCTGAAGGCGCAGGGGGGGCAAAGTCACGTCATTTCTGTTGAGATACAGGGCCTGACCATGAAATCCTAATTAATGCCATAACAATCTATTTATAAGTCTCTGAAGCAGCCGGGATGSGGATAAGTTAGAAGCAAAATATTGATAGCGTTTTATTTAAATTAAGAAGTCTGACATGACAGGAACCGTATTACAAGCTAATAAGGGATTAGATAAAGCAATTACAGGAAGAGACGCAGCCCTTGTCAGCATCACTGCTTTGAAACAACAGTTCCAGCCTCTCCTCAGGTGACACACAAACTGTAACCAGGTTTGGTGGATGGTTCCTTGAGCTTGGAAATGCAGCCAGGCCAACTATCCTGTTCAAAATCCCTAGCGGACACCTCTCCCAGAGGAGACTTCTCAGTTCAGCCTCTCCCATATAAAGACAAACATCTGTGAATCCCACAACAGAAAATGGGACAGGAAACACAGGAAAAGAGGGTTTGGTGGAACAACTCGGAGAAGGAAACACTTGGTAGCTGGATGCACAACAGTAACAAGAGCGAGAGAGCAAGATTAGGCACCCAGGATGAGAGGGTGACCTTGGCAATGGGGAAAATAGAAGGACAGAAGGATAGCAGGCAGAGGAAGAGATCATTCTTCCACAGCTGAGGATCTGGAGGTCCCCAGGGGTTTCTGCAGTTTCAAAGCAGGTCAGGGGATGTCCTGCTTTWTGTTTTGTTTGTCCATCAAGGAGCTGTTCCTGTACGCTCGTCACTGGTCTTGCTMATATGACCAGATGATGGGCAAAGTAAGAGGTCTGGTACCTTGGCTTCCAAAGTCATGGGGCTGCACATGGAGCCACCGGGTCACCTGGCRAAGGCCAGCAATATGTGACAGGCAAAGGGGACTGGCATTTACTGTGTCAGTAAGATGCTTTCCAAGCTCCTCAATCAGATCTGTGCCAAATCTTGGGCTACATGAGAATATCAACTTTGAAAACACAGTGTGGTCCAGCTGTCCATGTACAGGGTTGCAATCGGCAGCTCCAACCTAGATGCAAGTAGAGTCTTCTTGCAAAGTTGCTAAAACTCAACTGCTTTGCACCCGATTCTCCAASTAAAAGCTGAACAGCACGTGGATACCCCCATGATGTTGCTGGGAACAGCATTAGCTGATTATTGCTCTTTATATGAGTCCTAACAGTAGCTAGATAACTCATAATTCTTAGCTTCAGATGCTGTGATCTATGGAAACCTGCACTAACGTGTTGATAGATCACAAGGAAAGCCTTCTCCAGGCTCTGAACATGGAGTCCCCAGGCTTAACTATCACCATAAGCTCTAGGCTTGGCATCTTTGGTATAAAGTAAGAACATATTAGATGATCAAGAGCGCTTCCTTCTTTGATCACCTGAGTTAGTAGCGTGAGAAGACACTGGTAACCATAAACATGGCAAGACCTTCCTCAAAAGGGAGTAACTACAGAGTGACTTTATAGGCAACTGCATTTTATGAACATGACCATGATATAAGTGAGATGCCCAAACTACTTATTAGGGATTGATTAGATGCGATGGGGGGCAAATAAATAAAAATCTCATTTTGAATGCATAGTCCTGGTAAAGAAATTGCCAAGTTGGATGGATTCTGATGTGCATGAGCTGCAGCAGGAGGCCCAAACCAGCCACAAAACGGAGCAGGACAAGACGCCCAGTCCAGCTGTGAGCTGCAAGCAGCGGAGCCCCTGCACGCAGGTGCAAGAGCATCCAGCCAGGCTGCAGCCTGCACGGCTTCAGCGGGGACCTGTGTCTAGCAGGAAAAATAAGTCTTTTATTTGGCCAGCTTGTGAAGGCAGTGGTGGGGAAGAGCACAGAGACAGGGAGAAGAGACCTTGGCTCTACTCTATAAGACCTGAGAAGCCCATTTTCCTGAAAGAGAGCTCGAGGACGGGAGGGATGGAGAGATGCTCCTCGGCGTCACCAGGATACCCCATCCTTTGCTCTGTGCTCACTGTGGTAGGCTCGGATGCAGCCCATGGAGAGCAGGCACAGGAGGATCCAGAGTCCTGCTTCCCGGCACATGGGGCAAAGTCTACATCAGCTGTCAAACCAGCATCTCATACATTCGCCGTTAATTCCAGCAACCGATTTCAATTAGGGCAAGGAGGGGGGAGGAAGCTCTTCTGTCCTTCACGTTACGAGACGTGTATTAGGAATGACAGCCTATGATTGCTGCCGACAGCCTCTAATTAACTGTCATTAGAAAACACATGTCAAAGCCCGGGGCCTATGCTGGATCCGCTAATTTAGCTCCAGAATATTAAAAACCCCCTTGAAACGAGCTGGTGAATGAATTTTGGTGTTTTATTAAACATCCCTTGTCCTCCCCATCCCTAAATCTGTTTTACTCTCTGGTACTCGCATTTAGAACAAATGATGGACTAAGACTGGTTCTTTTCGTCCTCCTTGTGTGGCAGCCATCAAGCGAAGGATTAGAAGGCAAATATGACATGAAAGTGGGAGCTGTCTGCAAAACTATTAGATGACTAATGAAACAATTATACTTAAACAACCACGATAATTACTGGTGGAGTTTAGTTTTTCAGTGCTACAATGCACGGTCAGGCCTTAGCTCTCTTGCTTATTAATTAAAGCAAGCATAAATTAATCCATCTGTGTCTCTGTCAGCATTGCATGTGTGGGGTAACACAGTGCAAGAGGTGGACGGAGAGCTTTTCATTAAGTTCCTGGCAACACCTACCTCTTGGCTGAGCAAAGTCACCTCCCAGAAGACGACCTGTGTTGAGGACCCTTCCAACCTCAGCCATCCTGTGATTCTGTGGGATTTTGTGTCATGGAAGCAGCCATGAATCCTGACAAAGGCCACCAGATGAAACCTCATGCTTTAGGGCTCCTCTTGGAAGGAGTGTTTTGGCTTTGTTTTCATAAAGGACCTATATACAAGTTGAAGCAATTCTTGATTCAGCTGCGACGCGTATTTTGATGGTGAGACCCAGCTTAGTCTTAAAGGTTCCTCYTGCTGGAGGAGACACAGATATTTCTGCAATATGGGGAATATTAATTCCAGAATCCTAGACATTCTGAGTTTTTATTCCATCTATTTAATTTTTTACAGAAATCCCTCACTTCCACTGAAAACTGTGCAGTCTAACTAACAGATACAGATGTTTCTGTGGGACCTTCCTTCTCCAGCCACAGGATACAGACTTGAAAGAAAATGAGGGGCTGAATATTCACTCTCACACTACATAAAAGGCTAGAAAWCAACCTCCAGTGTAAGTGCAGGCCAAAGATACTAAGCTTGAAATGCTCAAAAACATGTAAGCCATGAGTACTTAATCCATGAGTATTTCTCAGTTCAGCCATTTTTCTCTTTCCCAGAGGGAGAAAACAGACCAAAACRCAGTGTCATTAGAGGATGCTGTGATAATGAAACAAAAGATGCCCAGAAAATAGCTCCTAGTGTTAAAGTCTCATTACTGCAATCTAAAGGGTGTTTGTGAGCACTGTCTCAAATAACGAGATTTTCTCTAATTCTGCCTAAGTGGCTATGACATGCATYGTGTGGGACCAAAGAGATGGCAAACCATTCGCCTCCCCAACAAATGGGCCATCCCAATACTGCACATTTGCTGGAGGAAACACTGAACCTTCACCTTGTAGGAATGCAAAGAGTCCGTCCAAATGAGCTCTTTAGTTCCACACAAGYGTGCAGTGCTCCCCAGATGCTCACGTTGGTGTAACGTGTTGCACTGCAGCAGCACGTTCCCGGTGTCGGCAGCCTGGTTTTAGAAGGAAAATGAGATTCAAATCTGTCCTGTAGGCAGAAAGGAAGAGCCAATCTCTGCAAAAAACAACTCGGGGAACACCAGAGAGCCCATTAATCACTAAGGCATGAAGCTCCCTTGCTCCACATCTCAGTTTGGTATTTGTAAATATAACACTTTACTGGAGTTAAGGCTTGATATAAAAAAAAAAATCACCTATAGGGCCCCAAAGACTAACACTGAAACCAAASAGCTTGGTTTTCTAGATTTGCAATCACTCTCCAGATCAGCCGTTGTCTCAAAAAGCATCATGACAGACACAAATCTATTGCATCTGGTCTTTCATCGGAGCTTTGCAAGCTTCCTGCCTCTAATAGAGACACCCAGGGCTTTTTTCTGTCTTCTAGAGCTGGGATTTGAACGCACCTCCTTGTCACCGACCCAGGCTCAGGTCCCTGCTCTGTGCAGATAGATTCCCATCAGTTGGCAAGATACTTGACACGGCTATAGGTAAGACAAGGCCAGGAGTACTATGTGCTGCACATAAAGATGCTATGACTCCATCAGAGAAAGCAGTATGCCTAAGAGTTTCATGGCAAGCAGCCTCTTTTTAAAAGTTGAGCTGGTCCTTTCAATGATAAAAGTGTTGATACCACATCAAAGAAAGGGAGGAAAACTGAATTCAAACAAATCTTGACAGGTAAAGTGATAGTTATGGACRTTTAATATCTGGAAGAAAGTTCAAAGCGTCAAAAATATAACCAGGTTTGGGTCTAGGAATAGGTGAAGGATCTGCAGGGATAGGTGGGATGTCCATTTTAGCAATTAAGTCAACTAATGTAATGTAGACTCACGTGAGTATGGCAAGTTTGGACCTTGCTGCCCCATGCTCAGGGCACTTTCTGAGGGCAAGTTTTRCAGGTCTACACTAAAATTTATACACATATATATATATCTCTTTCACTGTATTTACTTCATTTCTCCTTCATGATGAGACAGTGAAATATTCTCATTGCTTTCTAAAGGTGGTTATTTCAAGCAGTTCTTATTACTGTTACTATGGATTCTTCTGAAATCCTTGCTAGTTTTAATACTCCGTTCCTAAGGTACCTCAAGTCACAGGCCAGCTTCTTTCAAATGAAAGCTTAAAATATATGCAGTTGGGTAGCTTTTGGGTGGAATGGGGTTAAAAATGTGTGTTATTGGATAACTCTTCCATCCCTCAATTTTGTGGCATATTGAGAAATGACAGTGAATGCCAAAGGGGGCAGATGCTGCTCTGGTGCCCCTCATGAGAGGAGCCAGGGAGAACATCACTTCACTGCCACAGGCTCTCCATGCTCAGTAACATCCTGCTCTTCCACTGAAGCCAACACAGTTTGCCCTTGAGGGCACATTTTCTCTCCAGAAAATGCAAAGAAACATTCCCAGCCCTTCCTGGGGTGAGAATGAATCCTTTCTAGCTTGTGAAACAATCCACACTGTGTTTATGGTTTGCCTTGGAAGAATTATCACTTCTATCTGCTCCTACGCATTAGTCCATTCAGCTGCTCCTTTCATACCACCTTCCTAAGCTGCTTARTATAAATAAATTCATATATAGCAGCTCAATGATTGCCCAGTGCTAAASAGATTTTTGCCATACTGATCAGCGGCTCCGTGTTCCAATGAGAAACCACCAACTGGAGTCAAGGCTATAGAGTTGGAGCTCTACGTCGACTGCACGTATAGCGAGACGATGCATGTGCGTGTGGGTGTATGTATACAAAAAGCTCTACCCATGCAGCATCTCGTCTCAAAAACACTTCAAAACGTGGTTATTACTTCCCTCACGGAGCACAATAAAAACAGTTGTTACCCATTTCCTTTCAATTCTATGGACTACATATAAATTCACAGGTCAAAATTACAGCTGATAGGCAGAGGATTAAAAAACGAAATAGGTCCCTGGTGGTAAAATACATCTTTTAGTATTGAATGTTTYTTTTATAAAATGCAAGGTAAAGAGTTGAAAGTTCCTCTGGGTTACGTTTTTCTAGTAAGAGAAACAATCTTCCAAAATCTTGCGGCAAGTAAAACAAAGGGGCTTCTGCTTTATCAGATGGAAAGAAGACCTTGGTGGGTGATAAACAGCAAACCCAACCCATTCTGCAATCCAGTAAGAAAATATATACATCTTTATGATGAGGCACAAATCAAAATAGATTTTCCTCCCTTTGCTTAATCACCGATTAAAAATATATTATATTGTTTTACTATGTCAAAACTGAATTTCAATCACGTTAYAGAATGCAACCCATCATTAAAAAAATAAAAGGAGCCACCATTCTTTCTGAGAGCACCCACAAAMCCCCCCAGTTATTTAATTTAACTAGAAAGTGTGTTGCTTCTTCAAAAAGAATTACACTGTTGACTSTGTTAAGCAAATAATAATTAACACAAGCACATACAGCTCTAATTAGCATGGAATTTAATTAAACAAATATGCCAGCATAACAAGACGCATTACAAAGCAATTGTACCATGTCTTGCAACTTGTTTCCCGCATCTTCAAAGTTTTTGTGTGCTGATTATAGAGCAATTTTGAAAGACTTGTCGCACAAGAGCGGCAAGCCAGGCCCTGCACAACCCAACGACACGCGCGGATCCCCCAAAAGCCAGAGAGTCTCACAAGTTCTGACTTCATTCCTTCTATAGGAYTTCCACGGCAAAAATAATGTGATGGTTCTGCCTGTTAATTCCCAGCTTTCCTGTATCCCCAAGCATCGCTTCCATGACCTTCATGACTGGAGGGGACGTACGTGAACATCTGATGTTCAGCAACAGTTGTGGCCTTCAGGGTTACAAAGGAGAATCCTGCTCCCCTAAAGCGGTAGAACCCAAGGCCACATCTGTCATCATTAACCTTTTATGTGGCTTTGACAGCCATGAAAATGCAAAGTGACACCAAGTCACACACACAACAATAAAAYTCATATAACAGTTGGGGATGGAAGGGTCCCCTCGAGGTCATCTCCTCTGGCCAACCTGCTCCAACAGGGTCACCTACGGTAGGCTGCCAAGGACCATGTCCAGYTGAGTTTGGAGTATCTCCAATGATGATGACTCCACAACCTCTCTGGGCAACCTGGTCCAGTGTTGGATGACTCTTATCAGAAGATTCCTTTTTTTTTTTTTTTAATATTAAAGCTGCATTTCCTGCATTTCAGTCCATTGATACAGACCCACAGGCACAAAGTCGTTAGTAGGATGCCAAGAGCAACCTGGATTCCCCCAGCTTTTTCACACTGACTACGCAATGATCCCACCAAGTCTGCTTGAACAGGGGTCCTGCAATCTCATCTTCTAATACAGCATCATGGGCATGGTGTTTTCTCAAGGTATTTCTAGCACTTTGTTAAAATATCTCTTGAAACACCTCACAACCTGCATGTGGGTCCCCTCCAAAGGAGGGGATCATCACAGTCAGCCAGTCTAGCATTCCCAGAAGGAAATCAAGATTTTGAAAGAGAACTATTTCTTCCACAAACATTTAAGAGCATTTGAGTAGGCACCTTGCAGGGATTTCATGTGTRTTTTTTGAGCGGGCTCCATTTCTAGGGGTTGGCTGATGGGTCTTAAACTGAAAATGCTGAAAATGCTCCCAAAATTCCAGTCCAACACAGAAATTACAAGCTAAAAATCTACTTTTTTTAAAACTTGAAAACAAAATATTTGAATTAAAGTGCAAAAAAAGGACTCTTGCTGCTCTCCTCCATGGAGTTCCATCTCTCTACATTCAGCCTCTGGACAGACAGTTTTAATCAATAAAAACAGAGAATTGAGAGGGGACAACCAAGTACACACCAACTGTATGTTTTGGAGAGATCTTTATGACCTAGGAAGTAGGGAACAGACACGGGCACTTGYGCAATACCCCCACAGCATCAGGTAATATCTTTTATGAGCGGCTCTGAGAGCTGCAGCAGAACGGGTACGATACAGCCCAATGAAATCAATTCACCTGCGTGACTCTGCAGCGCTTGGACCTCTTCCAGCAGAGCTCCTTGGGGCCTCTTTTGTTCACTCGCCGGCTCTCCCTACATTTCGGAGGTAAACAACAACAACGATGCTGATTTCTTTGCTGACACTTGACAGGATGGAAGCCCCAAAGGATTTACCCTTAATGTTAAACTCTCTGCTTATCCGCTCTGTTCAGAGCTTAGAGCCKAAGGCCACTATTCTGCACTTCATTATTTCCTAATTTATTATTTGCATTGCTGTTGTGCCTAGAGGATTTGAGTGCAGTGATTTACCAGGTATTTTTTCCCTCTTTTYTTCTTTTCTCCTAGCCGATAAAGTCAAAGCCCGGACTTCCTAGCGGCACAAACCTCACTGAGTTTTGACCGTGCGCTCCGGCCTCGCGGGCACCGTGCTCTTCCACGAGGCGCTACCGGTGTTTTACCCCAGCGGGACGTTTCCCATTACCGCGTGTCAAAACTCAAGCGCTCGCATGTCAAAGCTGTTGACATCTGGCGCGGGAAGGCTCCCCCGGTAGTTGCTTTTCAGCTTGTTTTCCGCACGCTGATTGCCACACGTATCATGTCAGCATCTTCTTTTGTGATTAAAGGAATCAGAGGATCTGGAGGCAATTTAACAAAATGCAAAAAGCTGCTGACAGCACGGGCTACTGTACATGGATACMAGCATCCTGAGTTACAACACACTGGAGAACCGAAGCAAGAGATAGACGCATTTATTGGAAAGCCAAGGACTCTGGAAATTGCTGTTTCTGCTCTGTCGTGTCTGCAGAATCCCAATAAGGCTGGAGATGGCATGCTGGAGCAGCACGAGAAGATGCCAGTCCCAAGGAATCCACTCTTAGAGATAATGGAAAAGATACTAATTTGCATGATTAATTACTTTCTGGTAACTGCTGGTGGCTGTGGGGAAGTCGGATACCTTGTGGGTGTCAAGGGGTGCAAGCAGGAGAGCTGGGTGCTGTGGGACCAGACCCTTGTGTGATGCAGCACATGCAAGTGTGTCACTTAGGGAGGAGAGAATTAGGAGCATTCGGTGGAGAACCAAGCCATGGGTTGAGGTTACTTATGGAAACCAACGGACAAAAATAAGACAAAATCCTAAAGAAACAAACCAGGTCTCTCTAGATAGGTCCCATCACATCATTAGACCATCCTCTCCATGTCGTACTCCCATACCTTCACAACTAGATCCGTTCACTGAATATGGACACCTCATAACCCACACAAACCTGAGTCACAGACCTCTCTTGATGGTCAGTAACTTCTTTAAAAAGCAGTCTCAGACTTTGACAGCAATGAGTATTTCACTGGCAGAGGGAAGAAGGTGACTTAGGCAGCTTCTGATGAAGGAAAACTTAAAGGAATTTGGTCTCAAATGGAAACGTACCAATTAGGTCTTCTAAGGAAAGATGAGGTTAAAAAGAAAAGATCAGGGAGGCTTTGATTCTTCATAATCAATACCCAAAGCATTGGGCATAGTCTTATTGATATCAACTTGTTGCACTCACCAGATGGGACCTCATTGCCTCTTGAAGAAGGTGAAAGCCACAGCCTGCCCACTGGCACTGATACATCCCCTCCGACCTGTGGGCTTCCACCCTGCACCCCGCTTGTGGGGCACGTGCTTAAGGACAGCAAGGACCTCTGCCAGCCTCTGCTGCAAGGAGCAACCCACCCTCCTCCAGGCTGCTCCTCTCCAGGACGCTTTCTGTTCCTGCTAATTGCTTTTCTTGGCACCTTTTTTGAAGACGAGTAGTCWGAGCTGGTCACAGTTATCACAGGGAGGGTTTCCAATGCGTCTGGTGTAACAGTGTTAACATGTCTAATTAATACTTCATTAATTTTCTAATGAAAGTGTTTCCTAGATTTTTCACAGCTGCACCACACGTGGCTCAGAGCCATCCTGTGATCAGCTAACCCACATCAGGACTTTGCTCCTCCTCTTGCGTTTCTAAAGCCGTTCTCTTCTCTCTTCTCCTTTCATCAAAGCCCCCAAAAGGAGTTTTGAGCTACTTAACAAAAGTCATCCAATGTTATTATGTCCAATAATCTACAACAGAAATAAATTCTTGTTGAGAAAAAAAATCCAATTTAAAGCCAGGATTTCACAACACGTGGGAGTTCGAATCCTGGCATAAACATGCAGCAATGCAGTCTGACCCTCAGTGTGAACAGCTTTCCATGGAAGTCTGCAAAGAGACATTACGAAGCAAATGCAACAGTAATGACGTGGTGGATAAACCCAAAACACTCTCTCTTTTGGGCTATTTCACTATTAATATTGCACCTACACAAGATCCACGATCGTAAAGCACGCTGAAGGATGGCAAATATTGCACTGTGCTACAGGGTAAAACCTACTTATGCCCTTTCCAAGATAGCAACAAATCATGCTCTAGGCTTGGGGTGCCCCATTTTCAACACACAGCCCTGAAATGGCCCCCAGATGAAATGAAAGGCAAGTGAAGTTGCCATCCCCAAAGCCACGCAATGGGCAGGAAGCACCAAGGCCAAGGAAGCTCTGTCCTCCTCTGCCAGCCCCTTGTCTACACCACACTTAGGGAAGGGACTAAGAGCAGCACTTGGCCATTGAGCTCAGTTTGTCCCAATCCCACAGACACAGGTACAACTTCTTCCAATTTAAAAGCAGATTTTCAACTGCAGTCTATGCATCCAGGTCAGCATGGGAGAAAGAGAACGAACTAGGCATATGGCTGAGTTACAGACATGGTTATTCCAAGGTGGATATAGGATTGTCCCAAAATGACAGGACTAACAGTGCTTGGCCACTGAAGTCAACTCAACCCAATCCTGCAGATCTAGGCAYGACTTTTCCCAGATTTCCTTCTCCGTTTCCCATTGTTAGTTGCTGAACACCCACCTGCCCACGGTCCCTGCAGAATACTTGGCATACTCATGAGGATCATCCATAGAGAGGAACACACTCGAGACATGGGAGCGGTGGCTCCAGCCCACGTGTCAGGCACCTGGAGCAATGCACTATCCTATCTCTTCCATCCCTATTTTCACAGGAATGGAAGAGTTCAAAGCCTGGACCAAAAGGGCCAGAGAGAGCTGCTAGGTCACACGTAACACAAGGAGTCAGGATGTTCCTTCCTCTCCAGGCTGAGAGCAGAGGCAGGGAAGCTGCAGCCCATTCCAGGCCTCCTGTTTCCGTGAGTCTTTCATCCTCTCTGCACCTCACATGCTTAGCTAATTGGAGCTGCATATTTCCAGCATATGTTTTCTACTGTAATTTGCTGCAGCTGTTTCACACTGCAGCTACAATCTGAAATGATTTAATTATAACGTGCAGGCGTCAGGAACAGCAATGAAATTACAAGTAACAACCATGCGAATGCTAATAAACGTCACTCGGTTGGCAAAGGAGAAAGGCAAGAAAATACTTCACGGGAGCAATAGTGGAGAGGCTTTGGTAAGCAGGAGGCCTTCCAAACCTTTCCATGCTTTAATTTGCAGGCAAAGGGAAGGTCTCGGAAGGGTCCGTTGAAGAGTGCTGGCTGGAAGGAGCCGTATCACGTGGCAAAGATGCAGGAGGACGTTCACACGTGGGAAAATGCAAGTGAAGGAATGCAGGGAAGCCTCCACTGCACAGCGGTACCCTGGCCAGCACATATCTCTCCTGCTATTTCAAGGCAGCGTAACTGCCCCCAACATCTGCCCTAGATAGCTGGGAGGGTCTCAACAGGTAAAAGACCTCACTGGGAAGAAAGAACACAGTAGTACACTATGGCTTTTCTTATTTTTGCAGATTGATTTCTGAAGCATTTGCTGAACCCTCAACAGGAAAGAAATGTATGGGATGGCATCTGCCCAGCATTTCCTATGCTGCTTGAAGACCCAGTTTTGCTTTTCTGACAGCACCATTCCTCCTTCGCCTCCATGCATAAAGGGGGYGCATCCCTGCAGAGCTGTGCAGGAGGGAGGAAGGGCCTCAGAGGGCCTCAGAGAGGTGGTTCCTCATCCTCAGGAACCACGTTCCTAAATCCCAAATTTTGCTGCTCTGTGATGTGTGATGTCAGGAAAAGCCTTCACTGTGGGCACCTTGCAGAACGTTTTCCTGCCAACGCATGGCTGCAATTCAGTTGCCTTCCCAGCCTGAAAAGGGAAACACGACAAGGGAACACGGCTTGCAAGAACCTCTTTGCACATCAAAGGGGAGTCGCTGGAGAGGAGCTTAAAAGCGCTCATCTCCGTCCTGCCTAATGCAACGAGCACAACAGAGCTGCCGTTCAGTATGTCCACTAAATTAAAAGGGAAACTGCAGCATCTCCAGGTGGGCTTTGAAGCCTTAYTTGCATCCAACAGCCACTCCAAAAGGAGGTACTTTTTGAAAAGGAGTGAGGCAGACCCAGGGTCCACATTAGCATCACACAGTTTTGAAGCGAATCCCCGAGCGTCCCCCTTCTGCGTGCGCTGCTCCTGCTCGCAGAGCCACCCGGGTGTGCACATGCCAGATCTCTTTCAGAAGGRCCTAAATTATCAGATTTGCACAAAACACATTCGCGGAGCTAATGAGAACRCTGGGGACTGGAACGCTGCTTGGTCCTGCAGATACCTGCAAAGCAGGAGAGGCAGCAACGCTGGATGCAGAAGACCAGAAACCACCGAGTCCAGAAGGAAGCTCTCAAACCACATGCAGAAGAACTGCGGGGTCCTTAGCACCAGCTTTAATCTACTAACATATCCAAATTGAGAAGAATTCCTTGCTAAGCCCATGCAGTCTTAGTTACAAAAGCAAAGGGAATTGCTGCGTTCAACCTTGARGATCTTCAGTGACACACAAGAGCAGAATCTCTTCTTTTATTTCCTCCTTCTGTTACTGTTTCCAACTCTGAACCTGAGAACTTAGCTCAGAAATACCAAATAGTCACCAGAAGTACATCTAGCTTCACATTCTGACACYGTAGGTTTCTATGTAAGACCAAGAAGCTCAGCTCACTCACCAAGACACGGATGACCAGAGCTATCTGAGATGCCCTAAAGTGTCTTTGCAAATTGTCACCACCAAYGACTATGCTCTTACAAGCTCCCAGACTATGACACCTCCATCAAAGGCAAGGTAACTCAACCCARCAAAGACCTAGACTGTTGAAAGTAACTGCTGGCCTGTTTTATCATCTTAAAATAGCCRGGCCCCCTCACTGCTGGGAACCGTGGGTTAGCCTTGCTTGGATATCACCCAGGATATCACTCCAGGATATGGATATCACTCCCTATCTGGCCATCCCCAAGGACAGAACAAAGTTGCCTTCAGAAATGCCCATCCCTTCACCTAAACGTGCAGATCGAGGCTCTAAGAGACCAAGAGAAACATCTAACCTGACCTCCTGCATACTCAGGCCATAGTATTTTCCCCAGAACTACTGGATTAAAACTTACCTTTYTGAGAGACATCTGTAACTAATCTGCATTATCCAAGAGCTTTTATCTTCCCTGTGGTTCAYGGCTACAGAGTAATGTGATTATGCAGAGCGGAGACGCCGCAGAGAACCAGGTTTCATGGTCAGTGCAAGTTTTATGGTCAACACTTGCAGGAGTGCTGGAGAAGCCAGAAAAAAACATGTGAAAGCGCCTGGCAATAAGTGTGTTTTTACTGAAGAGAATGATCTTTAATCTCACTGTTGGCTGCAGATAAAGATAAGAAGATCTCCAAGGGAAGGGTAGAACCTTATAGGATCCTAAGATCAATGGCCAAAAYACTGACCCAGTATTGGCTCGTATGGCAGAGCTGCAGTAACAACATCCATCTATTTGTCAGCTTTTGAATTACATACACCTACGTTAAAAGGTCCTGAGGAAAGGACAATCTTTTGCAAAGCACCTAAATGCTCAGAGGCTTTGACTGCTTATTACAACCCCCAGATAAAGGCAAGCAGGAAACTGTGGGATAGAGTTAGGTGAAAATCTTACRAACGAGTGACTCCAACACCTGGACCCACCTCTGCAGCATCCAGCCTGCTCGTGGTGAGGCTCACAGTGAGGGTGACAGGAGGCTGCTATTTGGACACGCAGTTCTTGCCAATGCAGTGACTTCGCCTCCTTCCCCACGACTCTTCTGCAGTGCAAGAGTGATGGGAAGCAGGAGASCCAGGGTCACCACCGTAGGGCAGCACAGCAAGAGCAGAGCGCCCGGACGGGCAACTCGAGCTTCTAAAAGCTGCCTGGAAGCCTGAGAAATGACAAAAAGCTTCTGTGCGTTTGGAGGGGGGAGGAACCTCTGAGAAACCTGCAGCGAGAGCCAAGTGCTGACAGCTCTCGGGGGGCTTTTGCAGGTCCTGGTGCTTTTGCAGCTGTGTCTACCAGTGCTGCTCGCTAGCACTTCCAAATTAATTCCAACACTTCCCATGTAAAAAAAAAAAAAAAAAGAGGAAAAAAAAGAAATAAAAAGAAAAAAACCAGAACTTTTGGAAACGGGGTAAAAGAAAGTGTGATAAATTCAACTATTACTAAAAGAAAAAAAAAAAAATACAAAACTCCTGCTCTGCTCTCTCCAGTGCAGTGATGCTCTTGGAGCACAACCTGCTCTGAAAATGAGATTCACGAACACAATCTGTGGTTTTGAACCCTGGAATAACAAGACGATTTCTGTTAAAGAGCAAGTGCAAGATAGTGACACTTGTGCCCCCCTCACTCCTGTGTGTGTGACTACAAATGTGTGTGTGTGCTCAAGGTAGAAACCTCAACTCATCTCACCGGGGAAGGACGACTAAGGGCTTCTCACACCCTGGAGCCGAGCAGTGAGAAGAGGGTCACAACTTAGCACTGCAGAAATGGCCCGGCAGCCGGGAGGCTCCCTGGTCTCACACTTTGCTCAGATGCTCCTCGTTTTGGCTACTTTCAGCACAGCCAAACCAGTGCAGAGGCAAAGGCCACTGCAGTGCTTTGCTGAAGCTCAAACAGATCCTCCTTGGGAGACACCCGTGGGATGCTCTGAGACGTCCCTCACTTGCGAAAAGGTCCTTCCCTTGCTACAAAAACAATCTGCTTGTTCAACTTGTGCCATTTTTAGTGTGATCCACCAGCAGGTTTAAACATAGCTGCGGGAGGCTTGGGAAGACCTGACGAGCTCAGATACGCCGTGGTTTTCAAGCTGTGAAGCCCTCCTCTCCTCCCAGGGCGCTGCTGGCTCTCCAAGCGAGGCAGAAGCTGGTGCTGACAGGTTGTTCTCCACATTTTCCCCTTCCCTGGTGCTTGCTGGTTGCCCTCCATAGTCTTCCAAGTCCTCTGTTGGTGGTGGGACAAAGACCTGAGGTCTTCCTCCACCCACCACGATGGATTGAAGCGTACTCGAATAACGCGGCTTACTGAATCTCACCTGGGTTTCAGACCATGATCACGGGACATAAACGCAGAGCTTTAGCCAAGGGGAAGGGAGCAACACGCTCCTCCACGGCTTCAGCTCCCTGCTGAGCCCCACGTGCCCTGGGGCCGCTGCCAGGAGCCAACACTGTGGGGCTCAGCAAGGAGGCCAAGCAGGTAGGGAGAACAGCACAGCTGCTAGCTGGCACCATCGACAATCAAGGCTATTCTTCCCCCATCTCCTCGAAAAGCCCCTTTCTGTGCCAAGACAAACAGCACTAATTGTACTTCCCACTCGGCTCGGCAGAATTTTGACATGTCCTCAGTCAAGCGGGAGCCACTCCTTCAATCAGCCCCCATTTTCTTGAGATGCTGGAAAAGGAGGAAGCTGAAGTAATTATCGAAAACTCATAAGCAGCAGCTTTAGCCTAATTACCACGACGCCTTTTTAATTTTTCGTATTGATTGGGACTCCCGGGATGACACTGGTATCGACAGAGCTCACAGAACCGGGGGCTGCTGCGAGAAACAAAACGCAATTAGAAACCCAATATCCTGCTGAATGTTCAGGGATAGAAAAGGATAAAGARAAAAAAAAGGAAGAAGGAAGAAAACACAGCGGCTGGAGGGCAATGTGCTCATTTGGGTGTTCGTGGCACCCTTGCTCTTCGCTTGCGGGASCCGGGTGCTCATCAAAGAGGAAGCAACAGGGACGAGATGTTTTGGGTTGTTCATTATCAGTGTGATTGTGACTAATTCTGTGTTGCCTGGGCCTGATCCCAAGCTCACTGTAGGCAATTTAGCAGCTTCAATGATTTTCAGACAGAAAAACTGTCACCTTGCACTTTTATACCGAGCAAGCTCTGCTTTGAAAGCTCTTTGATAGGCACAAGCTTGGTAGTATCTCGCTGCAGAATCCACAAAAGCCATCAATGAGCCACCACCACAACAAAACCACCCCAAACCCTTAACCCCAAACCCTAACCCAACCAGTTATCCAACCATGTTGCTTTTTCCATGTTTCCAACTCTTGCATGTGCCTTTACTGCCAAATAACTGCAAAAAAACAGGCTGCTTCAACTTGAACCATTCATYCCACTCACTCTGTTGACAAGGCTCTTGCTTTCTATCCCGGGCTGTAACTACTGTGGCTTTTGAACCAGCACAGAAGGTGGCTTTGCGTTGTTCCAAGACACCCCTGCCAGCAGGGCAAAGAAAAGAGAAGTTACTTTCATAGGCCTTGTGTCTAAAGCGATCTCTAAGTGCAGTTATAATCTAAACAATGACYCTCTGGAACTAATTTTAAATGCAACCACACACAATACCCCTATGGGCAAACCATTACCGTTTCCAAATATATAAAGCTCCTATCTATAGGTTCTCTTACATCCTTCTTTTTTGTCAACAGCCTCAGGACACCTGATGTCAACAATCCAGAGGATGGAGTGGTGTGTCATGGAGGCCCCGGTCAGACAAGGATGTGGAACATCCAATGATTGAATTTCCACAGGACAAAGTGTACAGCTGGCCGAGGGATGATCTGAGTCCAAAGATGACTACAAAGGTCGATACAGACCAAGGAAGGATCTCAGTGATGTTAAATGAATGAGACGCATGTATGGTTCCTATCACACAGGGATGACTTGAAGCCCATTCCAGAGAGTTTCCAGTGTGTTTCAAAGAAAGTTTCCAAGCTGGGTCTGGATAACCAGTTTTGAGGTATGAGCGAAAAGAAAAAATCCGAAATAAYGGACAATATCTTATCTTTCCATCCCCTGCAGCCAGAACGAGCCCAAGACAAATGTCAGACCCCCGTGCCGAAGCCGGGGCTGAGCACGGGSAATATCAATTGTTTCAAACTCACACACCCGCAGAAAGGCCAATAAATTATTACCAAGCACAGTCCATCCAAAGATCTCATTTAAAACGTGCCACTTCTTATTTAACCCGCCTGGAAGATTCAATCTATCAAAAGCCCTCATCTCACCTAATGCAATWACGACCCCAGAAGATGAAAGGCATTTCAGCCTCGTCTTTCCTTGGAAAAGCGTCCGTGACCCGTAAGGGTGGCCGGAGCCTGGGAAGGGTTTCAAGCGCTACCTGCGCCGTTGATGGGAGTCATCCTAGGACACGGTTCAGTTCACAGAACACAGAAGTGAATAAATACAAACACTGCCCTTCTTCCCAGTCCCTCCTGCACGCTCCTCTTCGATCAGCCAAAGGGAGCGAGGCACCAGCGCTTGGTAAATGGCTCGGATCAAAATCCATCTATTGGATTTCAAGAAAAGAAATAAACTGCGTGCTGTGACAGAATGTCAATTATGGGGGTTGCATAATAGCCCTTTCTTAGGTTTATTTTTGAAAGCTGTTAACTTTGGCAGTTCCCAAGATCAGATGAAACCAGGTTTCAATCTCTCATTGCAGGGTCTCAGGGTTGCACCTGAGAGACCGAGCCCCAAACTGCTCCGGGGAAAATGAGGAGCAAAAAACCCTTTCCAACCTTCCCGTCGTGTCCTTGGCACCTCAGCACAGCCAAGGGGTATTATCTGGGGCGTAAGATTCCCATTGCTGCTGGCATTTAAATGCTATGCTAAAAAATGTGATTCCCTAGCCTTCTTTGACTACTCCTCTGCTTTTATCTATACATCTATACATCTATAGACCTATGCACCTACACAGATATATTTAATGAGGTTGTAAGAAACATCATTTGCCCTTGCCCAAGCAGCTAGGCAGTCTGCACCGCACCACAAAACCAGCAGGAAAAGGGAGAAGAAACCCAGGGGCCCCAGGTCTTCCCAGGTCACAGCTCTAACTAGGATGGCTTCCCATTAAAACACAGTTTGGAGATACAGAAATTCTTCCATAAAGATTCTTTTTCCCCTTTGTTTCACAAAATATTGACCTTTTCTGTTTGGTTACAGAACAAAGCTAAATTTAAATGTATTATTAACTTTTTTTTTTCTTTTTGGTCAAACTGGACAAGCAAAGTGGAAAGTCAACTTAAAACTTTTTGCCCTCCAAAAATGCCCCTCAGGCCACATTTTCATTTGTATTAGTGAAGCAAATGTAAATGCTGCGAAACCACAGGGAAGACTAAAGCAAAGAGCAAAGCAGGAGCCTGGGCAGGAGGTTTACCCTGCTCTTGTGCAAAGCGCAACGTGCTTTTTAGTTCAAAAGAAATGAATTTTTATGATGTTTGCAATTAGAAAGAGAGAATCTCTGCTCCTGGAGTATCTCCAAATGCTCGAGAGAGGCAAGTGTTCAGCCGTGGCTCATAAGCAGTGATTTTCCACAAGCATTCTTATGCATTTTCCTTTTTCTAAGGAATTCCCCATCCAAACCTGATTTCTGCTCAGCTGGGAGCCTCAGGGAAGACTTCCACTATGGAAGTGATGGAGAAAGGCATCTTACTGCATCACCTCTGGCTCTGCAGCTCGTTTCGCTCATCCCGCGTGCAGCTTTTCTAACAAGAACACAGCTGTGAGATTGGTGTTTACTCACGACAGCCACAGATATCCCCTGGCTCGGGGATGGTCTAAGATTAAAGGATTCTTTTATGTTACTTTTGCAAGTTGCTTTCAAAAATGCAACCCCCCTTTTAGCGCTGCTGGTCAAAGAAACCTTGAGGTTGCAGGCAGGAGAAGACAATCTCCATCTCGACTGTGACTTGCTGTGCTGGTTGGGTTTGGCAATTCCCAAATTTGAAATCCCGTGAAGCTGGAATTCGTTTTAGTATCTACAAATAGTCTTAAAGATAGTGTGGTTAAAGCTTGTAGAAGATGGGCAACATGCCCAAAGTTCCTTCTTTCTTAACGCCTGGATCGTTTTGGAGGCACGTGCTCTGCTTGCAACCTGCCCATTGGCTTCTCCGGAACACCAGGATGGTTTGGAAGAGCTGCATCCCATTGCAGTAACTCCCCGGGGATTCACCAAGGCTTTGCTGGTCCCCCTCAAGTACTTGCAAGAATTAATAAGACCCCATAACAGAAAACTCCTGGTTTTTCTGAGCCAAGGGAAGAGCCTTGATGGGATCGCACATGATGCCATGCTCCCATATCCATAAGGACAGCATTTAAAACAGGAAAATTCACCAAGGCACCTTCAACCCCAATGAACCATCAATGAGTATCTCCTATGAGCTACTTACTCTTCTCAGGGTCTTTTTCCTTGCTTTACCCAGCAGTGAAAGCCTCCAGCATAGACAGAGTTGATACTATAATGAGCTGGATTTGCAGCTCACTGAGGAATCATCCACCACGGCTCCCTCAACTCTCCTGTTCTCCCAAACTGCCCCCAGAGAACTTTCTCTCTCCCCAGTAGCTTCCAAGAGCTTTGAAACCGCTAGATAAAATTAAAAATAACTCCTTGATTTCACCCTTTGGAGCAATAGTAGAGATTATCTTCACTACTCAAGACTCATCTTGACTCTACCCCTTGTGCATATAAAAGCACTATGGTCAGTTTTCTGCTTTGGTGATATTTTGGGTGATTTGTAGCATTGGTAGAAACCGCATAAGAGCAACATCTCTGGACTAGTTGCTGAGCTGCCCCCAGTGCATCCCACAAACTTACAAGGAGAATTGCAGAGCAGCAACATGACAGGCCCACCCAGATCCCTGAGCTGTTGAAATTAATTTGGAAGAAGGATTTTAAAGTAGGTAAAAGATGAACACAGAAGGAGCGGGTCCCTCTCGCCCAAGCACAGCTCACATCTGCTTGTTCCTGCTTGGATCTCTCTGGGCACAACCTGAATTTGAGCCTTTTTTTTAAGTGGAAAAATGAATGAATTGCTTCTCCCAACCCTTATTTCCAACTCTGTGCACAGCTCTGGGTCTATTGGCGTGCTGCACACGACTGCACACACTCCTACCAACCTTAATTATTAATTAGTATTAATGTTGCTTCAAAAATAGCACCTGGCTTAAAGTTGCTGCTTGAGAAAAGGAAAAAAAAAAGAAAAAAAAGTAAACTTGGACTTGGAAAAAAGTAAAGGGAAAAAAAGAGCTGGCTCCAAGTAGATGGTGATTGACAGAGGGAGAGGGTAAGAGCAGCTCTTAAATAAAATATGTAAACCTTCAATTCGCGCTGACACAAATTCATTTTTCTTGCTATGACACACAGAAATAACCCAATCAATGAGACAGGCGACGTGGCCAAGCCATTACTTAAACAAAGCTGGCCGGGCTTACAAATGCCTCAATTTGGGACAATTTGGGAGCGGGACATTATGTGACATTTTGCATCGTGATGTGCTGCAGAAATCTCCATCGATCGCTCCATAAAAACGTGAGCAACGTGATGAGAGTCCATAGATTTACCTCCCCTTCCCTCACGCTCCAGCATCCCCCAAATGTGCTTAATAGTCCAGTTGTTTGCAAAGGTAGCAAAGGAGGCTGGGAGGGGCAGACGGAGGGCCTGGAAAATTTGGATTCAGCTCCCGTTTCCCTCCTGAAGCTGGGATAATGGAAATGCAATTAAATACGGGTGGCTGCTTGGGCTGTTTGTAAGTGCAAGGCCGAGCTGGCCAGAGCTCTGCATGGTCAAACCCGATTCCTTCCTTTCCCATTTGTAAAATGGGACTAATTCCTTTTCTTCCTTCTTTCCTCACTTGCTTTATGTGCTCGACACCCTCTCCTATAGCCCATACAGGCTGCCAGACCCTGCCATGACATGGGCAACAACAGGGGCTGCATCAGCTGCGGCGCTGCCTCCATCTCTGGCTTTTGCAGCTTCCCTGGGCAGGGAAAGCACAAAATTATCTCAATTTAACGGCTCTTGCTGCCCATCCAACACGCGCTAAACACTCCGGCGCTCATGCAGTCAGCAGACGGGCCCAGGGGCTAGTCCAACACAGCTCTAAAAACAGAACCTGATGGGAAATCTCCCACAGGAGCGAAAAGACTGARTTCTTTTTTTTTTTTCTTTTTTTATCAGTTTCCAGATGAATTTCAGCACTGGAGGGGAGGGAGCTGAAGGTGAAAGCAAGAGGCTCCTCGGGCGCTCTGTTCTCAGAGGTTAAAACCAAGCCCCTGCGAGACGCTGCCTGTGCAGAACGGTGACGGCTCCGCGAGAGGCCTCGTCCCCATGGGGTTTAGGAGATGGCACCAGAAGAGCTGCTGCAAAGCGAAGCGAAGCGAAGCGGTGCCAACACCCCCGTCCTCAGCAAATTCTCCCGCGTTGAGGAGTTGGCATCTGGTCACGTCCCACGCCCGCGCCTAGTGGCCAAAATTCTGCTCTGGAGGCTACAATGCAATGGTGAAGGTGACTCCCCAAGGACACCCAAGGGACCTGCTGCTAAGGTCTAGTAAGGGCCTTTTTCTGCTTGTGAAGAGCAGAATTAGGGGAGATTAAAAGCAATTAGGTCTTCAATGGTCCTTCAACAGCAGGAACGCAGCCCCAGGATCCTGCACAGTATCCCTGGTACTCCCCTAGGTCATGGATAGAAGCACGAGTTTTATCCAGCTAATTGGATAAAACCACCGACCTGTGCGAGCTCTGATCTGAACTATGAACGGAATAAAGAGCAGTTCACACCAGAAAAAACACACCTTTGTGACTTGCTGGTGGCTGCCATCAAGCTTGGAAGAGTTTCTACTTCTGCAAGTCTCTTATTGAAGTTAAAGCCCTTATTCAGGACATGAAGACTCAAGGCCAGTAAGTATGACCACACAACAGGATTTGATCATTTGCCTAGCTTGCCTTCCCTGTGGCTTGGCTCCAGTTCCCATGGGAAGAGTTGGGAGCCAGGTGTAGTTGCACCAAGCAACTTCAAGCATGGGTTGAAGAGCTCCATGACTTCCAACCCAAGTTCTCCCCAAAACTCAGTGCTTCAGACCACAACACAAGAGCCGCTTGGCTCTGCAGCGGAGAAACACAACTATTGGAGATGGTGAAGTAAGCAAGATGCTCCTGAGGAAAGACAGTAAAGCAGAAACACTGCATCATCTAACTACTTCCTTGTCCCTTGTATAGCTTTCATGGTGAATGCTTTATTTTTCATTAATAAAAAAAATGTTTATATCATCTAAAAATAACAAAATGTTCCTCAGCATTCAGAGCAATCATCATCTAATAATTACGGATCATCAGCTTGAAATTGCAGCTGTAGCTGTCGTGTTGACTGCCGCATCTTGATACGGTACAGGCAGCATGGGAAGCATGGCTGCTCTGAAGAACTGCCTGGTCAGTTCTGATTTCAGGTAATTAATCATCATCTTGGATATTGTTTCTCACCCTCAAAACTGTAGACCCTGGGTCTGTGCAACGTGCCAAACGGAGCTACTCACTTAGCAAGACAAATGGGTTTTTATTGACTTAATCAAGAAGAGTAACAACTCAATATCTCATTTCTTCATAGCTGGCTAGAACAAACTCCGGGGGCATGAGGAGATGATGTAAAACACAGTCTATAAATGATGAGAATTTATTAAAGAAATGCCAATGGAACTGGTTGCAGAATTAAATGCCTCTGTTCTGCAAGGCTTCCCTACCAAGTGGGCAAAATATTGACTTGCAACAAATGAGGCAAGCGATCTAGAGACACTATATCAGAGGGAAGTCCATAACTCTCCTCCCTCAACCGATGAGATTATTATACTTTGCTGTATCTGATGGGATGGGAAATGAAAGGTTATCACATTTATTGTTGCTGCTGTTGTCCGGATGACAACCCCGCTATGTTCGTGCGTCGCGGCTGCCACGTGCAATGCCGCAGCTCTGCTCCTCAGAGCCAGCCAATGATGGCGTGGAAAAGGTGAGTCCTGACCAGGGCAAGGCTGTCCAAACTAGGGCTTGAACCTTGACGGCCCTGAGCTGTACAACCATGGAGGTTGCATGGGCAGAGGTCTGCGCTGCACCCAGAACAGAGAGCTGAGGCAAAGAAAGTCAAGCAAGTCCAAGCCCTGGCTTTTTGAGGAAGGAAGCATTGAGGAAGGAAGGTTCTCATGAGGAAGAACTTCTTTGGTGTGAGGGTGCCGGAGCCCTGGACCAGGCTGCCCAGAGAGGCTGTGGAGGCTCCTGCTCCGGAGATCTTCCAAACCCACCTGGATGCCGCCCTGTGCCCCGTGCTCTGGGTGTCCCTGCTGGAGCAGGGGGTTGGACTGGATGATCCCTAGAGGTCCCTTCCAACCTCAGTCATTCTGGGATTCTGTGGAGTAACTGCTGCTGACGACTCTTGGGAAGAGAAAAACAGAGAAGAGACATCGCTGGCCTCAAAGAATACTCCAGAATGGGCCGAATCCACAGGAATTCTTGCATAAGGAAGCAATGTTGGAAGACTGGCTCTACACCACACTACTTAGGGTAAAAAAAACAGACAAGAAACCAAAGATGGAGAAAGATCCATAAAACAGTGTAAAACAACCAAGAGTAAAGTGCTAAAAGTGTAAACTGTCCTCACAAGGCATCAGTGAAAAGCCAACAAATCACTGAGGGCAAAGCACCTTTTTTGGAGGTAACTAAGTGTCTGCATTCACAGCTAAAAATGTTAAATCAGAACCAAGCAACTATTATATCGATCTGCTCGCAGTGAGCCACAGGAATTCGGAACAAATGAGAACAAAAGAGAAGGAAAGAAAAAAGAAAATGTTTCGAACAATATAAGATATTCCTCTCAGGGATCTATAGCAATCATCGTAAAAAAACCCTTGAGTTTGCAGAGGCAATAAGATGCGCCTGCTATTTCCTGACGGATATGAGCAAACCTCGGATTTTAACTAACTGACAATGTTTCCCAAAAGAAATGAACTCCGGGTTGGACTGTACGTGTTTGCTGGAGATTTTTTCGTCTTAACAGTATTGTTTTACCGTTCAAATTAAGATTGTAAGGCTTAGAAGACTGTATTATAGCTATCTTTTAGCACAAGAGTGTCTGTGCTCACTGTGCCCCTTGCACATACCCAAGGATGGGCTTGAAGGGTTGGGTCATTGGGTCAGACTCAGCTGCAACCTCTGGGAGAACCAATCTACACCAGTTACATGGTTCAGACACAGACTTCTGCTTTTAGGGGTTTTTCCTGAAGGTACCTGGAGCTCCTGTGACACGATCAGAGTGCAAGCAACTAAAAAACATATTGTGCCAACAGGTTAGGAGAAGATGATCTTGAGGTTACCCTTGTACATTACAATTTACTCCTTTTTTTGTTTGCTTTACTGGCCTCTGCTGTCGCTGCTGCCCTTGGAGCAACACGTTGCCTTGAGGACCTACAATAGCATCACATGGATGGCGGCCGCAGCAGTCTCCAGGTCATACCACGTTCTGCAATAAAGTCACATTTGTAAAGAAAACCTGCTTCTGTGTTGCTGCAAGCACGTGAGAAATTAACAGGCAGAGCCCGAAGGAGATCAGGTGGAGTTATGTTCAAAAACAGATAGAAAAGGTCATCTCCTGAACAGAGCTTCAGGCAACACACCACGTTCACTCTCACACATGCCACAGAGCAAAGTGTTATTTCCTTCTGATTGTAGTAATTACTTTCAAAGACTTGAGAAGCTTTGGGCCACGTGGCCACGGAGAAGGTCCACGAAGGTCGGCTCTCTTGGTTGGTGCCAGGAGATGCACGTTCTACCTCTGGTTGTGGGGGGCGTTTTACACTTCTCCCATCCTTCTTCTCGAGGCGCAAAAAACAAGGGACAAAATCCAAAACTTGCCCAACTTGCCAAGCGTTTCGTCATCTTCTGATAAAAACCCTGTTAGAAATAGGTTTTCTCCTTTTGAATGCCAGAAGACCAACCAGCTGGGAGACGATTAGCAACTGATGAAGTATTTCTACCTTTGGAATTACAGATGGGTTGAGGTGGAATGGACCTCTGGAGACCATCTAGTCCAATCCCTCTGCATGAGCAAGGACACCTAGAGCACGCTGCACAGTAGCACGTTCAGGAGGGTTTTGAATATCTCCAGAGAAGGACACTTCTGTATAAGCCCCATGGAGCTTAGGGGAAGCTCTTTCAAGTGCAGTGAGTCCATAAAAAACGCTTGCAAAGCCCAGAGGCCATGAAACCAAAGGCCTGGCCTTCAGCCCAGCCCCACCTCATCCCTTGCCCTCGAGCCCAAGGCTTGTTGTACAACTCTCGGGGTCGCAGATTGACAGGTTCAGGCCTCCCGCACGAGGAGCTGAACGTGAGGAGCGCACGGCCACAGGAACGAGGGCTGCCCTTGGCACCACGTGCTGAAGCTCTCCCGACAAAGCCAGGCAGGCTGGATGAGTGATGGAGCATTTGTTCGACTTCTACCCTCCTGAAAGCAACCTATTATTTTCCCGGGTGTGCTCTGAAATGCCTCAATCACTGACAGAACAAGCGAGTGAGAAATAATAYAGTTCATTTTCTCTTGCTTTTGTTCAATAGATATGTCGGCTGTGTATCATATCCCCCAGAGTTTCATCAACAGCACAGCTAAYATTTTTCCCCACCCCCTTTTTTGATAGCATATGGATAGACTGATGACTCCTCCATTTAAGAATTGTGCAAGTTTTTAAAGCTCCCCGAGAGCATCCTGCAACATGACACGGTTTTCCATTCAGGACCACTTTGTAAAGCAAAACGAGCTGCCGCAGCGATCACAGGATGGCTCCATGGATCAGGCACTGTGGGAAAGAGGCTTCCAGAAGGAAGAGAGTCATGCCAAGTTTCCCCAGGAGYCAATCTCCTCTTTAGAGTGCTTGTATTTTACTCTTCAAGGACTTCCCAGACACACACACACACTGAACAAGCAGCTTCCCAGATCCTCACCAGAACAAAACATGGATCCTGGACTAACATGACAACCTTTCCTACAGAAACAACAGCAGAAACAAACCCAATCCTCTTTGCAGCACCCTGAGGAAACCACTTAGATGCTGAACACCTGGACCTTCTGTTTCTACAACAGCAGGAGAAAGTCTCTCCTGTTCAGTCCTCCCATTTGCTATCCATACCCAACAYCTATGGACTTGTCAGGCACTTCCTRCTCTCCTGATGAGTGCAGWCCACAGGCCCAGCTGGATATCTCGGTAAATAAAAACAAAGCAGTTGGATGGCAGGATTCAAAGTAGGAATAAGACATTGTTACCTTGCAGATCTCGATGGAAACACAAGGAACAGAAGAGAGAGCACAAGAAGGGGGAAACCGCTCATGCAGCCAAAGGCTTTTGCATTTGTCACGTTCATGGTTGGAGCAGCTCATGGTTGGAGTCCCTCTCCTTCTGTAAGTGCAGAAAGACGATGATGTTGAGCAGCTGAAGCCTCTTCTTGCTCTTTCCATCACTTGTGCTATGTTCAGGAGCCTGCCTTCACCTTCCCTTGCAAAACCTGACTGAGAAAACAGACATCTCCTGCAGACTCCTAAGCTACTTGCCCGGCAGCCAAGCGAGCTGGGCGGCAGTGGGACACAAGTATCTGCTTCTGCCAATTGCAAAAAAAAAAAAGCCATTTGCAAGAACCTCTTATTGCTTCTCCCAGGAYTTTTGCACTATTCCCTATGGAAGCAAATACTTCTCTCTTGTTTCTGCATTCAAAAATAGCTTTTGTTTCCTTCTCCAGCTCAGCACGAAGCTGAGGGCAGTAGGACCACGATGGCGCTGGGGGAACCCTGCGGTGCAACAGCAGCACCGTCGGTCATTGCTCCTCCATCGATCACAGGCAACATTGAACCATTGGCTTCTGCTGGTGCTCATGCTCAAAGGTACCCCAGGGTATTGAAAAATTGGTGAGGAAGACTACGTTAAGACAACAGAAGAGACACCAGACTGGTCCTCAAAAGAGCAGAGTCCTTCTTTGACCTCATCTTTCAAGATTTAGTCCATCACCTTGTAAGACTTGTGCTCTTGTGTCTTTGGGAAGGATCTGAGAGCTCAGGCCAGCCAAGTCGTTTGGGAAAAGAGACAGGCATGCACAGTGCCCCTTGGGTGCCCCTGGAAACACCTTGGCCTTCAGTTGCTAACTGGAGAGGAATGAGGGACGGGCGGGAGCGTGAGCTTGCTCAATACCGTGATACTGCTCTTTGTAAATCCTTATAGGGAAATGAACGCGGAGCTGGCACGAACTGGAATGAGGATGATCTGGCATGGAAAAGAGCAGAGGTTAAGTAGGAAATTTAAGCATATTCACTAGCAAAGCAGAGAAGCTAAGATGGGTAAGTCAGAACTTGGGCTTGTGTGACTACTGGGCAGCATGAAGCTATGAAAGGGAACACAAGCAGATTCTCACAGAAAGCTACAGATGCTCCAGATTCAACGTCTCTTTTGGAGGGCAAAGAGCCCTGACAAAACTTGTTTGATGTCTTTGGCAAAGAGCGGTTCAGGGATCCCTGGAAGCTCATGAGGACGTTGTGTTGTTATGCAAACCTCAAGCAGTGATGACTTCTTGGCCATGGAGCAGCAGGGAGTTGCTTCTGCAGGCTGCAAGGCATCGACCCTTGGGGATCTTCCTGAAGTGAATTAAAGGCAAGTGGACAGCCTCACTAATATAAAAGAAAACAAATAAAATGCAATTTCTATTTCCATCTTATTTAGCTGACATGAAAATAAATTGCTACTGTCTCCTGGCAAAGATGTACAAGATTCATCTTCTTCTGGGGGATCAGGGCACCTTTGGCCTTGCTCTGTGTTGGGTCTTGAACCTCCGCTAGCCCAACCTGCGTCTTGCGAGCCACAGGCCCGTGATCAAAGCGTGCCACAACGATCCCCAYGCTCCGCTGCCACCGCGATGCCCCAGGCTGCTCCCCGAGACGTATGAGGGTTCCTCCAAAAGGGGCTACCTGGGAGAACGTCCTCAGAATAAAATCACACCCACAAAACATTACGGCGAAAATCTCAATTCCTCCCCTGTCAGCAAAATCAATCTAAATACAGAGTGAGAGCACACACTAGTCCGGGGCTGTAAGGGTCAGGCATTGGAAGAGGATAGGAGCAGCAAAGCAACATCAGGGCTAGCAGAGAAAATTAGTTGCTAGAAATGAGAGCACATTAGAAAAATAACTGTGGCACTTCCCTTATCTTTTTATTTTTTAATAATATATTTTGTCTCCATCAGCAAAGAATTGCTCTACGATAATTGCCCTAAATGTCTTTTTAARGACCCGCCTATTTGCAAACCTCATCAAGTTACAAGTCTGACGAGCCCCTAATCTTCATGTCTCAATTTAGGGTAAGAATGAACAAAGAACTTAACGCACTAATTACTATTAGCGCAGCTCCAGGGAGGCGGTTTCCAGCCCCTGCTGCTGTTAGGAGCCCTCGGAGAGAGTCGCTAACCTTCGTTGGKCCAGTTCAGGTTTTAAGCAGGATTGAAATAATGCTGAATTTACTGTGTCTACTGAGCAACTACCAAGGCACCCAAGTGCTTCTCCYGCCAGAAGTTACAGCCAACAGCGACCCGACTGTTCCAGCACAACGACCATTCCCAGAGAATGTGGACAAGGATGTTACACGGACCCTAAGAAAATCCTTGTTTCTCCCAGAGCCAGGCTCTGAAGCTGCTCCTCGTGGCAATTCCCTCGGCGTAGGCTGCAGCATCCCAGAATAAATGAATAAAGATGAGAGCATTCAAAGCCGGCAGCTGACTCTCTTTCCCCCTGTAAGCTGCACCACGGATAAGAGCCAGCTCACAAGCGCTTATTCCTCTCCGCTACAGCTYGGCACGTAGTACGTTACAAAAGCAGAGATAAAGATTTTCACCGCAGCAATATAGTTTGTTACCTGCAGCAGGCAAAGAATAAAGCTGAGGACTTAAAAGATTTAATAAGGTAATGATTCCCTTTAACTGCGTCGTGCTAGGATGCAAAACAAGAAATGGAAAGGCGTTTTAACCTCAGCCACTGTCTACTGCGTTTCACTTCTGTGTCCACGCATGCTGCAGGGTATCATTTCAGGAGGAGTTTAACAAAGGCATGGGATAGAAATGGCAAACTTTCCCCATTTTATCTTTTTGTGCAAGCCCCTCAAATCCACTAAAGTTTGCAGATAGAGGCAGGCTGTGTTCTCACGACTGCCACGCTGGTGATGTAACTGAAAAAGGCCAGGGTGGAAGCGCATCTGCAGAGCTGGACTGTTTGAATCTCCACAAACATACAGGTCTAGCTTGAGCTTTAGCTCCCTATATAAGCAGACCCCATTGTGGCTCTTCTTATAAAATGAATACCCAYGCCCCAAGCTTTACAACGGGACCCCTGAGACCTTAGCAAAGACAATAATTCATGGCTAATTCTCCATCAGTCTGAGTGTTGAGCACGAGCATTGCTTGTCTCTGCTCGAGCTCACCCAGAGCCCCCCAGTTCCACCATCTCCCCATGAGCAAGAAGCTCGAGAGCTGCTCCCTCAAAGCTCCCTGGCCATGATGTCCATGGCCATGCTGAGCTCAGTGGACCAAGGGCATCAGCAAAGCTCAGCTGATGGGAAGCTCTGGTGGTGCCACCACAAGGCTCCCAACCCATCACATATGGCCAGGGCTCCTCCGGATGGAGAAGCACCCCCTGCCCACAGCTCTCTGCAGCACTTCTAGGAACAAAAATAATTCCTGAGAGAAAAAAGGCTGCGTTAACCCCATTGTGCCACTTACATCCACAAGAGAGAAAATAAGCAGTCATAAACTCCGTCTGCTTGTAAAATTAATGGGCATCTATTTAGGTTAAATGCTACCCTCTAATATGGGATAGTAAAACGCTAATGCAAAACCTGTACACGTGGAGAGGTGCTGCTCTAACAAGTTGTTCCTTCATTGCTCCTCCTCTTAGAGCCTTGGGACAAACAAACCTTCGGATCCCTGAGGTACTGCGTTAATGAAGTGTTTGTGGAATGCGGAACAGCCTGGGGATGGGAGCTCTGCCACATTCATACAGGTGGTTTCAAATAAATCAAATCATACAGGTTTGAAATAAACCATCTAATGGAAACGTGGCTTGSGCAGAAATTACTTCCTCCTACAGTAAAACCTGAGTTGAGGCCTGAGGAAAAGTCTTTTTTCCCCTCAATTTACCACCATGGCAATGACTACGCTTTCAGATAAACCCAGCTACATAAATAAAGGAGTGATTTTATTGGACTACCTCCCTTAGCTGCTGTTTCACAGATGGGCAGCCCCAGATTGCGGGTGCAGTCACAGGGGCCACTTCCCACTGGTGGGTGAGATGTTAGGGCTCCTTTTGTTTCTGCTGCTTTCTAATGGAGATTTGGCCATTTTGTCTCATTTTGCTAATCTGCAACAGGGTCTACTCATAAAAAATAAATAATGGGTGCCAGGGAGAGGTGATTTATTGGCAGTTATAAAGTTTTGTGACATCAGACATGGATTAAAATACTCATTGCTTATAAGACGTGAGAAGAAGGTGCATCAAGCAGCCGAGACGCACGTCCACGTGGGGAACGTGCAGAACAAGGGGACAAGAACAAGACTGTTCCCAACACCAGGACTATTGAATGAAGTGGACAAGAGAGGCAAGTGTTGGGTGTGGGGACAGATCCTGCTGGTTTGCATGAGGAGAARGGATTATCACGAGCTTCCTTAGGGGCACCTCATGCCTCAGAGCTGGTCCTTTCTCCACAGTTTCAGGTTCTGTACAGAAATCTGGCATCTGTGAGGAAAACGCCCTCTAAGACAAAGCAATCAGAGCTGCCTRCACGGAACTGCAAGAGAGCTAATAGAAGGAAAAGTAAATATTTTCCCATCAGATTGAGTAGAGCCAATGCAGACAATAACACGGCTTCTGCTTACTAAAAAGCCAGGAAGATGCTTGCAGCCGCCTTGGCAGCCGCCTTTCATCTCAGCAATTTCATGCCCGGCTCCGTACAACTTTATTAGCTTAAAACCAGTGCTCAGCTCTGCCCTTTGGCTCCCCAGTCGCCGTGCCACTTAGCACGGGGAATAATAATGAGCAATACAGGGGAGCGCCGCTCCGCTCGCCGCTGGGCCCCGGGGACGGGCAATCAGCTCGCGACTGTCACTGCTCGTGCAAAGCACCGGCGCTAATCCGCGGGGACTCGCGGCAAAGCACCYGGGGAGATTGTTTTGCTGCTGCCCGCCCTTTCCTTCCTCCCCTTTTCAAATACCTCTCTGCCCCGCAGGAGCCGCCGAGATGTTATTAAGCCGCGGCAACACGAAATGAAGGAGGCAGGCGGAAAACCAGAGCCTCCTTGCTCTGCGAAGCCGCTCCTGAGGGGTCACCGCGGTGCAGATCCAACGCGGTGCTGCTGTTAGGTGCCCCAGCTTGTGGGGCTCGGTGCACGGATCAAACCCCAAGCCACAGCTGCACGGGTAGAGCGGGAACGGTTTCACCCAGGTCATACGGCCTCAAACGTTCATCAACGGACRATATTCTTTAACAACCTCATTCTTCAACATGCACTAAAGAAAGCGGGTARATAAAAAAGTGCAATTCTTGGTTTCTGGCAAATAAGCAGGGTTTCGGTGATGACGTAGATGCACCCAAAAGCACAGATTGTTTTGCTTTGAAACGTCTTTGTTTTACACTTCGAGACTGGGCACACACGTTTGATGATATTCATACCACTCTCGAGGAAGTACCAAAGCTGGTTTCAGTTTACGTTGCCAATTCTCTTACAGAAAATAAACAAAGATCATTGCCTTTTATGCCACCTGCAGTAATGATACATGAGTAAACATCAGAGAGGATCTAAAGAAGACAAGAAAGAGCAGCAAGCACAAAAAAAAACCACTGGAAACATTCTGGTGGCATCTCCCAACCACGAGAGCAGATGTCTCAGGCTGGATCAGCCATGGCAGAGCTAGATGGAAGAGTTAGAAAGACTAAGCAAAGGCTTTGAGAGGCAACAGGCTCCCCCACCAGCACTTCAAGACTTGGTTATTCTAATGATTCTTTCATGCAGAAATATGGCTAAAAGAACCCAGTTATACCCATCAAGATGCTCTTTTAAAGGTCCACCTCTTCTCTTCTCCATTTCCCCAAATCTCTCCCCTCAGAACGGGGACTCAGCCAGTTAAACCCACAAGACCTTGGAGTCAGGCTGAGCTCAGAGTCGATACGGCTCCCTCGGCCCGCTTGCTGAGCACTCAGAGCGGTGCCATCAGAAACAAACCTGTTGACCTGGAAGAACTGGCACCAGCACCCACACGAACCCGAGTCCTCTAATGAGGCTGGTAACACTGACTAAAGGCGTCAGCGCGAAGGAACCAGCTAATATAATAGGCACATGGCCCGAGGAGGATGAGGAGGGAAGCCTCGCAGAGGAAGAAAAGAGACTTGGGACTGATGAGATCCACAGGGGAAAGAAGAGGCAGGGCAGGGGGAAAGGCTTCAGGYTGGAAGCTGGTAGATGACATTCAAGAGGGTCACTACGCACAGATACCAAACCAGGAGGTTTTGGTGGAAGTGCTGGCTTTGAAAACACCCCTTCACCTATTTTCCCTCAAAGAAGTGTTTTCTTCACAGGCCAAAACACAAAATACGTAAAGGATAAGATGCATCTACTGCTGAAGATGAAGGAGTGTCCACCTGAAGTTGTATCACAGTGTTATCACAGTCGTATCACAGTATTTCACCTTTGCACCTTATTTGTTTGCCTCAGCAAATAAGGCTTTGAATTTTCTCTTTCATGGAATATTAGAGCAAACAGAGGAGGAAAAACCTAAGAACAAACTGAACCTCAAAGTAATGTAAGCGAAAGCTGAGATTGAAGGTACCAGTTAAAGGCAGGGGAAAACAGTGAAAGAAAGGCTGCTATTCTCAACTATGATTAATTAAAATCAGGTCTCCTTAATACAAATTAGGCTTTGTGGTGAGCAGCTAACCCTGCTGCAAAGCCACAAGTAGGAAAGGTCTAGATCCATCTCTCCTACGCATCCACAGCGTTGCAGATGAGGCCAAAAGAAGCAGTTTTCAGTTTTCTGAACTTCTCATTTCCCAAACCAAGTGAAGTATTTCAGAATATACAGTTAAATCAAATCAATGGCATAAAGTGATTTTTCTATAGCTGGCAGCTTATTCCGTTAACATCCATCACCAAGGGGGGAAAGGGTAAGCGAGACGCAGAGATGGATTTCAAAGCTGCAGAGCATTCCTATGGCCAGCGGCATATTAGGAACAATAATATTACCCAAGGAGGCATCAGCCCTGAAACGATGCAATTTTAAATTTAAAAATAGGGGCAAAAAGCCTGAAAATGTTAAATTTATGAGGACATTAGATGCCAGGAGACAGAGAATAACTGCACAGCCCTATAGGAGCAGCTGTGTTCATACAACAGGAGCTGGTGAACCCAACTTCTCCTGTTGGTCGCATCTCACTCCCCTTATATTCTACATCTCAAGCAGCCACATTCCATAATGTGATGGTCACACAGGCCAAAATCATGTATAGGTCATAGGCCATATAGGTCAAAATCATGTGTCATCAGTCTCTGACTTTCACTTAATTCCAGCTTCTATAGATCCGGGCAGGAAAAGCGGGGGAATTACCCCAATTTCTCCTGTCGAGAGTAGCACAGCTCCTGCTGTTCTCTATTTATGGGTTTCGGAGGTCAGCAGAGTGTGCTCCCCTCTCCTTAACTGGGATATAAGAGAGGTTTATGAGGAGCAGCTTCCCAAGGAGGAAGATGATATGACCATATTAAAGAACTACCAGAGTCACCTAAAAAAAAAGGAATGTATGTAAAGCCAGGAGTTTCTCTCTTTGTCGTCCTCACTGACCTAAGGTCCCTATGGAATGTACCGCACTCCCAAACTCATTAATTTGCTCAGTCTAGAAGCTGATTTTTGTCCCCTTTTCTCTACTCCCAACAATTCCTGTAATAGTGTTTTTCTGTAGAAAAAAAAAAAAGACCATTTTTTGCCCAGGAAATGTTGGCAGAATCATTTGTGTAACTGCAGTCACCCTGCGCGGGGGTCTCCAATTTCTCTTTTCATTAGGCAGCAACTGGCTGCGTTTATTGGGAGCTGTGTACATGAGACGTCTCTGGTGGCTTTGCTGATGCCATCGTCCCCCACGTAAGACAGCAGCAATTGCAGCTACTCCTGCAGAACGCCTTTCATGTGCAGGAACAGGCTACGTGAGCGAGCTCCTGCGTAGCAAGGGGGGCAGAAAGCTTTATTCTCGCTCGCGGGGAAGGATTTATTTAGCCAAAATGAAAAAGGAACCGAACTAGAGACAGATACTCCTGCGATCGCCTGGGAAATGCAACCGTCTGAATGATATGTAAATAATATTCGGTTTTCCTTAAGTGTGGGCCTGCTTGGAAGAGGCAAAACCAGCCCCTTTCTTCCGTGCTGCATCTGCTGTGTGTGGAGGCAGCTCTGTTTGATGACTACGACCAGTCACAAATCATCTCACACGGTGTTTTTTCTCGGGGATTAATTTTATCCTGCACGTTTCTGTTTGCAGGCGTTTTCACCCTGAAAAAGCGGATATTTTGCTGAAAACAAGCAAATGCACGCACCTGGAAACAGAAACGTTGCTGCCAAGGGGAAATGCAGCCAATAGGCCTCATTTTTCACCATCTCCAATCCTCTGCGCTGAGCAGGGGGCTCTAGGGTCAGATCCTCCAAGGATGCTCCCCAGTGACTTGGCCAGAGGACAAATGGCAGCCTCGGTGGGGACACAAGTGCACCASGAACCCTACCTGGCACGACGCTCCCACACCACCTCCATAGCAGAATGGGAAAACTTGGGAATAACGGCTTACAGCTATTTTCAAAACATCTTTTATCTATTCTCCCCCCAAAAAAGCCAAAAAGAGTGTTAGCATCTCCCCARTTCTACTGCAGAGAGCTGCTGAACGTCTGGGGACTTTACGGTGTCCTCCAAGCCCTGAGGAATCAAAACGGGGGCCAGACAGAGCTGGGCTCTCTTTTCTCTTATGCTCTGGAATACAACTATTTTCCTTGCTGGAATGTACCCATCAAATCCAACCTGACTGAAGGGCAGTGCCAAGGGAACAACGCAGAGGCAAAGTTTGGGAAACAGCCAAAATTTGGGCCGGACTCATTTGTTATGGGGCAAGATGGAAAACAGTAAAAGGATTCGGGAGTTATATATATACACTTTTTAAAAATATGGGTTGTGCTGGATTATTGACAGTTCAGAAAGTGCATTAAAAGGGGAAGTATAAACTACTCCATTAACATTTTACCATTTTATTCTGCATTTTRTCTTTGCACTTTTCAGTTGTTTGATCAAGAAACAGGGAGAACAGTTTCCAGAATGGTTATTGCTACTTTTAAGCAAAAAACACAACTATACCAAGAGTATCAGGAGTGCTGTTTTTCTAGAAATTATTATTCACCAAGTCCATAATTCATGTTTTTTTTCCTTATATCTCCCTGCGCCTACAACCCAACCAGAGAGCCCAAAATTCTTTCAGTATTTCCCTTTGAGTAGAAAGTGATGCTGTAAATCAAGGCCAGTGAGAGCTGCCCTGGGACTGCTGGGTGTGTCCCATGGTCCTTCCAGGCTATGAACAATGCTCCCAACTTTGCTAGGAACGTTTCTAGACATCTTTTGACACCCTAAAAATCYAACCACCTTTCAGGACTGGCAGGGATATCATCTACCAACTCTCTCAAGAAAATATTTCTCGCCAACCTTGTGCGAAACCATCTGAGCTTTGATGTTTAGGTCTTGACCAACTACAGCCTTCTCACGCTGCAATATTTCTACATACAAGGCTAATAGAGTCCCAGCACATTTTAGCCCTCGTTTTGGGAACATGGAAGTCACAACCCCAACCCAGCCTTCAGCAGGAGACCTCGGCCATCCAGGGCAATGCCAACCCTGGGCGTGACGTTGCTTGCTGATAGAGAAGAAGGCAAAGGCAACTCAATGGCAAGTCACTCACCGCAGGGTCAGGAGATGCCTCTCACCATCCAGACCTCCAATTTCCCGATTTAACCAATACAACTACATCCATTCCTTGCTGCCGGGCTCATTACAACCAGAGCCCGGTGCTGYCGAGCATTGTAATGCTCCCTTTATTAGACTCAGGTATAGAAGTGGCATCCCAGGGAGGGCTGCAATATTTTGATCATTATTCCTGTACTCGAGCTGTGCTCATCCGCCTGCTGCGAGGATGATCACCAAGGCACCCCGTGCTCCTCCGGGACCCATTATTTATCTTACTGTGTTTTATCGCGTGAAGTAAATAAATCGCATTAAGGTGCTAAATGTATTCATGGAAATGGCTTGCATTCGCACACCGGAGCCGTTTCTTACATCAGGGCAAGGCTGCTAACAGCAACTCTATAAAGACATGGGAAACATTCCTTGTAATGGGGCGCTAATAAAGCCAGGCTGTCACCGACGGAGACATTTCACATGTGGGGAAAAGGACAGGGACACTTCAAACAGCCCTCCTGGGCTCGCTGCCAGCACCCRCAGCTCAGGAGGGCCCAAATTCCTATTGTGGTGGCCTTCCTGGAGCATGAATACCATCATTATTAGAGGGCAGGTGTGAAACAGTAGTGAAAGGCTTGGAAAACCCTGCACACTGGGAAGAAACAGGTCAATCCCAGGCAGGGATACAACTGCTTTCTTTCACRAGGTCCTTGGAGGACCAGGGTCCACAACCTTTACTGGATTTCCCAAACCAACCCCAAAGCAATAGTGCAGACCCAGCGATCCTGCGGTCCTCCCGTTACTGTGACGCAACAAGGAGTTTTTCTCTAATTCCTTCTAACTTAAAATTGCACAAGCCACTCATATCAAACCGATACCTGCGGCAAAGTATTTAAAGCTCTCTCATGCCTAAGGAGATTATGAAACGTGTTCACGTCGGTAGCAAATCCTGCTGTTGTCCCAAGGATCAGGCACTGCGGTGCCTATTCACCCCCAACACTATTTGAGGGAATAAACCATATTTAGACCATACAGGTGGGATGTATCTGTTGTCTTTCCAACATCTCCAAGTGAAGTGTCTCAGCCTAGGTTGTCTGGGCTCTCTCTGCAGCCAAAGGATGGGAACAGGTTATTCCACAGCCATCCTATGGACAATGGTAATAGAGGCTGCCCTTCATAGGATGCACATGACACCTGCAGAAGGCAGATTATATATTATATATATCAGAAAAAACACTGTATTGAACTAACTTGCAATGCAAAGATGGGCAAATATAGACAGGATGAACGGGAAAGGGCTGGATGAGACGAGGACGGGAGGAGTTTGCAGCATGTTGGCACACAAAAGACGACGGCATCGCTCACTGGGGTAGCGCTGCCATCCAGCTGAAACCACCTCTCCCCCTCCACCCAGCAAAACCAAATTTATAAATGTTAATAAAATTTTTCAAAGGTCAGGTCAGTATTTCCTGTAACAGATGGCGGGGGGAACCTAATCCATCTCAGCACGAGGTCCCGGTGGGGCAGCCCTGACATTCAAGAGAGGAGGATCTGCAACTCTCCCAATGGCAAATTAGATAAAAGGGGGGTTGTTTCCCCTCTCTTTTATGCCATCTTGCTGGTGGGGCAGCAAAGGAATAGAGAAGTTGGTGACGGACCATCAGGAGAGTCAGGTCTCCACGCTGCACCTGCATGGCCAGACAGGTAAGGAAAGAAGCACAAGCAATAGTCCAAAGTCTTGTGCAACGGTAGGGATTTACGCAGGATGCACAAGGGCAGAGAAGCCGGTGGAAGAGAGGACTCATTATCCAAGCATGGTTAAGCCAGGGCTCAAACTGCCCTCTTCTTTGAAGCTCGGCTTTACAAAGGGCTGAGTGGGAGGATCTCACCGGCACGTCGCCGAGCGACAGGCTCTGATTGCTGCCGTCCTCGACCGGGGAGTGGGTTTTGTTGACGGCTTAGCGACTGTTGCYGGCCAAGATGACATGTGCCATCAACAGAGGGTGTCCAAAATTGGTTAAACCTGCTAATCAGAGCTTGTAAAGCACAAAATAGAYGGAGCGGAGATCTCCTCGACGCCTCAAAGGCCTGAGGACAGACGTAGGGCGATGCCATCATTTCAACCCCTTCTGACAATGGGTTAATCCTTTCAAAGCCTCTGTCCTACCAGCCTGTTAATGGCTACACACAATTTGATCTCAAGTCAAGTGCCCCAGCCCCTATTATCTCCTCTTGGAAGATTTCCAAGGGGCGATTCAAAYGGAGGGGAAGGAACAACACCGAGACGTGGTTCATCCAGACTAGATTAACGCAAGAGTTGCTGGTCTCAGGTCTACAGGGCTTGAGAGCACCCTCTTCCCCAAAGCTGCCTGGTTTTCCTGAGTTGTGGTGAAATGCAGCCAATGGAAATGAAAATTGTCCAGCCCACCTTAATATGCTACTGAAAACATATTTATTCAGRCATAAAAAAAAATCAGAAGTTGGAATTATTTAGTATTTCTGGACGCTCTGAACTTTGACTAGAGAAGCTGTAGAGACAGCTGGAGAGCACGAATGCTATCGGTTCTACAGCCTTGAGAGAGATTAAAAAGCTTAAGTATTGAGATTTTTACCTTCTCCTCTTCTTTGTGTTTCCACAAACACATTTTTGTATAAAAAATGCTTTTTGAGAAACATAATTGGCGGTCTTGAAAAAGGATCGTAAGTTCCATTATATCTAGATACCCAGCACATGCAATGGTAAACAAATAAACAAATAAACACAAAGACAATAAATAAATAAATAGCAAGCTCTTGTTTTAAAGGGCACTGAATGCTGAAAACACTGCGATGTAGTAAAACTAAGCTGAATGTCCATTTGCTTCCACGAGGTCTTTTGAGGAGCTTATAAATATGCAATTCACGGCCCAAGAGCCAGATGCAGATAAACAGGTTTCGTGCTCTACTCTGCACTACACATAACCTCAGCACGCCATAAGAAAACTCACAATATCTCCAGATGATCCAAACGTTATTAGACCCATTAAGAGTTTTTAGGTCTGCCACAAATTCTCAGACATTTCCAAAGCTCCTTTGCATATAATTAACATTTAATCTGCATCCAGGCCCTTTGCAGACAGGCCCATCAAAATGCTTTATTTTTTGCCCTTGAACTACAAGCTTCCACTTGGTGTTGGGGCATCAAAAGCGGCGCTGGGATGGGAAATGGGAYGAGCAACTTGGAGGCAAAAGCTAAAGAGCTGCTAATGTTTCTGAAGTCGTGATTAGTCAACCCTGGGACTGACATAGTCTGAGGTTAACCAAAGTTTCCTTAGGGTTTATTAGTATCAGTGGAGTGCTGGAATGGATCTTTGATTCTTTACCTAGGGGACACTATTTGCATGTCATCGTATAATTATGAGACACGTACCTGCTTCTTTGTCCTCTCCCGCGAAGACGGGAGTTATGGAAATTCTAAGATGATTGACAAAATCATTAAAAAGAAACAAAACCCCCACAAACCTGAAAGGCTTCATGTAGAGGGAGAAATGGAAATCAGATAATTAGGTCATGTCCTTTCTGACATTAGTTTTAATAAGCAGAGAATCAGACGGTGCTTTCAGCTTTCCATGCAATTCAGAAGCAAGAAAGCAGCTTCGTGCTGTACTTAACAGCATACTGAATTTAACGGTGGGAACTGATATTCCCACCTATTTGATAAACAAAGCAAGAGCAAATTTCTCACTGAAGTTATAATTACACTAAAGGAAAATGTACAAATTTCATTATCAATCAAGCTTTGAGTATCCTGGTAGTTTATTAAGAACATGTTGGTTARAAAAGATAATTAAAGCCAAGTTAAAATAACCAGTTTTCTTAGGCTGAACAAGGTTGTTCAGAGAATATTTAAAGGAAACTGTCCTTTCTGGTCACCTAAACTGTCCCTTTGTCCAAGGGACACCACACGCCAACAATTTTTAAGTTTTGCTGAGTTGCCACAATATCTACTCAAAAGACTAGGAAGTTCATGAGGGACTGGATGAGGGACCTSATAAGGGACCCCAAAGCATCAATGATCAGACTGGCAACGAAAAAGAGGAGCGAAACTTAAGCTTAAAAAGTCAGACTCAGGGTTCTTACATGAGGAGCACCACTAAAATCAGAAGGGSAATAGGGAGAACTAGCCCTTAGATCTATCTTTTCCACGTAACTGTGAAATTTAGGCACATTTAACCAAATTTAACCTGTTCCAGACTCGCTGCAGCAGGAACAGACCAGAGCAGGACCTGAGCTCTTGGTCTCCTGGGCAATGTTCTCTCTGCAACTACCCCTCTACTCTGCAGAGGCCTCAAATGCTCCTGGAGCATTGATGGCACAGTCAAAAGGATCTTCTGCAACGCACACATCATAGTGTTGCTCCTTGCAGACCAGAATAAACATAGAATTACATAGAGAAGCATGCCTTGAGATGGAAGTAGAGAGGATTGGGAACGGCAGCAGCTCTCCAGCTGCGGAACGCTGCCCAGCTCTGCGGGTGGCAGGACGAGAGCCTGAGGTTGCCACCTGAGCCCATCCCTGCCCTCGTGCACCGCTGACCTCGAGCATGAGCCAACCCTGCCCCCTGCCCCAGCAGGCTGCCTGAAAGCACGCAGGCTTCATCTATCCCCCAAAATGTGCATTTTCTACTCAAAGTGACACCGAGGTCGTGCCTTCCTCGCAGAGCTGCCGTGAGACGCGACGCGGCAGAGGCGACCCCTGAGCTTGAGTCGTCACGTCTCAACCCTTTGGCCTCCTGTGCATCCTCCCTAGAGAGAGGTCTACAGAGCTCCCCACGGGGAGAAGCCAGCCGGGTTACGCCTGGTGATGATGAACGTTAACGGCCTGTGACAAAACTGGCCTCTCGAGGGTGGCCTGTCACACGAGGTGGGAATTTCCCCCCAAATTGTAATGACACGGCTATCAAAACTGTCAAAAGATGGACTGCAAAAGCAAGCACCTCCAGGCCAAGTCCAAGGCGATTTCCATGTTGTTTTTCCTTTTTTTTTTTTTTTATTTCTCCCCATGCTTCATTGAATTTGAGCTCTACAGGACGGTATCATCCCTACTATTATAAAATCCAAAGCTGCAACGTCCACACTCTATGTGGCCCCAACCACTCTGGACACTTGTAACTCTATTGTCTCTGCAGTTCATTTCCTCAAGAGGACACTTCTTGGGTTTATGTCTTTCAAAAACTGGCACTGTATCACTTGCTCTATTATTTTTAGAGTAAATTATATGTCAGTCTCCAAAATAAATAAATAAATAAGGCAGAAAGCCCTCCAAGACACAGGAAAAGGAGGAATTTTGACATGCTTTAAATAGTGTGAACAGCAAAGATAAGTTCAGTAAAAGCCAGCAGAAATTGGCAAAGACTGTACTATTACATAACATAATTAGGCATCTAATTAGGGTACCAAATTATTACTAATATATTCTTTAGAGCTTGAGGACTCCCTGTATATGAACTAAGCAGAAATCCTTCTATTTCTGTGTGACTACTTGCAAAAAAAAAAAAAAATCTATAAAAATAACTCCATATGAACCAGGGTTTCAACACCCTCAAGTAGTGGCGGCACCTCAAATCTGTCTCTCAGACTTTTGCTTCGCTGGGAAGGTTGAGTGTGTTGGAGGAGCAAATGCACCAGCAAGGATAGAATTAGTTTTACAGTGGAGCTTTAATGTGTTTCTTGAATAGAAGACGACATGCCAGAGCAGGGAGACCCATGGTGTTTGCCATGAATCTAATGGTATTTTGCTAGAATAACTTTGTCACCCGGGGAAAGGGAGAAGGAAAATCCAACCCCTGGAAAGAGCTGAACGGGTTAATTTCCAGTCGTTTCCGTACACCATCCCATCGTCCTACTTACTTGAAGAAGGAGGAAAACCATCATTCCAAAGGGGGAACTCCAGTGTGAAGGTCTATGAAGTGACAGGCACTAATGGCTTCTGACAATTTGACTTTTTGGGCCACGTTGAGCTGCTGGCGCTCACCACCAGACGCAGGGAAAGCTTTGAAGACGCCCGTCGGCAGCGCTGACATCCGCTCTCCCCATGCCACGTTCCTCAGGCCTGATGCTAAGCTCAGCCAGAGAGGCATTTACGCCTATTAGGCTCTGTAAAAACCTACCGTCAGCCCTGGTCATCCCAGCTTCATTTGGTATGAAACGGAGAGGAAAACAACATATTTAAAATGGCTTTTAATATTCAGAAGGCCAAATGAAAACCACAAGATGTACCTTAGACAACATCTACACCAGCTTCAGGAATTTATAGGAATCGTTAAGGAAAGATTTAATTTCATCTCCTTTTCATATGAAGAAAAATGCCATTACCATCATACAACTGGTCTTTTTATCTTCTTTCTGGCGATTAAAAGAACGACCAACTCTTAAATGCCAAGGGCGAGTGGAAAATCAGGGTCATAATTTCACAGGTTTGCAAGGACACGAACCTCGTCATAAGACTGCACATTAACACATGGTTCCCTGTGGCAAAAAGGACTCTCACAGTTTTAATTAACTTCAATCCCTTAATCAAGAAGTATACTAAAATTACAGAATATCCACATGCATGGTTGAATTCATCTTCCACTTGGTGCTCCGTTACCCAAACAGTAGATTTCATATCTGCATACGTGTGCAGTGTGACTAACCGAGAGGGACATTTCTATTTTATATGAAGAAAGAATTTGAAAAGGTGACAGTTCACTCATGTTAATCCTTACAAATCCGCAGCGTGGCAATGAATTATAAACTGACTTCTGCAGAGGTTATGGGACCACAGAACAGGATTTCATCAAAATTCAATTTTGGGGATCGCACACGGTCTGGAATTTGGATGTTCTACATCCGAACAGGAGGTGAAGGTCACAAGAAGCCACATGTCCTTCTGCTAGACTCCAGATTTCTTTTGCTCTCCTTTTCTTTGTCCGAAGAGGCTCAGAATCCAAGCAACAACACACACGAGCTTGGTGGCTCAACCTCACACGGTTGGTGCATGGATATGGTCAAGGCCAACGGGGACTTCTCCAAAAGCTTCACCCCAGTTACCAACTGCAGCGTGGCCATTTCTCAAGACAAATCAGAGACAATGCTCCCCAAAAGAGCTGTCATCTCCTGTTTGATAGGGTTGCACAACTCAAATGAAGAGCTGTCCCACTGGATCTGAACACAAAGAGGCTTTCTGGATGGCACAGTGCTTTTCAGATTGGGGGCGTGCWTGCAACACTTCCAAATAGCTTTTATTTATCAGCCTTTCAGGCATTCTGCTTACTCTGCCAAGAGTTTGAGAAGGTTTAAGGGCAGAGAAAAAAAAAATTATGAAAGAAGAAAAAAAAAAGAAAAAGAAAAAAACCCTTCATCATGTTTACCTAACTGACTTGATTGATGTTTTTAAATGATATTGTACTCTCAATAGCTATTGCCTTCAATTCAACGAACTTAGCTACGTTACTTCAAAGATCATGTTTTTACCATTGTAAAATGCTTGATGGTAGGCAATTACAACACATTATCAGAATAACTCAACTACTGCATATACTGCATTACAAATGACAACYAGCAATTAAATCCATTACCGCCTTTCATCAACCTAACCAGAGAAAAACACTTAACTATTGGCCTGGGCGTATCTAAAACCGATAATAAGCACCCGTTTTACTTCCTCCAACAATAGTCCTCAGCCCTTGACAACTTCTATTTATTTCTCAACAGGGAGAGGTGCCACACATTTTCTTTGGGAGGCTCTTGAGGGATGGATGGGAMAGATCTCTACCTGTCGCATCCCCAAACCCAGCGTCGCGGGGGACCAGCCACAACTCTTCCTGTGGCAMCAAGTGCACTGAATTCTGTGCTAAACAAACCTAGCTACAGGACAGAGAAGGGACTGGTTGGGACTGCAGGAAAAAGGCAATCGAGTCTTTGAGGTTGGAATAATTATTTTATCAGTAGGGACAGAGCACATGGGTGATGGGTTTGGCACCTCTCGCATGAAGAAAGATTGAGCTGGAGGAGGGAGAAACAGAAAATAACCCCAAATACTCAAAGCATCTTGAGGATTTGGGCAGAATTCCCTCTGGGAAGAAGAAACAATAATTTAAGATAGAGGCAGAAGAGCATTGCACAAATAGGACATGTGTGAGTAAGAGAAAGGAACTATAGCAACTAACCATCTAGTCATTCGCTGCAATTAATTAGTTCTTCTCAAGGCATTACCTCTTAACAACAGTTTGCTTTTGACTCAGATTAATGATTTCCATCCAGGCTGATGCTCAGAGCGAATCTCTTTTGTTAAAATCAGTCACGGCCTCTGCRATGAGGAAGGAGGCACCGTGATCAAGAGCACGTTCACTCACAGCCAAACGAGACAACAAACTCGGGCTGAAGCCTCCACTCCACCTTTGGAAAGGCTGAACCACAAGGGGATGGTTTTATTTCCTCCCTGTTGTAATACTAACGGGCAGAGACCTGAAACTTCCCCGCTCCGCGTGGCAGGTTTGATTTTCCGCGCAGTGATTTATCCGCTGTGCGGACATGGAGCAGGTCACGGCTCGCAGGAAGGTGACGTTTCCCCTCGAGCTCTGCAGACCTACCAGAACGAACCAGACGCTTGGCTTAATCTTGCTCCGCTCCTGTCATATTTAGTGTCATTTCTAGACAATCTCAATTCTTCCTTTCCGTTTGGAATGTGTAAAGAGCTGCTACAGGAGCGGGTATCCCCAACCAAGTCACAGGCTGTTTTGGGGGGAATTCTATGTGTTTTAGCAAGGTCACAAAGCCTTATGGGGTGCAAGTGTTTCGTTTTTTCATTATTTTATATACACACTTTGGAAACACTCTCCTTCTCTTACTGCAGACCTAACGAGATTACTGAGAAGTCACCCCAAATGGTCAGAGCTACCAAGAGCCTCARTCCACACCTGATCATCGCTGCCTTTTACAGGGTACGTAGCACTGYGAGCCCTTGTTTTCCTTGTCTTTTTGCTCCATGAAAAGCCCTTGGAGGCAATTAATATAAAAGCTTAATAAAAAGATGGGCTTTGCCTTTCCCAGGCTTCATGGCACCGTTTAGGGGCCCTGGTAGCACCATTCCATTAGCTCTATGTGTTACTTCTGGCATTGCTTCTTAAGTCAATACGAATAGTGTGGAGTGAAGCTTTCAGCTTCCTCTATTTTGGCACATTTGTTTCAGTGTTTCTGTGGGGAAAAGAAGAAATAAAAACAAAAACCAGGAATCTGCCAAGCTGAGGCTGCAAACAGAACAAAAGCATTGACCTTAAGTGGTCCTATTTGGCTCCTGAAACCTCGTGTTGCTGCTGTTATGAGTAAGAATTGAATTTAAAGGTCCATTTCTCCCACAAATTAAATTCCAGTGAAATTTCACTGTGCAGGTCTTCGCAGGGAACAGTGCCCATATACTCAAATGAAGCTCAAAAACATTTAAGGAATCAGGAGTARGACTCAGGGACAGAGGGATGAAAATCACGAACTCACAAAGATCCAGAATTTGTTTGGATTTACATTTTTAAGTCAGTAATAACAAGCAAAAACGTAGGGAGAAAAAAAAGAGAAAATAAATGGCCAAACAAATGATAGTCCAAATCACAAACAAAAYTGTAACTACTGAGATATGGTGAGATATAAATCACTACTACATAAGCTTCAGTTCAGTGAACTACTACTTTCCTGTTCAGTCCTTCCTGACAGGCTGCCTCCTAGTTTAAGCWGTTTTAAATGTTAAAACACAGATTAAATATTTGTTAAACACAGGGGGCAGAGAGTAGGAGTGTAGGAGTATTACTTTCCTTTTAAGCTTGTTTGCTTAAAAAACAAAATGGGGGTGGAGAAAATATGCTGCTTTTCTGGGCTTCAGTTTAAAACATTACCTGACCTTATTGTGGCCACATTCCAAACACGCAACCTCAAACAGCTTCTTAAAGATAATAATATTGATAAATAATCATGAAATTGGTATAAAAATAAAAAAAGAAAATAAATAAAAATGCAGAATAATAATATTTAAATAACTCAGCTAAATGAGACTACATTACCGCGCTACCCCTGAGCATCTGAAGCAAAAGTGTTTTGCAGTATTTTGCACAGTGCTGTGTGAGCTGTTCAGAGTATCCAGGTACAACCTGGGCCAGATGGTGACATTTATCTGTCCTTTGTGCCAATATTTATCTAGTGCCCTAATTTAAAGAGAATTAAAAAAATCCAACGGGGACAATTGCAAATCCCATGGTCAAAAGTCAGCAAAATGAAAAACTGCAGTTTAACGGTGCAGTTACTTCAAAAGCAGTATTTTTAGCTGAGTTCATCAAACTGAAAAGATGGCAGTAACTGAAAAATGCACTTGAGGTTTTTTTAAATCTCCCTCTTGGACATCAAAGACGGAAACGGCCCTTTGGAAACGCCGCTTCTTCCTCTCACTGCCTCTTGAGGGGATCAAAATCCGCCTTGATGCTCTGTTGGGGAGGAGAGCTGCAACACACTGGACTTTCCCCTACATCGTGGCATTTTAAAYAGCGCTTCAGAAGGTTGCAAATAGYTGTGCACAAATTAAACAAGAACCACCGAGCTAAAACACAAAGCAGAGGGCTCCGGTGTGAGTGATCTCAGCAGAGCCATCACTAAGGTGTTTTCTGGACAGGTTTCCATAAATTCATGGAGAACCCAATGCCACGACTCCTGCATGGGAGAATCCTACCTTGCGCTTGGACAGCGTCATGGTGTCTCACCAGCAGAAGCAATAAGAGCAGATCCTGGTGTTTGTTCTCCAGAAGGCATTCCAAGTTTTAGCCATTCTGCACCTAAATTAAACTAACAGATCCACTACCCTCTTCCACTTTTGCTAAATACTATTTCTCCCGTCCAGTTTGCAAGTGGTAGAGGGGTGGAAAAACGGAAAGAAAAATGAAAATCTGAGAACCTATATGCATACAACATGCATCAATCTTATTTAACCGCTCATTTCATGAATCTAACACCTAGAAATTTCTGTGGAATAGTCCATAAAACAGTCAGAAACAACATCGTGGAGGTAAAAGTGATGATTACTGCTTCCTGCTTCTCCTTTACCAGCTCTTTCCCACACGAGGACAGCTTCTACATCYTGTTCATCACCACCATCACCCACCAGCTACACGGAAAATGTAATACTCATAAAAGCAGTTCTGTGTTTCTGGCAGGTACTTGGAACAGRCACATTTATAACTAGGAACACGGGACTCTGAACCTCAGTTGTCAGCAAGAACTCATACTGCAAGCTATGAACTTTGGTACTAAGAGAACCAAACAGCAGGAATTCCAGGGAGCTAACACAAGGACAACCAAGGCATCCAAGGAGAACCTACAGAGAGAAGTAGAACATGAAAGCTGTATATTAGGAATACTAAATTAGACATAATTATATACGAGGACACGGCATCATCACCGCTATTGCCAGGTCTCCTATGAGCTTTATAACAGAAGACCTTGTCATGCCGYGTCTTGGCCTGAGCTAACTTGAACAAAGTTGTCCAAGCACCAGATCACAAACTAAACTGTTCTGAGTTGAAGCTTGGCTTTATGTAAGTGTGTTTTTAACAAAATTTATATGACAAAAGGCAAAGATGTAACAGAATTAAGTGACCTTTGTACAAAGAAACATCTGTGGACTGACACCAGGGAAGTGCTGGAAACAGACTGCTTGACTGTGTAGAAGTSACAAGCAGAYTCAAGAACAAGGAAGGTCTACCAARAAAGTCCAACGCAAGCTCTGTTAAAACKKTGTGTAACACCTGAAATGTTCCGTTTCCTACCATGGTAGCACATCTCTTAGATCCCAGGTTGGCTGCTCRGATTAGATCTCCTAGAGAGAGACAGGTTGCAAGATAAGTCACAACCAGCCCTGTGCCAGTCCAACAGCAGCTTCTCCAGGAGGAGGACACCCGGTGATTACTCACCCCACTGCAAGAAAACAGAAGGTTCTGCACGTTTCTGAATCCAGATCTGCACCAGGATGGCGGGTGCCTCTCGGGACCCGTCAAGAGGTGACTCTTGGGTAGAGCCATTCAAGTGTGGCCTCTCGAAAGGCATAAACAAATCCCCAAAAATTCATACTAAACCGTCACAAATCTCTATTTACAACATAACAAACATAATAGTGTGCAGCAATACGTGGGACTTCAGCCTCACAGCATGAGAACATGAGTGAAGTCCTAGAACTTCTACTAACGCTTCCATTAAGAAACCAACTAAATGGCCTTTTATTTTCTTTTCCCTGATGACCACAACACTGATCAGGAGCTATTACAGTGGAACTGAATTAACACYGTCCCCAGCCATTCGGCACAGGTCCAGATCGGGATGTCCCTTCTGCTGACATCTCCTCCTACAGAAAGGTGGAGCTGGAAGATGCGAAATCTGGGACAGGCTCTTGATATCCCGCACGGATGAAGCACATTTCAAACCTTGCAATGTGACGGGTTGGCTGCAGCACATTCGCCACACACATGTTATATTTGCAATATACATCAGAGCATCCACAGTCGGTGGGGATGGTTGGCTTGAATGGGAAGTGGAGACAACTTTATTTTCCATCATAGAAAATGAGCAGCTTCACCTTTGGGTTTTCCTAACCTGTCATCTTTAATCAGGCACACCCGGGGACACTTGTCAGCTCTGATAAAGCCCTTAAAAATAATAAAAATAGGCATAAAAGGCGAAGCTGTTCCCCATCGCCTCCCCGCCATGTCCTCCGTGGACAGCAAGGGGCTCTTATTTATTTATTTTTGAAATGTATCTTGATGATTCAGCTAGCCAGGCTTGTCAAAGCTTGTCAAAGGGAAAGAAAAAAGGAGGTATGGATTTACCCACAAGAAAGACTCGTTCCTGTTACTGACAGGTACAAAACACTCATCAGCACCCGCAAGGGTCTTGTCAGCCAAGACTCGAGAAACAGTATTCTTGAAATACAGGGGTTGACCTATTCAAGGTGTTTTATTAATTTCTCTAAAATCAAACGTTTCATTTCAAAGAGCTAAGAATCATTGCCTCATTTCTTGGCATTATTTGGGTCACAAGATGGTCTGACTTTTGTCTCTTCAATACTAAAGTATTGCCTTTTGAAAGCTAAATTTGCACATGCTTTCCTTAGCACACCAGCTATCATTTAACACAATTTAAACTATACTGAAAAACAAGTAACAAACTAATTGAATTTGCACATTCCTGCTGCCTCCAAAGCAGTACATTCTGTATATCACCTAACACTAATTTTGCAGTACCCAACTACAAGATATTGCAGCATCATTGAAGGACAAATTAACTACCACAGCTGCCCAAACACTAATAAAAAGGCTTATCAAGGAGGTTCCGTTTCTCCTACAGTCCTCCCTCCCAGGATAGGTGGAAATTTGAGCTCCAGCAGCCTGGGAGATTGGGGAAGACGCTGTAGGAATCAACAGGCAGTGATGGAAAACTCCTGTCCTCCAAGATCACTCCCGTAGAGGAGGATGTCGCCTTTATTTTATTAAATAAGAGAGCAATCACTCATTTATCCCCACTAATGTGGGTGAAAAGAAAAGTGAAAACGATGATATCAGTTAAGGAAATACTTTGGGACAGTGGTTGAGCTAGGCCCCAAGAGATGGATCCTGGCTCAGAGCATTTCACTGTCGCAGTGGGAATTAGGGAGCTGCATCCCAAAGGGTGCAACCTGCTGCGCTGCTCTGCATGAATCCCAGGAAAAGAAAGCTTGGAAAATTGGCTGTAGGAGTCTGTCCTGTGCTTTCCTATGGGGGTGCAGCAAAGCACACAGCAGGTAAGGGTTAGCTTTTTTTTCCCCCCTTTTTTAAAAAAAAGATGTATTAATTGCAGATTTAAATGCGTTTTTACCCAGAGAAATGACTAAGGAAAAATTCACACCTTCCTGCTAAGCAGGTTACCCTTTGAGTAGCACCTTCACAACCACAAATAAGGGGATACATTTTATAGAATTAGTAATTAAATAAAAGTATAAATAGATAAATTCACACTGATGAATATGAGTCAGTCTGCTTATAACCCTCCACACTGTCACTGTGCTGAATAAAACTGCGAGTATCCCCCAACCCAGCCCTGCTCTAGGGCAGCACTCATTTACAGCAGACACAGAAATGTTCAGGATTGTGCATTAAAAYGACAACAGCCTGGACTTCATCTTGTCCAGGATTGCAGAACATTATCTTGTTTATTATTGGGCAATATCATGTCTTTCGGTTTGTTTTCTTTTTTTTGTAATTAACGTTTTCACCTGTACCCAAACTCACCTCACTCTAGATCAAAAGAAGGGTCACAAAGTATCTTGCTCTTCAAGCTGGTATGGATGTACCAAAGTACTAAGATGATGCAGATAGGTGGTGTGAAAATTATATTGTACTCCTATGATTAGAGCAGTGACCACATCACAGTGATCCTCTTGTATAACCTATTGCATCCTAACCACTGCCTCCCCCCTCATAATAAAATAGCAGAACTCTATCATTTATGCTCTAGCAAGTTATCRTTTTACAATTTTACTTGTAAAGTAATTATCATCACTAATTCACTAAATGAGCAGCACAGCTTCCTTCCAAAAAAAAAAAAACCCTGCAGCTTATACATTTGTTGTCAATATTGCTTTCATTTTAAGACAGATTGGGGGGAAAACAAAATGTGCTCACAAAATTCTCCAAATTACTGCAGGCGTCATGCAATAAATGGAGGGCGTATGGTGCACGTAGCCTTTTTGCAAGGAAGGAGCTCAAAGAACATAACGAGTCTTAACATGCCCCCACAACACATGCTCTTGTGAAGACTCCTCCAATGCCTGGTGTCCCCACATAAGAAAGTCAACGTGGGCTTCACTGATGAACTAGGGCCCTTTTATCCGCATCTTTTATCCTGGGGAGTCACAAATGGCCACGACGAACAACCTGTGACAGGTGGCAATGAACTTCTCCCACCTTGGGTCAATAGTAAATTGTGGTATTTGTTGGRCAGGTAGGCAGGAGATCCCACCTGGGGCCATGGCGAAGGAGACGAGCTCTGCAACAAGCTCAGCTAACGATGCCTTTTACACACGGAAAGACCATTTTCATGTCAATCCCCCAAAATACACCCAGCCTGCTCTGAGATGCTACCTCAGAAGCAGCGACGTGCCCGCAAATGAAATAGGTTAYTTCCAAATATTTACATTTATACAAACAGGGAGGAAGCGTTACCTGAGCAGAGGATGGAAGATGATCGTAATGTTTCTGGCTCCCGGTTTGCAGACGAACTTGGATCCGCCGCCTTCAATTAAATTATCATCTGGTCCGCCTTGAAAAGAATATAAAGCAAACTGTCTCATAAAACCTGAATGCACATTGATTTTTACATAAGAAGTGATAATTAAACCCTGCAGTCTGCCTGTAAATGCTTCATTCCTGGTGAAAGATCAGTAATTAATCTGAAGATACAAACCTTTCTCCTCTTGCACTCACAGGAAGCTTTTCTAATGGAGTAGGAATAATATAGTTAATATTTATATGAAACCTTAGGTTCCTCTTTCCAGTTAGCAACAACACTACAGAAAGACTGATTAAGCAGACTAAGTGAAGACCCCCTAGGGCACAGAACTCAGTTTGGGTTGCAGAAGAGTTTTCYAGCTGCATTAAACACTATTCTGAGTTGGTCCAAGGTTCAAATYACTACCTATGAGGTGCCAGCACAACATCCACCTCATCAATGTGAGATGTCCAGGTATCACTAAGAGATTGGAACTTCATAGTTCTTCTGAGCACCACCCCAAGGACAGATGAGGACATCCAGCATGAGGCTAAAAAGACTTTAATAGCCCTTAGAAGAGCCCAAATCTGAGCTCTTAACTTTCACAGACACATGCCCGAATCAAGCTCAAAAGCCCAAGACTATCTAGCACACAAGCTGCTGGACAAGGTCTTGTCAATGGGAACGCTATCTGTTTTTAAGCACGCAATCCTTGGAAAGGGTTTGAAGAGGAGCAGTTTATGGAGGTTCACTTGGCAGAAGACACTCGCACCTCTGATGGACAATGTCACCCTTTGCTTCCTTGGAAGCCGGGTGCTTTTCAATGGTCATGAAGTCCACCCGTTATCCTTGCAGAAGAAAGCATCTTTGCAAGAAGAAAGCATCCTTGGTGTGCTCACTTAAACAAGTAATAGCAGCCAAAAAAGACCTGATTTTGAAATCAGCAGCAGTTCAGCACATAACACGCCTGTGTATTTGGTCATGCCCTCAGCCTCAAACTGCAGCTCATCTTCCTGATAGTACCTGCCAAATTAACCTGACAATTAACCACATCAATGGCTTTTGAAGGGCTTAAAAATAAAAATATGAACTTGGGCAACAGCAGTGTCTAAGTCASTTTTGTCTGGCACACGAACTCTCTGCTAGCAATTGATTAATAATAAATACAGGACCTAATCACATTATTACAATAGCTTTATAGGCAGGGAAGAGGCAAAGAATTCGAAAGCAAAACACTACCAACAGATMACTTTTTTGACCCTGACAACTGTGTCCTTTAAAATACRGAGAACACCTTGAGTTGGAAAGAGCAAAAGGATGATCAGAAGCAATGAGTGACTCCAATCTTCTATCCAAAGTGAAGTTTGTGGGCTTTGGCCATAAGTAATGCACAAAAAAACCCCTCTTGCATGACTTCATYATCTCATTGATCCTCCTGTTTGCAGCCCCAGAACAAACTGTAAGTCAGGACATGGACTCTTGCACAGCTCATGCTGTCCCTCTAGATATTCCCATACAGACACATTAGCAAATATATTTTGGATGCAGTTSTGCCCTGTCACAAGGCCACCCTGCATATCTGGATGTGGAAGATGGTTGGGAGGAATGACCCATACAAACCATGGATGCTTGCACCTAAACTACCCACCAAACGTGCTATCAGGACACTGAGCTATTCCACACTTTTTATATCAATAAAAGGATTATCTATGTGCAAAGAAACATCTGTGATGGGGTKTAGAAATCTTGACTGAATGTAATGAGAAAGAGGTGACCCTTAAAAACAATAATAGAAATTTGGGGGGTGTAATTCAAGTTTAAAATATCACAGAGTAAAAAAATTCAAAGGTGGGAAAAAAAATAAAAGAGATACAACTTCTAGGAAAAGAAAATTATTCATTTCCCCTATTAATGTCAGTTCAATTTCCAGCGAGGTCTGTCATGGTCTGACTTATTGAAGAATTCACCCAAGCATGAGCCACTGAGCACGAACCGGGAAACACAGGCTTGAATTAAGGAAGGGTGTTATTCTTGTTAGAGCAAGTCACCCTGCACTAATCAATATTATTGACTGGGATGAACTCCAGTGCAAGGAATGAAACAATCTGTCTTATCTTCTTGAGCACATTATGCAAGATTTGGGAAGGGAGAACACCAGAGCTACGAGAAAAACACCCTTTTTGCATCTTTTCTGTGCTTAGCTTTCAATTAATAATAATAAATACACTGCRCAAGGTGAGAAACTACAAGGAAAAGTAATTTTCTTCATGGCAAAATATCTTACCTTGAAAAATCAACTGATTTCCCAATGATGCCCTGTGCACAGCAACAAAACATGACAACAGTTGTTTCTAATATCAGCAGCCTGTGATCTATGGTCTTTAGGTCTCCTGGGTCCTCAGCTAAGCTGCTCTTGCCTGGCTTTAAAAATAGCACGGTTGAGCATTGCTGCTGTCGACCAAAACGCCCAGAGCAGAAGTTTGCAATGAAACCGAGGGGAGAAAAGCTCAGGCTGGAGCAAGAACGAGCTGCAATGGTTTTGCCTGCATGGAGACGTGGAAACCTTGAGTGAAGACTCTGCCTGACCATGTACAGGTCTCAAATGTGCATCTGTATTGGCCTAGCTTATCCACAGGTGATACTTGAGATCAAGTTCTGTGCTTGGAGACCCAACACACCTCTCCAAAACCAACCAAAAAGAATTAGCATCCTTTCTGATTCATATCAAGAGCTCTTCTAGCAGGGCGACAGATGATCATTCACCCAGACTGCAAAGAAGGAACCCAGCGAYTCCCTCGCACCACCAGAGAAGCAGAGGTAGGAGATGAAGGAAGAGGGAAAATCASCCTCTCCTCCCTTTCCCCTCAGCTKGSAGAGCCTCTGGACCAAACAGACACCACKGAACTGTCTCAAGGGTTGCGTGWGCACCATGCCATGAAAGCCCCAAAAAGCAGACAGAAAACAGCCTCCTTCACGAGGGAAGGGGAGCTGCAGGGCCTAATTCTCAGCGRGTCCTGAGGACTTGAACTCACCTTCACCGCCACAACAGTCAAACCTAAGTGCTGAGTCTATGACCATCCTCACCTGTCTAAGGTACATTCATGCCAATGTCCACCACTGCCACATACCCAGCCCTCCAAGGACCACTTGGATCAAGTACACGGTGTTGCTTCAGTACCACCATCACACAGCACAACTCTTGTTCAGCTTGATTTTTTTTTCTTTTTTTAATTAAAGGCAAAAATTATAATAGCCACATTTCATACCACTAGAGAGGGAAAAAAAATGCCTACGTGGGCTCTCACAAAGGACTATTATTGTAGTAGCTTCTTCTCAGGAGCTCCAGCTTGCTGATTTAATCTGACTAGTAATAAATTACGGGACTTAAAAAAAAAAACCACACACAAAAGGAAGAAAAACTTGAGGTGAAGAGAAATTTGTCATTGCTAATGATATCCTCATGCCGTGCTTGCAGAGAAGCGTGCCCACCTCAATGCTGCTGCGAGTGGGAGTCAATGATGGGTCCATTAGCAATGCAGCTCTTGTGCTTCTGAAACGGAGCCTGAAATGACACGCTATGGTATGGAAAAACATTGGATTACCGAGAAAGCGAGAATCTGTGCACGCATTTCAGACCTGACCAAACAGCAACAGTGCTTCTAGGTTYCCCTTCTGTAGAGAAGCGGATCTCAAAGTGGTTGGGTTGACCAAGGACTGGCAAGTCGTCCTGTGTCAGAGAAATGCAAGGCATCTTCTGAASCCTGCAGGGAAGGGCAAGACAACTAATAGTGTCTCATTCCCTGCAGCAAAAGTGATAAAGAAGGAAGAGAAGATATTTCCATTAAATAAAAAGCCAAGGAAGAAGGCAGTAAATCACATTGCAAACTCTTTGACAACACTCTGAAATTTCCYCTTGATCAGGTCATTCATTCAGGCAGATTATGTTGTGCTGATCCRCTAAGTCAACACAAATACTAAAAGCCAGTCTCAATCGAAAAGATTTTGTTATTCTTACATTTTTATTACTTTTTTTCAAGTGACAGGTTCAAAAGCTCTTTCTGCAATGATGTAATTCAAGCTCGAAGTTGTCCCTGCCTATCTGCAGCAATCTGTACTCGGATAATGGAAAGCATACTGAGGCACATTACAGAAATGCTAAAGATAAGCAGAGTCCCAGCGTGCTCTGCAAATACATATTTTGTATACTGACACAGTAACCCACACAGGCTTTACGTTATTTACCTCCCATCACATAAGTCTTATCTTCTCACTTAAGGACTAATCTTTGGGTTACACTGCAAGTTGATGGACAGACCCTAATGCTGGTCCGTAACTCTGCAATTCATGTCATACTGGTCTCCTCTRATCAGGGCTGCCAAGTCCACAGAAAAGGTATGATCCTCATTTGTAACAAAGACCATCATACTGAGACATACCCTCCAACTTCCTCATTTATAGAGATAACTTCTCTACCACTAAAATAATAAGAAGCCATTTGGTAGAAAAACAACCCAAAGACATCAATATTGTTTGTTTTTCCTCTAGTTAGCTCTTGGAATAATTTTCTCTGTAAAGGTTTGGGATTTWTAAGGAAGTTATTCTCTTCAGTATCATATTTAAAGACGACCTGCACGTTCCTCACTCTTCACCTATTCCTTGAAGGATGTGAAGACATCAGTGRGGATGTCTCAGCATCCTGTAGGAGGCTTTTCGCACCTTTTAATATCCATCAATTTTAAAGTCAATCTTCTCATATTAAGCAGTAAAGTGATTTTTTAAAAATATATACGAACAAAGTAGCGTCTAATAAGAGTCCTTTAAAAGGATGACATTTCTTACGCACATTCTGTGTTCTACAATGTCACTGCAGAGCATGATACCACTTTACCTACTTAACTGCTTCAGTGCTAAACCTGTCAAAGCATTTGAGCTTCAGCCCTGATACACCCCAAATCCTGTCAGACACAAACATTTTCCCTGTGCTTGGCAGCAAATAAATCCATTTTGCAAGCACCCAGGTAGGCTTCAGCATGGCTTGACAGAAACCACWACCACCCAAATATATCAAGCGCCATTAGCTGCTGGAGAGGAACCCTCCTCATTTGCTCTCCTCTCCTGTGTTAGCAAAGGACAAGTTCATCTTTCCTTCTGCAACTTCAAACCTTTTATATTTCCAAGCACCTTCCATGTTTTTTCCCCTTCAAACAAGCACCATCTCTGAAGCCTCAGGGTTTTATTAATGGAGATCAGTGGGAAGACAATATCGGCACCAGAAGAGATGAGAAATCAATGAGAATTAGTATTTTACAAGTAGTTAGCCCTGGGCTGATGGTCCTTGGGGCAAGCGCTTTGTGGCCCTAGGAAAGGGCCCCCAGATGATTAATGTCTCAAAGGCAGTTGAGTCTTTCTGGCTTCTAGTCTGTCCATCACTTGTCACAGGCACTAAGCTCTGCAGAAGAGACACCAACACCCCTGTGATCAAGTAGAATTGCTCTGTTATTGTGTAAAGACTTTTCTTTTTTAACAGCGCAGTGGAAATTAAGCAGAAAAATGAGGAGATGTCAGCAAAAATAAGGATGGCCTTTCAGGTTATGGAATCCATTTCCCTTCTGTCACAGTTATCCAAAAAACCTTAGGAGCTCTCCCAGAAGCAGAGTTGGGAGTTATAATACAGCCTGCAGGGCAGCTTTGCAACATAACAAGCTTTCACTGGACAACACCAAACGTTGTGCAGAAGGTCAAGGCTCCTTCTTGTCAATCTGGGCCTGTCTCCTGGAACAAGGCTCTTCTGCCTGGGGCATTACGACAGACCCRGGGCTTCCAAAACATATCAAACATTTGCTTTGTAGTTGGGAACAAGATGGTCAGGACCTGATAAGCTCCAGACAGCTTCAGCCAAAGCCCTTAGCAAATCTTCACAGAAAATAAGTCCCAGGRCTTCACCACATTCCTCTCTATGGACCTTATCTAAACCTATTTTCTAAAATCCTAAAACTGGGAAAGAAGGGATGAGCTCTGTAGCTCCTGTTATTATTCAGAGAGYGGACAGGGCTTCACACCATGGTGAAGGAGAAGTGATTTCCGAAGCCAAGGGAGACGATGCTCTCACACAACACCTCTGTCCCTTCAAAGGAGCTCATTCATGTACAGATCACGAGGACAACGGGATAGCAACTTATTTGGTGTGGAGTTCCCATCCGTGAGGATACAGACTGCTATCAACATCTCCAAAACCAAGCTGGAAACCCATGGGCAGTTTATGCACCCCATGCAACCCCGACCTCACCCTGTGTTTAGGAGCAGTGCTCAGCTGCAGACCTGGATTCCAGTCCCGGCTCTACTGTGGTCCTCAGAGAAGTTTCCACAGTTCATTTGCTCAAGCTGGGGATAGAAACAGCAATTTTAACCTCCCCTTTTAAAGCTATTTGAGAAACTATATGCATGGAACAAAAGGAAGTGCAAAGTTTTCTTCTTGCTCATGCTGCTTGGAAGCTCATGGCTTAGACTTATCCTCTGCATTAAATGGAAAGGTGATGGGAACAACCTGGAAACCTGAGCCCTAGCTCGGATTTTATTACAAGAAAGTGGTCTGGATGCAGTCACGTAGCTGCTCCACAGACATTGTTCTGCTGCTGTTCCCATGCCCAATCCTTTTTCTTCCTCCTATACCRCCGTGTCGGAGATCTGACACCATAGGCATTTAAATAAGTTGCTCTTTAATGTTTCAAAACCTGATTTATTAGTTGCTCACACTCCATCTGCCTCGAAAAACTGCAGCGTGCCTTCACTCTCACAGGCTGTACAAAAGGTTGAGGTTCAATTTAACTCTACTTTATCATTCCATCAGCGTGTCAGCCACATATGTAAAGCCTCCTTTCAGCTGCAAAATTCCCTTAAAACGCACACTTTTCTTTCTCCTCCTTTTCCTACGCCAGGACTCGGGAGCAGCCAGGTTGATTAATGGATTTGTCAGCTTGCATATTTACAAATTTTGCCCATTTCCCCAGAACTGTGGCGTACAGATGTAAGCTCTTCCAAAGCATGGCTGCAGCATAAATCCTTAGCCCAAGCTGGTAAACACGCTCAAGCTAATGAACTGTGATTACTTACACACYGCCTTCAGTCTGCCGCTATTTCCTTCTCAGAGCTTTCATTCTTTATCTTATCTCCCGCAGCGGCAAACAGCCTCCGTCTGAATTTTTTATATTCCTGACATGTTTCCTATTCAGTTTTAGCGTCGGAAGGGGAAAAAAAAAAAAAAAAAAGAGAGAACAAACAGAGGGAGCAATGAAATAAGACAAAGATCCATCCGGACATACAGTCAGTTATTGTTTGATATTCTTACAAACTGCTCAAATCTTGTCTCAAAAGCCTCCCGAATTTCATTCTCTGTTTTATAATCCTTTAAACCTCATGGTCATCTTAGATGTAGGAACCAGGAGTTACAGCTCAGGCCTTCAATGAATAGGATGACCTGGGACAAGGCTGCAGCTCCACTCACCTGCTTCTAAAGCGGGACCAAATTGTGGCTGTTACTAGACAGAATGGGGTTAAAAACAGTATAAAGTGTTGCACGGTCTTCTGYAAGCTATTATACAAATATAAACAAATGAATGCAGAATACTTTAAAAACATATATGTACGTGCAAAGAGACCCAGTTCTTCTTTATAGAAGAAAACAAGGAAATCTGGAGGATTTGGAATCTGTCCATGAGTGGGACTGATGCTTTCATGCTGGTAGTGCTGTACAAGAAAGTTGCCCCATCCTTTCTCTGTACTAACGATGCCTCGGCCCTAATGAAGATAAACTTGTCAATCTTTTGACAAGTCTTGACAACGCTGCAAACCCATCAATGTGGAGACACGGTCAAGTAGACCTGCATGGGGTATTCGCCGCCGCGCCGCCCTCCTCCAKCGCCCATTAATTCATTTTCCAGCAATATGCAGAAGGATCCCCGCTAACGACGGGGGGTTCCCCCGGGGAGCTGGAGCAGCTCGTCCAGGCCAGTGCACAAAAGGCAGAGAGCGGCTCGCGGCTCCTCTCGCTCCGAGGACGCCCTGTCAGGCAGCATTTCTCAACCTGCTCATCCGGAATCTCTTTGCAATGAGATTTGCTGCCTCCTCATCCTCCTTCCTTTGTTTCGCCTGAAATCCAATCAAAGATGAATTAGACTTTCAAAAGCATCCGATTCAGTGGGACTGGAAACTCCAGACCCCCGGGTTAATTTTGCTCCATTTATTTATTTATTTTATTTGCTTCTTGCATTTTAATGCCAAATGGTTTTGCTCTGGAGATGCAAGACGTGTCCCCGACATCGGCAGGCACCTGCAAGGAGCCATCACCCAACTCAAGGGAGGGTAACTCAAGACATCAGGGATCGCAGGAAAAGAGCCAGCCCTTTAATCACAGCTYTGCCAAACACAACCACCGTTATTCTAGGATCTGAGCCTAAAATTGTGCTTAATTGAGGCCAGTACTAGCACTAGGATGACTGTGATAGGATAAATGGGAAACTTTAATATACAATAATTTCATGGKAGCGAGGATGTCAGAACTGTGCTGAATCTAATACAACAAACCCAAGGAGGAAGAAGGACCAGCCCTGTCCGTAGATGGTTCTGTATGTTTTTATAGACACGAAACTTCAGACTCCTTTCCTAGATATGAAACTTAAGACATGAAACTTGAGGCTCCGCATAGCAGGGAAGTCTGTAAAATCCACTGTCCGCTCTTCAAAAGTAGATGTAAGTTGTTCTGCATCTGAAAGGAGTGCGAGAGTCTGGAGTTCAGAGGTACCCCTCTGCTGTGGGCCTCACCCTTCTGCTTCAAACAGGCAGACGAGTTACTTTGAAAGCTCCTCCTTGGCAAGAGGAATCCACGTCTGACGGTGGCGGTAKCTGGAGGGAGCCCCTTCTTCCACTGCAAGTGCTGCTAAGTTCCAGACTGGTGCAAGGCTGAGGATCGGTTTTCTGGCATTTTTTTTCCCCCCAGGCAATGAATATTAAAGGATTTGGGCATGGAACATCATGCCTCTCACCTCAGGTGGCCCTGGACACACTGGAAAAATATGTAGCAGTCACTGAGTAGATGAAGTGTTAGGAGCAACCAGATCGTGTGTGGGAATCACCTGGTTTCAGCTGCGGCTCTACCTGCAGAGCTGGGATTACAGGTYTGACCTGGAGCAAACGCAGTGCTGCAAACTCTGCCCACTCCAGACCTGCGGCGAGAGGAGCACCGTGGAGGAAGGGGGGAAACACCCAGTCTGCTGCCCTGCAAAGAAGCGATGCAGCCTCTCACCTCTCACCSGCACCTCTCACCTCAAAGGCTGCAGAAAAGAACAGCGGAGGGAAACGGCTGAAATCAGGAAAAAAAAAAAAAATCATACAAGCATCCATTATTCTCAAAATAATGGGCTACAGGAATGAAATGTGCTCAGCTTCTGCTTTGRAGACACTTAACGCACCCTAAGCCAGAGGACTGAGAAATCTGTTCCTTTTTCTGCGTCTCTTTTTGCTGTATAACTTGCTTTCCTAATGGCACTTTTAAAAGGCTYCATGTTTAAGGGACTTTTCTTTATTACTGTTGCAATCACGTCTCGGTGCTACACATTTAAGCCCTGCCGTGTCGCTGCTTTCCCAGCCATCTGCTTGTTGAACTAATTCAAACCATTACCAGCTTCACCCCCAAGAAAAGACATCCCGGGCTTCAAGGAGACAGTTACAATTTCACCGGGGAGGAAAAAAGAAAAATAAATAAATAAAAGGCACAAAGAAACGAGTCTCACAATGAGAGAAATGTCAAGAAATAGAAATGTCAAATCCCTTAGGGTGGAGGAGAAAAGAAAGAAAAAAAAAAACCAGACTAACTTCAGTTCATCTCCAAGCACTATATTTTGTAATGGAATTACACTCCGTGGTCTTCCCTCAGGGAAAACCTGCTCCAACTAATCAGACTGKTGTTTTTTTAAAGTTCAAAACAAATGCAGGAGTGTCTGTGCGGCCTCATGCCCTGGCTGTCAAGGATTTCGTTTAACTCTTTACRGGCTGATATTGTCTTTTTGGTTCGCATATTGTCGTCTTCCGCTCGCACTGCCGCTCCTGCCTCTCCTGCGGTAGGACCAGGTCATCTCCCCACGTGCTGCCACTGCCAGGTTCTCATGGATGAAACTCAGAAGCTGCTCGTGGCTACCAAGTTCTCTTCCACATCTTCATCCTAAGCCACAATGCTATAAAAATAAGATATAAGCACTGGAAGGACATGCAACTCCTTGCAAGACGGCACACTGGTACGAAACACTGCGGTTTTCAATGTGCTTGTGTGATAAAGTCCTTTGAAAAGGACAAGCTCTTGTGGAAACACGGGTTGAGGGGACTGAACATTACTTCTTCTGGATGGACGGATTCCTGTGGATGTCATCGGAGGCAGTGGGATATCGGCCCAGGCCCACACCATCAAAACCACCCGCTTCTACCCATGAAAATCCAGCTCTTTTTGCTGTAAACCCTTGGGAAAAGAAGCTGCAAAAACGAAAGTTGGAACAGATCTTCGTTTAAAGGAGAAGTCTAGAACCTGCATATTAAACTGGGTCCAACCTGAACGGCGGTCTTACAGTTTCTCAAGTGCAGCATCATCTTCCATGTCTAGTTGGAAAGAAGGATCTCATTGACTGGGCCTCTCCTGCTGCCCAGCAGCCTCTATCAAAGGGAATTCAGGTCGGGAAACAACACCTACCCTCTGTGAACACTGTACACGTCCATAACACACAAYATATACGGCAGGAGGGAAAATATCAAAAACTAAAACAGAAACCCTCCTGCTCTGCTCATTCTGCTTTCAAGGAACTAGTCTTCAATAGAAATCATTAAACTCTAATTAGTAGAAATGAGAGCTGGTGGCAGTAGCTGGATAATTTGGAGCAATCATTTTATCTGACTATGTTGAGACTTTCATTTCTTTCCTTAGAACTACTAGCTGGCTGGAAATATTTGCTGGCTGTTTGTGGTCTCATACATTTAGACACCACTTAAAACGTCAGTTTCCTTAATTTAAAGCCAAGAAGATGGCTGTGATTTAAGCTCTTTGGGGATACCAAAGCACAAACATTGTCATGGCATAGGAGAACCCACGACATGAGGACAACTGAAGCTGCTGAGAGTCATCAGAAGTGGCCAAGAGCTGCAAGAAGTCGTGTGGTCCAGATGTCCAAGGCAGAGGTCTGTATGACTTCCCCTTCACACCAGCAAGGTGCAGCTCAACGGGTTAGACCTGGTCAYTGGAAGAGGTCTCCTGCCACCAGGACCTGCTCTGAGCCCATGACTGCACCGAGCAGCTCCGGTTGGAAGCAGGACCCACCTGGGATTCAAGCAGAAGTATCTGCAAGCCCCCACTCACACCCTCCCAGGGAGCAACTGCGGAGAAGATGGTGTCCAAGGCCTTCAAGAAGGCAAGACGTGACGTCCCGAGAAAGGCAAAGACTCCCCAACCTGCCCTGTCTCTACTGCATGGAAACAGAATTGTTTATGAGTGTTTGGAGACCGAAAACCAAACTATCAGTCTGTCATTAATATTTTAATTGATGGCATGAATATTCATGATCACACTGCTTCTTTAGAGGGCAAGATATGTTAATTAAATACTTTTAATATGTAAATGTGTTCCTGTCATGACACCTGGCCTTCATCTACGCTACAAAACCAAGGCATTTTTAGCTCTTTCATTWTTGATGTAATTTTGGTTCTTTGGGAGTTTTTTCTTCCTCCTTCCTTCCAGACTCACTAATGCTCTTGAATGTGGGCAGCATTTTCCAAGTCACAAGCAGAGCAATTACAGACTATTTCAAGGAATTCTCCCTCTCTTGATTTCGGTGCTTTTGGAGAATGTTTTATTTGCTTTGGGTTTTGTTTGGTTTTGTTTTGGCATGATATATCTTCCATTTCCAAGTTCATTTCAACAGCATCTCAAACACCTGCTATTCAGCACGAGCCCAGGAGAACTAAAGCAGGCTCAAAGTTAAAGATTTCATCGTTTCTCAGACTTCACAAACGTTCCATTAACAACAAATCCATATTGGTTTCCATGCCAGACCACAGYATGGGCTGTTTTTCAAAGTTATGACCAACAACTCAAACTTTGGATTGTTCTTCCCAATAATTGCTTTGAAATGCCCCTATTTAAACACAGACCACACTCAAAACCTGAAGCATGCCAAATGAGGCCAAAAAAATAAAAATGGAAGGGACTTCTGAGATCATCAAGTTCACCCTTGAACCGATAAATCTGATAATCTCCTTTATAACTAGCTCAAGCTCAAATACTTCCTATCTCAATTCATATATGCAAAAGGTTTCAGGGCTTCTCTATTCAAGACCTCATTTCTCTACTTGCTAAAACCCTTTTTCYCCTTTCCGGATTAAATTTCTTTTTAGCCAGCCTATTCCCATCTGTCCACATGGCAACACGGGTCTTCAGGCAATCGCTCCTGTGGGTGCCTGATGCCTTTGGAAAGCAGGTGGATCTCCTTGCAGGCAACCATTGAAAGCAGAGGGAAAGAGCCTTTCTTTTTCACCTCCTCCTCAACATAGGTGGCCAGAAAGTGCATCCAATATTTCTGATGACTTCTAAGCAGAGCTTGTACACTGACATTCATACTTTCCAGTCTCTGCAGGGTTGCTTTTGCCTTTCTCGGAGCTGCAATGCGCTGGCAGCTTGCAGTCATTCTGTAATCAACCCACACCTCTGTCATTTCCAATTGATTAGCTCCTTGTCGAGCGCTGAAATTTCTCTTATTAATCCCCAGGCGCGTGACCTTGCATTTAGTGCTCCTGAATTTCATCCCTTTTCTATCACTCTGGTGCCAAAGGTTATCCAGTTTCGGCACGTTATTTCCTCACCACCGTCACGGTGGCCATCGCTATCACTCTAAAGAACATCAGCCATCAAAATATCTCCAAAGACAGACGTAACAAGAAAGCAGAAACCCTGRAGGTCAGTGAAGGATGTCAGGATACAGATGTGCAACTAAATATGAGCAACGTTTGAGAAAAGCGGTCACCACAACTTCTCCTCCTTTTGCTTAATATGATCTCACACAGAACTGGAGATTCCACGTGACGAGGAAGGACAATTTGGGATGGCAAATAGGAGTGGACGGCTGCTGACCTTTCCTCCTGACAAAAATCTATTCGCATTGCAGAAAAACTCCAGGAATTGTCAAAAACCACTTCTGCACTCCAAATCAAGCCAATTCACTTCTAATAGATCATCTAGTGAGATTCAGGGCTGCTGTGGAAAGGCAGCATCTGCTCCAAATCAGTGGAGAGCTTGGAGAACACTGGACTTCAAAAGCACTTTCATGTGTGTTGCCCCTTGACCCTGAGTGTGACCTTCCAGTGCAGAATATTTTCTGCAGAAAAACATTTTTCCAGCTAGATGCAAGTGTTAAAGCTGATGTAAGTCATTAAAAAAATCTGAAGCCTTCTATTTTTTTAATCTTGGTTGGGTGTCACTTGACTTGTCAGAGGTGGGTTGAGCACGACAGCCTTGGGCGATGATGGTGGTCTGCTGGGTAAGCCAGCTGGGTAYGTCCTTCTAACACTCAAAAATTAATCAATCTCTCCGATTACCTAAAGAAACGAAGAGCAGGATATTGAAATGGAATGGCTTTTGCTGGAAGCTTCACTTTATGGCAGAGCCCATCAATGCCGTGACTGATGATCCCAAGCAGGGGACCAAGCCATCTGGAGAAGCCACCGTGGTCTTGCAACAGTCGCTCTGCAGGGCAGGTTCACAGTGGTCTTCAYGGAGCTCTCAAATCTTCTCCAACACAAAGTTGCCTAAATAGGATTCCCGGGAAAGAGGCCGTGCTGCCATGCCAGCACGTGTACGAGCTGCTGAAGCTGGCAGGCTCCTACCCTTCCTGGTGAGTATCAGGGACGCTGCTTTCACTGTCCTAATTGCAACTGCAATAACAGCGCCCTCAGACTGTCACTTTAACGCCTGTACCAAGGGTTTMTTTTTTTTCAAAAGGGCTATTTTTATATACACCAGCTCCTCTCCTGAAGGTTAATATTCTCTTTGATAATCCTAGCACATATATGAGTCTTGCAGAAAGCAATGAAACTACTCGGTCGATTTACTCGGCATTTTATCTAAAGAATCTGAGCAAAAGTGGGTTGCAGCACCTCTGTACTACCATAGACATGCACTAAAAGGTACCAAGGTACCAAAAGGTACYCAAAAGGTATTGAGGAAGCTCCAGAGGAGGAAGCAGGACAGTCCTAGCCCCATCGCACTGTTCTCCAGATCTGCTCCTGGACTCAGCAGGCACTGGGCCATGTAGATGTCCCAGGCTACCGAGGAGCATCCCACTGTCACGTGTCACTCCCGAGCACAGGATGAGCCCTCCGAGTTTTAACCAGGAAGACGAATAGACGAGAAATGTTGAGAACACACACACACACACACACACAGACAAATACCTCAGTTATCCCACCTGGAGACTTATTTGAGCATGTCTAGTTCCAGACTGCCAAGAGCAGGATATTATGGAGGTTCTGCAGCAGTTGCTGATTTAAGAACTCCATTCTGGGCCCAAACACTCATTGAAATGCCATTCTGAAACCTAAGTCCTTCACACACAAAAATTAACATCAAATAAATTAAAAATAAATAAAAAAAAAAGAGGAGAGATGGAGAAAAACGACTTCCACTTGGAAATTCCAATCCCAATCCCAACCGAATGACCAGGAGCAACACTGTTCATCCATGAAAACAGGGAGAACGAGAGCCAAATAACTCTTAAAAAGACCCGAACCCAAAAGACACACACACCCCAACACAGCTGATGGGGAGGAGCACAGCGAGAGCCAGAGGGGTCTCCAGCTTTGAGGCCACCTCCGTCTCTCACCGCGCGCCGGTCCCGGCAGCGACAAACTCACCCGTCCTCCGGCCTGCTCCTGACGCACCTCGGGCAGCCAYGCAGTCCAGCCACACCGAGTTATTCCTCCAGCTCCCTACATCTGCTACATTTTTTTCCCTCTAATTAAGTCTAGCGTACGACACAACCATAACAAGATGCTGATTAATTTCCTGATTTGATTTAAATGCATCCGAGCTGCGGCAATCCCCTCCCTCCGGATCTTCCAAAGAGCCCTTGCTCCTTTAAACGTGCCTGCTGGATGCGATCATCTCCTCGCCTCCTCGCGCATGCAGACACGACAGCTATGCAGAGAGCCATCGGAAGAGCTTGCAATGGCAACACACTCCTTTCAAGCCAGGCTGCTGCGTGCGTTAGCTGAACGAACTCGCAGATCGGATGCACYGCGATGAAGTCGCTGGAGATGATTCTACAACAGCCTGCAAGGCTCTGCAGAGCAAAAATATCCGCAGAGGGGAAGATCTGCCCGTCCTGCTCCCTGCTAGCCGGCTGAGGCTGCCACCWGGACACTCTGCTACACCCTGCCTGTGTCCCTAAAGGTTAGCAGGGCCTCTTGACAAGCACAAGGTTCTTTATAGTATAGACACGTGGGGATGGGAGATGACTCCAGTTGTTCTTTGGGGGGAAACTGTGCCACAAGGTCACCCCATCCCTCTCATCGATAGAAGAGGTGGGTGAAGAAATCCTTACAAAACCATTAGAGCTCAAGAAGGTGGTATTTTGCTTTCTGACTTTGTGGGGTTCAAGATGCTACCTGGAAAATACAAAAGTGTCAGATATTTCAAAGCACCTGTAAGAAAAAAAAGCTAGAAATAAGTGTCTAAGAGTGGGTATGTCTTCGTTTACGGTTGGTTTTACAAGCCTGGTGAAACAGGCTGCACTGCTCCGTTGAACGAGACTGCCAAGTTTTCCCTCTGAGTCAGCCAACCCATGTAAAACCAAGGTTTGTAGGCACTTAGTGGTCCATGAAATTCAGGTTGGGCACATAAGCTGGCTTACTCTCTTCGCAGCTACTAAACTGCACTTAAAAGATCTCATAAATAAATGGCTATTTTCCCGATTGCTCCTTCTTACAGCTCTAGAGCTGTCACAGGGCAGTGATGACTGAAGACCATCACTTTGGAGGAAAAAAATAATTCTTTCCAGCAATAAAAAYAAAAATGAAATTTATGACTACCTCGAGCACTATTTCTTCTATGGCATTATGTGCCAGCCCTCACTRTGTCTATAGACCCTAATATTTCCATTCTGGGCCATATGTGCCATTCCCAGGCAAAAATAAATTTGTTAGCAAGTCTGCAGGAGCAGTTGGCACTTACTTATGCCAGTCTGTACTAACATCTTGAGACTTTCTTTAATAAGATGAAAAAAAAAAGAATCAAAAGAGACTGTTTCAGGAAAAGTACAAACTCAGAGAAGCATGCCTGAAGCGTTTGGGAAAAAATAGTATTCATGGAAATATTTCAAATTCTTCCYCTAATAGATGACAGAAATGTTGGCAAAGTTTGGTGCTCAGGAACTGAAGGATCATCCAGAGGTCCTGAACGCTTTAAACATTCAGCGTGACCATCTGTCATTGACACAGTCAATCGCTCGAACAGAACGAGCAATTACTGAAGCCCTTCTCAGACATCATCTGTCAACGGCCCCCAGGCTGGCTGCCAAGAGAAATCAAGCTGTGGGAGAGCAAAGCAGATTGTTTTGATGGGCAACGGGATGGGTCCACCTGAGCAGGTGAGCGGTGGCGAGGTAGCAACTACCAGCCCAAAGCTTCTGGCCATCTCCTGGTGCTCCTCCGAAGASGCTGCCCATCAGCAGTGGGGTCTCACTGATGAGCTCCGAGGAGGGCAGTGGTGATGGAGAAGTGTCACATTACCCCATCACAAGAACCAAGAGGGCAGATACTCCCCACTGCTTTTAAGCATCACCGGGCTGCTCTGAGCTGCTGCGTAGCAGGGGCAAGGAAAAATCACAGCAGAGGACGGAACGACTCGTTAAGTTACAAACCCCACCATCACAAACATCTCCAGATGGTCCTAAAGGAAATTCAGGAGGCTGAATGGATTCACAGAGTTCAGGCCTGCAAGGGATCATTAGACCACTTAGTCTGGCCCTGTATTTATAAGAGATCATTCAGTTTTACTCAATATCTTGTTTTTAGCTAAATATCTMGATGCTCTCCAGGCACGACTCAGAAAGAACCTGCTTTGCTGTAGCTCTGACTCTGCTTACTGTYAAAGACTCCACCTAGTTTGAACACATCTCACTTTAGCTTCCAGYTACTGTTTTTTCTTACATCTTTGGCACAAAAAAAAAGAGCCTTTCTTTCATATCCAGTATTTTTTTCCATTTGAATGTATTTCAGCTTTATTTCTTTTTCTGCAGACAGTAGAGAGATGGTGGTTTAAAGACTTTGTAAGGAGTATTTTCTGCATCCTTCAACCACAACTAGCCATCCTCCATGTTTGTCCAGCTTTTCATCATAATTTCAAGAGTGAAGGCAGCAGACTGGGCATACAATCAGTACGACCATTCAGCCTTCCGTATTAGACTTGATTTCATCTTCCCTGTAACAAACCTGTACCAAAATCCCACCCAAGGCTGGAGCTCTCATTGATTATTTGGCAAAGGGACTCTGGAGSAGATATCAGCTCTGCTGAGAAGGGCAAAAACGGGCAAAAACTGAGGTTATGGTGGTGGAAAGTCTGAGAAGGGCATTTGGGTGGAACAAAGGACCCAAACGTGAAGGAAGTTGAGCTTCATTATTTCTGTTCCTCAAATAACCATTTTTCTTAAAAAAAACCCAAAACAAAAAAAACCCAAACAAAACCAAACAAAAAAAAAACCACTTTCAATGGAGTTGATGGATATAATAGAGCATGATGATAACACAGTCATCAGAGAAACTACCAAAGTGGAAAAGATGAACATGGATAACATGATTGCGAGGTGGATAATGAGCTAAAGGGGAAGCAACAGTCATTTATGCTAAAAAAAGAACTACTGGACTGGATAAAGGCTGCAAATAAAATTTCTTAAGGATCAGTTTAGCAACTGTTCTTACCTACTCTTTAATCACAGCTACACAACAGGCAACGTGCAAGACCAGTTGCTGATGAAACCAGAGCTGTGTGTTATGGCATTAACACACAGGAGAGCTGGACACAGCTCCCCTTGAAAACCAGAGGAGCAGAGGATAACCTGAAATTGCATACAGAAAACGCACTCAAGTACCAGCAATTCTGGTCACCGGGTGGTGACTGAACAGCTTGAAATTTCTGAGGACAAATGCAGCATATTGGTCAATCACAGCAGAACAAGGAGCCACCCACAGGATGCAGYCGTAAAAGCAAATGTGAATGAAGCAGCAGCAGCAGAACTAGTACCAGCAAGGACAAGAGGAGAAGATGGAGATTATTTAAGTAACTTGTAAGACATCAGCTGGAATACTAACTCAAAGMGGAGGAGGAGGAACCAACCGCAGACAGAAAGGCTGTCAAGATGCCAGGAGAAGGAACAGCACATCTTGCTTGAGAAAATGAGTAGTCTGCATAATTAAAGGCAAAAAATCAGGGAAGCAARCATTATGGAAGAGAGGAAATTACTTTAAGATGATAAACCTCAGATAGGAGATCAAAGCAATGYCTATAAATGGAAAGCAGGGATGTTCTGGGCCACTTGTAGAAGGACAAATGCAAACCAACTTGACGAGTGTGTTCCCCCACTTGTGCGGTTCATCAACTGTAGTAACAGAGCACACAACTGGGTAACGTGAGTACCCCTCCAGTCCCGTGCTTGTGTGTTTCGTATATTTTAACGACAATTAATTGCAGTACTAAACAGTGTCTATTCCAATCTTGCTCCTGCAGAACYTCATTACAACATCTTTCCAAGCCAGCAGGGATTTATTTTTGACAACTATTGTGACACGCCAGCTATGAACATCTGCTATCAAAATATTGTCAAATACTATGGCAAATATTAAATGAGAAATAGAATGCTTTCTAATTAAGTAATTAAAAATGATAGCAGAGTAGTAGTGGAGCAAGATGTGTCGATGGCAATGGCAGCGTGCTAGGCATTGCATGACAAAACGTACATGATTCCCACCGAGTTTCCAACACAAGTGTAATTTAAGACAAGAACAGATGGATCCAGACTGGAAAGGACAAGAACGGTAACTCTCCCCTGGCCAGCAGGATYGGAGGTCTCGGAATAACGGAGGCCCAACCATTCCCAATGACTTTTCYGGTAGCACCTTCTACCTAGGTTCATTTATTACAAGATCGAGTTTAGAATAACTTGCAAGAGCCTTTCTCCTGTCTCCACCAGCCATATGGAGGTTGGATTCCAAAGCAGAAGCACATCAGTGGCTACCACAGAGAGCAGTCCAAGATTCCCTCACTGCAAAACGCAGCTGAAACAGCAGCCAGTATCGCTGCAAACACCTTTGAAAACCCCTTTCTAAGCAAGACTTTTTCGGGCAAAATACCCCTTTAAACACCCTTTAATTGCGCTCATGCACCCGGCTGACAGTCAAATCAGCACACAGAGTTTCTTTTCATCAGCACACGAGTGCCCTGGTCTTCGTTACGCTGCTCTTTGCCTCCACGCTCCTTCTGCAGAGCCGCTTCCAGCAGCTCGYGGCTCTCCCGCCGCAGGCTCCCGCCTTACATTTCTCCTATTAAAGAGTTAACAAATCTTCACCAAATAATATCTCTGCAGGCATCAGTTCCTTGGAAGCAGACAGGTCCAAAGGGCAGGCGCATCGTTATAATGAGAGAAAGATTAAGAGGGGGAAAGAAAAGGAGCCAGCATGAGGCATAAGAAGCGCTTTGATGAATGATGGAGCCCAGCGTTAATGAGATCTGGTAATTTTACATTTTCAGAAAGCTGTGGTCGTTAGGACTCCGAGGATCATCTTTTCATTCAGCTGGAACAGAGGGAAGGCGAGGACAAAGCGAGGCTCCTCGAGGAATCCGTCTCCTCCTTTGAGTTAACGCTGCTGGGATGAGCAGCGCTTCCCATCCCCTCCAGTACTCAGCATATTTGTTTGCTTTGCCCATAGAAACATTCATTCCAAACAATCCACCTTTGTGATGAATTTCAGCTAGCTTGAACTTTTTCCCACTTTTTTCTTTATTCCTTTTTTTTTYCCYCTTAACTGATAATCTGCCAAYATTCCTCTTTTTCTTCGCTAGTCCCTATTAGTAAGTATTTACACCCAAAACAATGTATTCACCATGCAGCACGGTAGCCTCCCCACTTCAGGCCATGTGCAAGCTCTACCAGGGATCAGGTCATCTCTCAGACCCTCCACCCGATGCTGTTTAGCTAAAAGAACAAATGCTACACTAAGAATAATTAAATAAAATGCCACAAAAGCAGATACTTCTAAGAAATAAATCAGACTTAAATTTTTTTTTCTTTTTCTTCAGCATCCAAACACTCACAAAAATCACATTTTCCATTTTGTCACAGTAAGAAATTTAAAACCAAGCCCAAGAAAACCTAACTCTTGCTCAAGGATAACCTCAGTTTCTCTCTCTCACCAGCTGGCACAGCTTCTTTTCCTCATTTCAGACTTTCTAAAAGAGCTTAGTTGGATTTCAGAAATCTGCAACATCCCATCACCTATTCTGGGCACTCTCTCCCTTTTGTATTTCTTTTTAGTTCTCCTAAGAGTTTTTTCTCTCTCTCGACATCTGTTACACCACTCTCCTGTGTTAATGCAAACCAAAGCAAGCACATGACCAAGATGTGCACAAGAAGAGATCAAGGCACAACCAGGAATTTAACACCTTGTTGTTTTGACCAAAAGGCTCCATCTCCTTTATTTTCCCTTTAAAAGAAATGCACGGYCCATGAAGCAGTCAAACATTATCTCAGCCTCGGCATCCATCATCTCCCTCCTGTTTTCACCCTCTTTTGCTCCTGTGTAATTCCTACGTGATGCTTCCAAACCATGAACAGCCACTGGGTCRTGCTGGTCGCCTCACCAGGACCCAAGGTAGGAGCCTTCGAGGTGTAGGAACGCCAGCTGGGATCAACCCAAACAGCCCCAAAATAAGCATGAGCTTCAAGCATGCGATGGGGAGGAATTTTCAGGATATTAGAATAAAGAGCAAACACAGTGCTAGAGCTCTTAGTGCATTACTTCTATCCCATGTCATCCAGAGCAACTGCTTAGGTCCATGGTTTTTCATCATGGTGGACTAACCCAACTCAACTCATCCCAGGTCTCCAAACTACTTTCTTGCTCTGAAATACTGCCTATTTCCCCTCGGGTCCAGTTCATCTATCCCAAGCTCTGTTATCGCCTGCTGTTTGCAAAGAAAAGGCACCAGCTGCTCTTTGTCCCTCCCACCAAGGGTTTAATCCTTCCAGGCAGAAGGACAAGCTGGAATTAAACTGGGCCTGAACAAGTTCCAGACGGGAACTGGAAAAATGCATCCCATCATCAAGGATGCGGATTTCCCTCCCAGTGCAACAGCCTGGATGAGCATCCTTCTTATYGCCACGATGGAGGCTGACGAGCTTGCCCATGGACCCCAAAGATTTGGTGGCCTTGCAAATGGGAGACCATCAGACTTGGTGACTCGGGCAGCCCTTCGCATCCTACACTGGACATACCAACCTCCAGGAAAGAAGCCARTTAACAATACTTTATGTGTTATTGTATTCTATTTGTATACCATTATATTCCAACCTGCAAAATGCATATGACAAATTTGATTTTCATTCATAACCGTCAATATTTGGCAAAACAAGGCCATGAACTTCCCAAGGTGTTCCTCAAGTGTTTGGGAGTGTTYTTTCTTTTTAGTATTACATGTAAATATATATTTGGTTTTAAATTTTCTCTAAAAGCTTTACTTCTCAGAGCAGTAGGTGCTTCCTMCTCAATTTCCTAGTTCAATTTTTGCAGAATTCAAAAAAGAATGTGATTTTAACAATATATTTGTTCATGTATTTTAAGATCCCCGATCTCAGTCTGCAGAGTCATTTTCTATGTTCAGAATTCAATAAATGGCAATAAATAAATAAATAAATAAATAGTTAATGGGTAGATAGGAAGAATCACAAATGGCTTTTGTGGGGGAAATAGCAGAAAGAACAATCTAGGCCATTCAGGTGGGTTTTGCACCTCATCTGAACCCATAGATCTTCCGCAGGTTAGTCACAGTTAGCCTTAGTGACACTCTTACTGTCACCTAATTCTGCTATCCCTGCCAKTGGGCAATACTGAGGCCATTAAAAAGAAAAAAAMCCCCACAAAGAGCTCATCATTTSCTTACATGTGTTCTGTGGGACTGGGAGGTGTCAGAAAATGCCACATATGGACCATTATAGTTGGATCTCAGCCAGCCAGACRGAAAGATCAGCTGAAAGGGTTTGGTGTTCTCTCTCTTGCTCTTCAAAGCCATCTTCTACCACTCAACACCACCTATCAACCATCTCCTCTCTGAAACGACACAAACCTTCCCCAACAACGTAAAACACCAGAAAAGAATCAAAACCAGGATAAGCCAGAGTTAAAAAACAAACCCCAAAGGTAAAGACTGCAGAAAATCCTACACACTCATCCTCCCCCTCGCAGCCAGCTGGAGCCCATCAATACTCAACCATTAAGACGTTGCCTGCAGGAAGAAAGCGTCACCACCTAGGCCACTTCAGGGCTCTCTGAAAGGGYTCTGTGTGCACGTGTGTTGTTATTTACTTTCTAACATGCCAAGAAACCAAGYGACACCAGGAAACCAGAGGGGGAAAAGAAACGAGCTGCTAAAGCAAAGGAAGCAAAAACACCCCCCCCTCTCCACCCTACAAGGAGAGCCAGCTGTAAGGCAATTAAACTCAACAGTTTACAGATGTTTGCAGGAGAACACTCGCTCGTAATTTAACCAAATTGATCCACTTTCTTGAAAACTCTTGGGATTTGGTATACAAAGCCTCCTTTTCTTGCAGACTCTCAAAATAAAGTTCAGAAGTCCCTTTCACTCCAGTGAGCGTGAAGCAGATGCAAGGTTTAACCCTTCCCTGCAGAGGCTTCGGATGAGTTTGCAGAACTTCCATTGAATTTGCACTTTATTTTCTTCCTTTATTTTCATGTCAGCCTCAACCGTGCTCCCTCCCAGCAGAACAACATGCCTCGTTAGTAATTCTTTCCATTATCAAATTTAATTAGGAAAGCATTTGGTCATGCCACAAGGGATCAGCAAGAGAAAAARGGATGACTCCAGGAATGAAAGTTTAAAGCCCTGTTAAGAGCCAGAACAGCTAATTCCAGCACGTGAAGCTTCTTTCTGCTCTGGATTGCTTTAAGTTAGGCCAGTATGGGAACTGTGACGCACGATGACTTGAAGTACCCCAAACTCTACAGATAAATATTGATCCCATGCTGAGGAGCATCCACAAGCCTCCAACGTGGGACTATTCCTGCTGTAACCTTAGATGAAACAAGAGACTGGAATTCAGCCTCCGATGCATTTAAGGGTTATACAAAGTCAGGCTAATGAGGCGGGTGGAAGGGGGAAAAAAAATCAACACTAAAAGGCAATCATCATTTTGGGGTAGAAAATCATCATCTTGGGGTCAAAAGAGAAAGAACAACTGTCCAGCTTTATTTGGYTAAGCAGGACTTAGAAACATGTCCGAAACTCTTTTCATGTCACACATGGGCAAATGAACATGTTATCATATTTTATATCAAAAAAAAAAAAAGAAAAAAGAAAACGCATCCCTTTGGGAAAGCGTGCAAGAGGGAACCAACTGAGATTTGAGGAAAATAACATTAGATGGATTTCAGCCACGCTGAACACTCCAAAACTACTTGCTTGGAGTCTAGCAGAGYATGTTCAACACGTGAAAAAATCAAGTCCGAGGAAGGCTGTAGCAGTGATACCTAATGACACTTAAACGCTCTTTCACTTCTGGTTCCAAAAATCTGATAAAGACCAAGACTTAGGAGGAGTCTCTGCTGCCAGGGAGCCTTGCCGTGCTCCATGCTGCAATAYCCTCAGGTCTCCCTCTGTGCACGGAACGGCCTGGCTCCATCCAGCCCCTTTCCCTGGCTTCCTCCTCTGTGCTGCCGCTGATTTTCACTGCRTTTGTAGGACTTGCATCTCCTGCTTCTTTCCAGTTTGGCTGATATCAATCACAAGCCCAGAGAGGGGTGGACAGAACAATCACAAAGGACTCATTTCCTTTACGAYAGGACTAATTTCCTAGAAAATCAAGCTAAACTCGTAATATAGCTGCTATCAAGTGAATTTCAAATCTACATTCATCTCTTGGTGCGATAACATTCACTGCGTTCCTTCTGAAAAGACGGGGTTATTTTTGCCCAAATCAAGAGGATATTGAAGAAGTTATCAGTGATATGCTGGCGATCAAATACCTGGAAAGACAGCCATGATCAGGATAGCAGTTACTACCTTCTATAGATCATCTCTTGTGGAGCAGAAAAGCATCAGTGCAGCAGTGCTCCGAGAGGGACATGCAGTTCTGAACGTGCATACAGGAAATCAGGTATTTATGAAAAAGAGCACTCAGAAAGTGAAAGAGTTGCATTCGTGGTCTCCCACGTCTTAAAATAAGGGTGCTGCCCTCTGGTTTTCGGCCTGATGGATGCAAGTCCCATCACTTACTGCTTTTTTGGATGTTCAGGCTCTACAGAGCCAAGCATTGTTTGGGGGAAAAAATAATTTAAAAAAAAAAATATATAGTCAAGCAGACTCAGGAACAAATTACCCATGCACTAATCTGCATTGAGAATTGTTTCCCTTTAATAGTCACCACTCCTTAATTTCAAAAATACTGAAGACGTGCAAACTTGGGCATCGTTATAACAGGGGCTGCTGGCAGTAAAAATGTACCTGATTTACCTGATGCAAAAAGTGCATTTAACTTTCATTGAGTTACCATAGACAGTTACAGGCCACCTTCACTCTTCCTCCCATGTCCCCCCACCCCGTGCACGTATCACTGCATTACATGGAAACCATATGAATTAACCATGTGCCAGTTCTACTCACCTCCCCCTGAAGCCTCAGAGACTTGAAATTCATGCAAGATGAATGAATAAATCACCTGAAAAAAATATCTTAACGAAGCTTCTTTTACGGCAACCGAGGGGTGAGAGGGGCCTTTATCATTTGACGTTTGTGTTGATGACTGAGGCCCATAAAGTGATGCAAAYCCACTAGGAGCAGCTGAGCTGCCAGGAGGTTGGGTCTCTGAGCAGTTCCAAGGCTCTGCTGTTGTTTCCTGTGTTTCTTCCTCCCTCCTCATCATTTATGGTAAAGCAAAGCTTGAATTGCACAAGCTGCAGAGCTCAGAGGAGGTCTTGCAGGTGCAGGCAGCTCAGGAGAGCATCCTGCTTCCCTGCATCATACCCAGGACTATCATCATACTCTTCCTTTGGTGACACAGGGTCGAAACAGTAATGTAAAGGAACAGCAAAACTGGCAATTTCAGCCAACACGGGGCAACCACGGATAACACTTTAATATATACCACAAATATCTGCATCTCTTCCAGGGGTCAGATTACAAGAGCTTCACTGGCATTAACGTGGACAGAAGTGACGGTGCTCCAGAGCGCGTTTACTTTTTTTCTGTGAGATGTGAAGATTTACCAGAAGAAAAGAGATTTCTAAACTATTGCCATGCTAACGCTCCCAGTTTTGTCAGACTGTTGGAGGCTGCAAAAAACGCCCTGATGGCACCTGCAAAATGTGTAACCTGTCTGTAGGAATAAGGTGCCCAAGACAACCAAGTGAGTGCCTCTTGGAAATGGGAAGAAATAGCTCCGGGTACATACGGAAATCCCATTTAGGATGAGAATCAGCATCGGGAAGCAGCCAGGAGGGCCGATTTGTAGCGCGGCACAAGCCATTAACCGGAGGCGAGCTGCCAGCAACGCCGGCAACTGCCGCCCGCAGATAATCAGCTGAGAGCCTATCTTAACATGAATATTTTATCGGGCTGMACAGAACTCGTTATGGAGAAGAATGAGAGAGCAGGGCCGGTGAGAGTGCTGGATAGGTGACCGTCAGGGCGCTGGGTTTCCTACAGCTGCGTTGATCCATGAAGGCCCGACCTGGTGGCGAGCTCACGAGTGCAGGGAGCTGCCCAATGGGGCCTTGAGGACTTCATGCTGGGCAGCTTCGCACACCCCAGTGCTTTCCCCTGAGACATCGTGTTCAATTCCAGCACGAGAGCCAAAACATCCCATAGATGGAACCACCTGCTCCGTTCTTTGCTGCACCAAGCTCTGCTCTTGCATTCAAACACGTTCTCTACAGGCACGGGGAGGATGCACAGGGAAAAGGGGCCGAAACGTTATCTGGAAGACTGGTTGGAAAGTATAACAAGAAAAATGAGATTAATTTTGTGGCACTTCTCTTTTGCTCAGCAGACTGCCCGTCCAGACAGCAAAGAGTTAGGGAATGTCCAGGCGAGAAGAGCGTCTCCATTAGCTGRAAACACCTTATCTGATCAGAAGGGAGCGGCACAGAAGATCCCACAAGGCCTGGAGGCAACGTCARGAAGTTCTACCAGGACCTGCCTCCCGGTTACTCACTAAGGTGCYTGCTCCTGTCTAGAGCAGACACAGCTGCTGACAGCACCGGTCCAGGAAAGTGCCCAGTTCCAGATCCCTCATATAAAAATGTCGACCAAAACTTTACAGTCGTCACAGCCACTTCTGTGAGAACTTTAAAGGTCCTAAGCCCTCCTATAGAGATCCTTGGAGCAGTGCTTTGATAAACACTCATCATCACTCAAGACCAACCGCTTTCATAAAACGCTCAACACCCAAAGACAACTTTGGATGCTTTAAAAAACGCTAATAATTTTTTCCTCTGCCTATGAGAAGTGGAAGGCAGGTTTGGTAAGAGCCCAAAGCTCTCCCATTACGACAGCAAGTTGCTTGTCCCTAATACAGGGCTCAGACTAAAACCAGCTTTAACAGTGACACCCGAGGGGGCACTTGTGGGCACGGGGGTGTCTCCTCATTACTCTCTTCCCGAGCACTCTGCCCCTAAGCACTGGCAGGGATGCATAGCAAGGCCCCTAAGTCATAGGGAAGATGTGTGCCCATCACCCGGCTTCTCAGCTAAATATCATTGCACATAACCCCAGTATAAACACAGGGCTCTACACCATCCAAAYGCAACAGCTTCACAACACAGAAAGGATCAGGAATTATGCACAAGTATCCGTTTTTAACGACAGCTCCCTTGAGAATGGCAATATTGCAAATCATCCATAGGCTGCACTGCTACTGCTTGCTYTGCTATTCAAAACCCGAAGTGTTCTTCATTATTTCTCAACCATGAAGACACATCCAAGTCAGTCAGCATGACTGCTTCTAAAGCCATCCAAACTCAGAGCAGCTCAGCCAAAACGGAGAGGGTTTTGTCATTCCAGTGGTGCAGAGGAGGTGCAGGAAAGGCTCGTTCCTGTGTCACCAACACCYACTGAATGCACTTGTTTCTTTTTCCCTTCCTCCCGTAATTCCTGTGGCAACAGGAGGTCACAGGAAACCTCAGTGCTTCGCTATGGCCATCTCCTCACACCRCTCCCCTCGCTCTGCCTTCCCTCCTGGGCAAACGCAGCCCAGGAGAATCCGCCCGGCTCCAGGTGGTGCCCAGGCAGAACGAGCCACCATATGGAGAGCCATATGGTTGGGCACCGATCCGCGGGCGACAGCACACGGGCACGGGAGCTCCGAGCAACTCGGGGGCTCTGTATTTTCCCTCTCCCTCTGGCTGACCTCAAGCATTTCCATTTTAAGCCCAAGCTGCATTTGTCATTGGAAACACCGCAGGCGACGCGGCGCATACGGGAGCCAACCTTGACTCTCTCGCTAACGTSAACGTTTCGGAGCTGGGCAGAGCGGGAGCAGCAAATCGTTAAGGATTTTAACACGCTGTTGACAGCAAGTACTCACAGGCAACACCTGCCACGAGAGCCCGGCGACCGCAAAGTCACTACAAGGCCTGAAATGGAGCCAACGCTGCGGGCTCCCCCTGCGCTCCCCGGAGCAGGTAGCTTTAGGATATAACTATGCATAAGGTTTGGCATCCTGCTTGCATGGAGATCTTGCACACAGATTTGTACCTAACCAACACACGAGGCGGTGAAACTCAAAATCGGAGCTCAACTTCCTTGCTTGGGTTTAGCACATCAATGATTTTCATGCATCTCACTTTAATCTCAAACAGGCATTTAACAGGAACCTTTTCCAGCGATAAAAAACCCACTTCCAGACAAAGCTCAGCCTCAGATCCCCTTGCTTTTATCACTGGTACAGGCAGACGAAGAATGCCCAGAATGAAGGGCAAGATTTATCCCCCTAATAACCTAAATCTGATCTCCATGTTCTTTCACAGCACTAAATGCAAAGATAACCAAGACACGCTCCTCCAGAAAAATAAACTGGGAAGATAACAGGAGCCTTTTCTAAAGACGTCAGCCCAGCGGATCAATATCCTGTTGCTTAAGAAAAGGAACGCAAAAAAGATGGGGCTTTAATTTCCATTTCAAGAGCGGGGTTCGACTTCACCTACCATTCAGCAGCAACTAAAGTGCTTTTTAATTTTGCCCTAGCGCCAAAGCATTGAGTGAACAACAACCAAAAGGACAAAGCCAAAGTTCAAAGATTAAAGACACAAAGCAGAGCTGAAGCTCTTGTACGAAYGGGACACTGAGCTGTAACCTCATTTAATTTGTGGCACGGAGATGTATTCAGAAATTTCTGCTAATGATGAAGAAGAAAGAAAAATGAAACGGGCATGCACCAAAAATCAAGGTGTTGGAATGAGAGAATTTAGGGAAACGGGTCCTGCACAAAGGGAGAASTGAAGAAACTGCCACAGGCCCCGAAATGAGTGGAACAGTTGGTAGCATCCCATGTTGCTACCTGAGCGGTGACATGGATTTCTCCTGAACTGTTCCCCTAGCTCCGTATTYGGAGCAACAGAGGAGAAATGAAGAAAACAGATCGTAACTTTTGGCTTTTCCTACACAACTATTTTAGGAACTCTAAATAAGGACGATCCTAGATTAGCAACTAGTAGCACTTGACTCTTTCAAGACAGCAACACCAAAAATAGGTCAGGATGCTGCCGAATCCTTTGGGAAAGGTTTCCACAAAACAACATGTTGCACCAGGGCGGTCTGTCATATCACATATRCCCACGGTCCATTGCATCTGATACATGTGGGAAACATCATTGGTGGAGAAGACAATGCTGCAAGGTGGCTCGGACCATCCTACYCCCTGCTATTAATGTGGGATGCGGGACCTGCAATCCCAATACAGGAAAGCTGGACCCCAAAGTGCTGGAGCAGGGAATGCCACCAGCTGTGGCTCAGAGACAGGATGGAGATTCCTCTCAATTGCATCCTCTTCCAGTTGGGGTAAAAAGCCTAGGAAGAAAAGAGACCACACCAACAAACCTGGAAGGAGTTCAACCCATGCAGGGAGTGTCTGTAGATTTTGCCTGGCTCATCATGAGCTCTGCAAAAGACCCTTGGACAGCACGGATGGGTGAATATGGAAAAAAAATCCTTTCTCAGCTCCTTCCTTTAATATTCTATAAAACAGATTTAATGCTAAGACACACTGTACACAGATTACAATAACTAAGTGGYAACACTTACAAAATACTTCAACATTTCCCATAGAAGGAAGAATTTTAAAGAAAAATACTCTGTAAACTTGTACTTTTGTTAACTGTTAAATCTGGTGGAGAAAAAACAAAGGGGGTAGTTAACACAATATATTGGAACTCGGAGACTAAATGAGTTGAAGAGAGATGAGAAGAATGGAGTATAACCAGGAGGATGAAAATACATTAACTAAATTGTGCCTTTGTTAAAGAGATTGAACTGCGTGCAAAAAGCCTAGGGAATTTTGGATAATAAACACAACTTCAACTCGGCAATTAAAAGAAGTATTTATAAAAATGAAGCTGTTCTTAAACTTACAATGTTCCTTCAACACTTTCCTAAGGGAGGAGAGATGTAATTGTGTTTAAACAGCTGAAATTATTCTTGTTTGCAAACTGTGCCACTGCGCTCATTCCCAATGATTACAACAACTCAGTGATTAATAATACTCCCAAAATCCATATTTGTCCCCATCATATAAAGATATAATAAGAAAAATGGAACTTAAATTCTGATACAGCTTAATGAAAAAGAGACTTGTACCCAAACATTACTCTTTCATGAATGCAAAGACAGAAAATTATATGAGGAATCTGGTTCAACTAAAGTCTCATGGCAAATATTTCTCATCCAAAAGCAATCATTCTTTGGTGGTAGCACCTTGCATTCAACTACAAGTCCCTAGCACCCCAGAGCATGAAAAAGGCAGCAGATTCACCCTCATTTTTATGCTTTCYTGGCCATATAGAGCCTTAAAATTGCTGGGGGTAACCAATAAACTCCAAGCTAAGCTAGTTCTAGAGTCAGACTCAACCTCTGCAGGTGAAAGCTGCCTTTGCATCCGCAGTGCTCCAGCRTGACGTCCTCATCGTCTTCAGCAAGATGGGGCTGCCTGACAAAGYCCTTTGGGTCTTTCCAGCAGCTTCTGCAATTCATTTTTGTTGGGGATCTGGAGCCCAAATGCCTGTCATGCCAGCTGAAGTTTCAGAGCACAAAGCAGGCCCAGCGAGCCCTGTTCATGCTGGAGTCCAGGTCATCTGTCCCTGTGTTAAGCACTGCAAGTTGTCCAGCACCAAGTCTTTCCCCACCATCTCGCTTTTCATTTTCTGCCAAGGTCCTATYGAGCTTCGTTAAGACCCTGGGGTTTGCCATCTGCTTCCTCAGATAAGTCCAGGAGAGCCTGTACTTCACAAGGAACTTGCTCTTGGAAAGGGATTTTGGATGYGTTGCTACACACAAACCACCGTGGAGAAAAGCACCGGAGGAAAAAGGGCACTGAGCCAAGTCCTAAGGAGATGCTGCTTTGACAAAGGGACTTGACCAGCACTGCAAGCAAGACCCCGGGCTAAAGAATGCCCCAGGCCATTTTGGTTTAAGAGCCCCAATTAAATCCAGGACTSTCTAACGAAGGCCACACACAGGAAGCAGCTGTCACCAAAACACACATGTGGTCCTGCTTTCTTGGTGGGACAGGGAGCCTGTGCTTTCCTTCTCTATTTTCACACCATCTTTTGAAGGTGTAACTAAGAAATCAGGTGCTGGAGGTGTGACATTATGCTTAGCCAGGTCCCAGGACACCTCAAGGGACGGAAGCACCTTGGAGCTGCCATAGAGATGATTAAAGGTTGACCCTTGACCCCCACTCTGGTAGAGCAGATCTGTCCCAATGGTTTTTTTTCCTAAATCATTAATTAAGTCTAACACAACAGAAGTCTATGACTCTGCTGGTGACTCTGCTATAATGCAGAGTTGGGTAAAACTCACTGGGAAAGCACTGCATGGTGACAGTGCAGGAGGAACGGGGGAAAAGAGCCAATTCTTCCTTAAAGGATGAAGGGCCAGCTCATGAGTTGGCAAGTAGCCAAGTGCCTCCCCTGAATGCCTGAGGATCCCAAACAGTTCTATGCATAACAACAGGAGGGACATCTAACAATACCCTGCACTTACACTTGTAATCCATGAATAAATAAATAAATAAATAAATAAATAAATAAATAAATAAATAAATAAAAAATCTGGTTTACGTTGTACACAATATTGTGTCCGAGGATGTTCACAGACTGAGTCCAAGTGAAGACTTCAGCAACCTTAGCTGATATACTGTATGTGCAAGTATAAAACCCAGAGAAGAGGGAAGCTGTAGGAGCAATGACCAAATGACACTTGGGCTACTGATGGAGATGGATTTATCCCCAGGGACAAAACAGGTGGTGCTCAGACCCATGGCTCTTAGCACTAAACACTAGCTCCCATTCCCTCCCTCTCGAATGATTCACCACCTTCCCAATCCTCAAAAGTGATCTTTAAATATTTCATCTCACTAACACTGAGGGCCTCAGCAYTTAAGACGAGCACTGCGCTTCAGTCTAAACCCAGGCTTCTGATCGAGTTGTGATATCAATTATGTTAAAGAAAAAGGGGGAATATGTGCATGTGCTCATGCAATTCAATGGTGCGAGGACAAAAACCAGCAGAGAGAACAGTAACAAGCCCTTGATTAACAAGCATTAAACTATCGGGCCCCATCAAAAGACCTAGTTGATGAACAGCTATTTGGCCACACACAGAGCTCTGATTTCCATCCACTTTAATAATCAGGGAGTTCAGACTTACTGTTAATGTGACATTGATGAACAGGAATGATGCTAATGTGACATTGATGAACCAGAATGACAGTCCAGGCTTGATTAAAATTAGCTAAGGCTCTTGAGCACAGGACAAAACAGAGGGGCTTGACACCTAACTCACAGCTCAAATCCTCCTGAAGCACAAGGAAACCAGAGGGTGAGGCACAGGATAACACAGGGAAAGAAAACAGYAAACAAAGTGGCAATGACGAACCTGGAGCCCGAGCAGAGCAGCTCAGAGCCAAAGCCACCTCTGCAAAAGCTGAAGTCTGGTGYTCAACCTTGTGTTTCATGGGAAAATGCAGAGTGGGCCACCAAAAGGCCTACAAGATGTCACATGAATGCTTAAGAATAATTTAAGAATAAAAAATTCTGAAAACACAACCAGCCCAGAATGAGAGCCTGGTCACAAAAACGTTTCCGTAGGTTCACATTCAGCAAGGCTCTGTCACGAACTTCCCTCAAAGACTTCAACTTTGTACTCTCCTCAAACAGCAATCCCATCCCTAGSGAAGTTTTGGGAACACTAAGAAACATATTCACAGGATAACAGTCTTGTTAAAAGCCCGATGCTAACATCTCAGAACATATAGCGTTCAGACAGCACTCAAAAGCAATCTCCAGATTTAGTTTCCAGCTGTGAATTAGTTGAAACGGCCCTAACCTTCTGTAGTTACATTCCTTGTTCCTTTTATAAACAAAGTATTCTTTCATTCATGATATAATTTCCCAGATTATCCATTATTAAAATTCCCCTCTCAAAAATGAATTTACATCTGAATTATCTCATTACTTCTGAACAAGCCAATTATTGCCTCTAGTGAACAAAATAATTAGACTTGTGCTCGCCGCATTCGAGATCTTCTCCAGCGGTCCCAATGTAATCACAGTCTCAGAACGCAGGACAACATAATGCAAAATGCTCCATGCAGACACCCGCTCATGGACCACGCAGAGCACCTTTTTTTTTTYCCTCCTTAATATTGGTTTTCAAATGAATAGGCTCATTTTTGGTGCATATATGTCCTGAATTGCTCACGCAGTAAGAGCCCACGACGCGAAGCAAAACCGGGAGCTCTCCTCATCAGTCGGTATTGATGCAGTGAAGAACCTAATCTAATTTGTTCCTCCAAAACCAGCCTCAGCAGCCTCGACTGCTCTTCGGCACTTTGACTACACTCTACTGTATTATTGTAAGCACCACTAAATGCTGCTAGAAGATGGGGGCTGTTTTCTAGAAGCTGGCAAAGGGATTAATTTTTAGCTCCTTTTATAGACTTTATACTGTACTTATTGCAGAAACTACAGAATGTGCAATATTTAAAGGTTTCCTCCAGCAGCTCCATGCCATCCCTTTCTCATGATGGGCAGCACTGTCTGCAAGCCTCTAAGCTTCTATTTCCACCACAATATTAACAAACACACTTAAATCCAGCATTACTATTTTCAGGCTTTACACCACAACGAAAGGCAGCCGTAGCTTCCCCTGGCCAAAAACTCCTTTACCACTTCAGAACTTAACACTAACCCAAAAGCAGCTGGTTAAATGAAGCTGCCAAAAGGGGGTTCATGGGGCTCCAAGTTCTAGGGCTCAACYCTCTTATACACGTTAAGGTTAATCAACGGGACAAGGGTGCAGGAATTGGATTACGGACWTGTCCTGAAGCCACACGTGAGGTCAGCATGGAGAGAAGCTGAATCAGTCCTCAAGTCTTGAGTCCAAAGCGTTCCCTTTTCAGGCACTTACTTTTTCTTGTTTTTTCCACTACTACCAGCTTTGAAAACCTCTCAACATTCCCTTGAACTTGGCTGCTTGAAAATCGGTTGACAYCCAAATGTGAAAACATCATCGTTTTATCATGTTGGTTTCTTCTCGCATCCCTTCCCCTGCATGTGCCGGTACTAGCATGCTCTTAGCAGCTGATATATCACGGATCTGTAGGGTCAGAGGTTAACGCCTTATAACAGCAGAAAACAGGGTTTCCAAGCYGCTTTCGGGGGATATAAATCAGCACGCCCAAGCTCTGGAGGTTCTTGCAATAGTGGCTACTAAAATCAGGCTAGAATGGATGTGGAGCGAACAGAGTCAAGATGGTAATTAGAGCGATATGAGTTTATGGACCTGGTTCATCCAACCTGCCTAGGACAGAAATCAATCTGTTTTAAAAACTGGGGCCACGTATAACACAATATTTTCCCTGCACTGAACACTGACAATGGTAAAATAGAGCTGYCAGCAAGGTCCCTCATGCATTCAGTGGCACAGAGAATATATTTCTAAGCGTGTCCTTCAACAGAATCCCAGAATGGCTGAGGTTGGAAGGGACCTCTAGGGATCATCTAGTCCAACCCCCTGCTCCAGCAGGGACACCCAGAGCACGGGGCACAGGGCGGCATCCAGGCAGGTTTGGAAGATCTCCGGAGCAGGAGCCTCCACAGCCTCTCTGGGCAGCCTGGGCCAGGGCTCCGGCACCCTCACACCAAAGAAGTTCTTCCTCATGTGGACATGGATCTGCCTGGGGTTCAACTTGCACCCATTGCCCCTTGTCCTGTCACTGGCTGCCACCGAGAAGAGTTTGGCCCCCTCCTCCCTACATTCTCCCCTCAGGTCCTTGTCCATATTGATCAGATCCCCTCTCAGGTTTCTCTTCTCCAGGCTGAACAGGCCCCACCCGCTCAGTCCTTCCTCACACGACAGATGCTCCGGTCCCTTCATCATCTTGGTCRCTCTGCACTGGCCCCTCTCTAGAAGCTCCACGTCCCTCTTGTGCTGAGGAGTCCAGAACTGCCCCCATTTCTCCACATGGGCCCTCCCCAGAGCTGTGCAGAGGGGCAGGATCCCCCCTCTGGCCCTGCTGGCAACGCTCCTCCTCATGCAGCCAGGAGCCCATTGGCCTTCTTGGCCATGAGGGCCCATTGCTGCCTCAGGGGAACCTTGGTGTCAACCAGACTCCCAAATATCCCTCTGCACAGAGCTGCTTCCCAGCAGGTCAGCCCTGATCTGTCCTCGTGCYTGGGGTTATTCCTGTCCAGGTGCAGGACCCTGTGCTTGTCCTTGCTGAATCTCAKGAGGYTCCTCTCTGCCCAACTCTCCATCCTGTCCAGGTCCCTCTGGGTGGCAACGCAGCCCTCAGGAGTGTCGGCCGCTCCATCCAGGTTAGTGTCATCACCGAACCTGCTCAGAGTGCCCTCTGTGCCCTCGTCCAAGTCATTGATGAACAAGTTAACAGCACTGGGCCCAGAACTGATCCCTGGGAGACACCACAGGCCTCCAACTACACTACACTAGGCTCCATTCATCACGACATGCTTGGAGCCATGTAATTAATAAATCTTCTGATAACAACTTGAGTCTAGCACCAGACTCCACGACTCGTACTCGACAAAGTTGCAGAAGTGGAACTAAGACCTTTGCACTTGTCACAGCAAGTGGCCTAAGAATAMAACGGAAATATGTTTTTAAACAGCAGGAGAGAAGCTCAAGTCATCACTGAAAGTTCAGCATCCCACCACTAGGTATTTTGGAAATGTTAAAGCGATTCTTTCGCCCCAGGTTGGTTATGCTCTGCAACCCACACCAATATATGCAGAGGTAAGCAAGGAGAACTAGAAGAACTGGAAGAGGTAAGCAAAGAGAACTGGAAGAAGACTTTGCCAACGGACAGCTCAGTATCCCTGTAAATTTACAGTAATATAAGACACATCAGATCAAAATAACAGCAAGGCAGGCAGTAGAAGACTGGTAATCAGAATGACAAGTGTTCAATTTTTTTGAAGCTGCATTATTTTATTTTGGTTTAAAAACAGTGTACGGTTACCTGGCTGTCACAAGAGCGGTACTGAACTGGAGGGGAAAAGCAACCAACTTCCATGCTTGGTTTCCCTGGAAGCGGCCCGGGCGCTGTAGGAGGGGATTTGCTGGAGGAGCCCGGCTCCCTGTTTCATCACCAATTTGCAAAGCATCCCCCTGCCTGCTGTCCCAATGAATACCCCGCATTATCCTCCAAAATTTTCCAAAAATATTCATTTTTACATTCTTTCTATAAGCAAACAAGCAGAGAAAATCAGACAGCTCCCATCTGCTTCCAGGGCCTCCTGGACACCTCAGTGACTCCCTGCATCAGACGGAGCAGGAACGTCCCCTGCCACGAAGCATTAGCAGCACCATGGACAACATACTGGAGCATAACAAAAMCAACAGGACCCTCATTCATCTGCTGGATGAGAAGCTGCCAAGGCAATCAGCTGGGCAGGACGACCCATCAGGAAAGTCTGAGAAAGGGAAGATGAAGAGGTCTGGGGATGTTTTTTCCTCCACCAGTTTGAATTGATGTTATAATACAAATGATTACAAGATAAAGGAATACAAAGGAAAGCTCTTCGTCCCTTTGCTTCCTCCTCTCCTCAGCACTGCTTATGGAGAGCATTTGACAGGACTTTTTAGCGTTACTTTTCTGCTGTGAGAAGTTTGAACCTCCTCCCTCATTCAGTTCTGYAATGGCACTGCTCTCCTGTAGGGAATCCAGGATATGCTGCGTATGCAGTCTAAAGGCTAAGGTGCTTCTGTTTTATCAATTAATCAGCTATTTCAAATAGAAGATAAAAAAGAATGATATAACACCACCGATGGTACCAAACGGCTCTCCTTAGTAAGAGAGATAAGTAAATGCAATCACAAGTGCCAACAAAGTCAGATGTAAACAGCAAATAGAAGAAGTCCAAGCAAATATGATTATTGCCCCTTAGAAATGAGCCATGTTTGCTAGGACCATCAAAGAACAAGAATCTGTTTTTTCCTTTTCTTATTTTTTACTCCTTCAATATCCTGAAATTTCCAAGAAGTGGCACAAAATGAGGCATCTTGGTCTCACTGGGGAAATAATTTTCTACAGCTGATCTGTTCTGTGAAAACYCTAACCCAGGACCAGCAGCTGGGCTCCAAAAGCCATGGACACCTCTGTAACAGCCCAGCACTGACCACCGGTGCAGACAAGTTCTGCCGGAGAGCCTACAAACCCCACGCTGACATTTTGGTACTTGGAGGAAAGCAAATATCACGGTCAACTAACGGATCCAAGCGTGCATTTTGAGGTACCGAATGGGAGCGGAAAACAGCACAGTCAAAGCACACTCAGCTCTCCAAGGACTCCTGAGCAATCAGGGACTCCATGATCAAAAAAGTGCAAAAGGTACCAGAAGAAAACCCTTTGCCAGCATAAGTGCTTAAGGAAAGTCGCATTTTGTCCTAACGCATGACATTCTTGGAAGACATTCTCCTTTTCCTCTTGCTCTCAATATGYTGTGTGTCACGTTGCTTAATATTTYTCCTCTGKCCATCTGCKCTGATGGACCTCAAGGGACCACTTTTCCRGGCCGGGATCCCAAAGATGGCAAGGGCAGGAGCCAGGAGGTGACCAGGGCTAAGCGGTGATAACRGGAGCACCTGCCTTCAGGGCTGCCTCTGCTGGCATTGCATGAACCTAAGCAGAAGGGTCTGAATTAAAATCTAGAAGGAAGTATTTATTCTGGTATTATCGGCAGCATTGGTGTGTACCTTAAATTCTTGACAACCAACAGTTTGCCTTATTTATTAAAAATGGGGGTTTATTCTCTTTTCAAAGGAATGTATTTGCAGGCAGTCATTWAAAAAGGCCTATTCGGTTTGGCACTGTAATCGTGTTACAAGGGTTTACTCCCATCCGCTTATTTAACTGCCATTAAGTGACAAAAAAATAAGCCCTTTTAAAAATAATGCTTTCTGCCTGCATGCAGTAAAAGTTAAGTAKTCATTTGTTCACACAGCAACTTGAGTATACAAAGACTATAGTTTCACCCAAGTCGTGGCCARCTGTGGCCAACATCACGAGAAATAGTAAGTCTAAAACTATTTACCTTATTTTTGTTCCCAGCAAGAAGAGTTGTATGAGAAAAAGAATAATACTGATAAATTACAAATAAAATATATCTTTATCAGTATTCAGAAAATTAAGAAATTATAAAGAGCATCTGTGATCGCTATTTATCCATCGTGTCATATGGACAGGTATATTCACAAAGAAACTGCACTAAGGAACATTCACAACTGCATCTTGCTCATTACACAAGTGAGGAAATAAAGCAAACCACAATCTATTGACATAGGGCAATCAGAAATAATTAGGATTAATAGGTAGGTTTATATCAAGTTAACTTTAAGGATACTTAAGGATAGAAAACACAGAAGCATTTTTTATAACAAAGAAATGGATTGGGATTCAACACTGTCAACTTCTCTAATAAGTGAAGGAAAACAGGATGAGAAGACAACTTCTCATGGGCCCTGATCTCCAGGGAAAGTGGTTAGTGTCTAACACAGAGATGCTCCATGTAGTATGATTGAAACTACTTGAAATGGGGAAAACATGTTCAATACTGAAGTTCTCATGCAAAATCAGCAAAGGTTGAACAGTCYGGTTGTCCGTTGAACTCTGGTTATTACTGATGTTGCCCAAGAAAATGATACAGTCCCTGGTTTTGGCACTTAGCCATGCTGAATCAATACAGCTGACGAGAAAACAGGATGATTTCTCTTTCTCTGAAAACCAAGAGAATCCCACCTTCATTCCCAATCTGTCTAACCTACAGCAAGCAGAAGGCAACGGGCTCCAAGAGGAAAGCTTTCCAAGAGGAAAGTTCCCGCTCGGCTCTTAAGCATCTCTAGGACTACAGATGTTCTGAAGTTCTTTGAGTGCAAAGAGATGAACCACACTAGAAAATTATGGGCTAGTTTCAGCAGCAGAGCTCCCTACTGAGCATTTATGCCAGGAGTTAACTGAAGGTTCAAGGAAGGATCAACATGGTCCCGTTCTCCTGCTCACAGTCCTGGCACATGGTGCTGCAGCCTGAACACTATTCAGCTGGTTCTAACTGAGGGGGTGTGTGAGAAGGGCTAAAACCCACCAGGCAAAACAGAAGTCTCTCTGTTGACTTTGCACTAGGTTTAAACCTATTTCTCCAATACATTGCTAGTTATAAATAAGTAAAARGGATAGCATCCATGTTCAGAAAAGAGGAAAAGAACAGTGAAATCAAAATACTTCCATCTTTTGGCTTCCCACATATGCAAAATCAGAAAGCATTAAGCGAGTTAAGCGCATTAGCAAACGGTAATATTCTGCACTCGGGGCTCCGAGTAATGGAGTCTTGCAGCAAGGCCTGACATTAACCCGCTTAATTTCCCCAGCTTCGAACCCAACGCATCCATCCCCTCGCACAGCTTCATATCCGCGTCATTAACTTCCTATAGAGACAATCAAACCTATCATTCCTGCGTGCCACATTTTCATCAAAATGTATTATAATTTGCTTATGCACTGCCATTTGCATCAGCTGCACATTAAACYGACGAGGAAGAGGTTTCAATCTTCCTCCCTCACATTTAATTCAATTGTAGGACCTCACTTTGTTACGATGACTTTTCTTGGTGGGTAAGTCATGGCTGAGGCTCGTTTTGGACTGAATCAGAAGCTCCAACACTCACTAAGTGAAAAAAAGGAGTGAAACACAGACAACATGGCATTAAATCAACCCTTCTCCTTACTGAAAACACAAACAAACAAAAACCCCTCCAAAAATCCCACCTGCTACAATCATTTGTGGATTTTTCTTAAAGATTGATTCCATTTAGCCACTAGAGATGGGCTTTACATTACTTGATCAGCCAGCAAAGAAAGTCTAGTGCAGCTTCCTAGCAATGAAAAGGAAATAAAACACATGTCTCATGGTTAAATCATGCTAACGARATATCAGGATCCCTTTTAAGTTAGTATAGATTGTGGTATTATGGCAAATACCAGTCAAGTCAAAAAAAATGCAATCAAACGCTCCAAGTTCTTTTTTYCCTTGGTCTTTCATTACAGGATTCMTAGGGCTCTCAGRGTATCTCTAGAGGATCTAAATATTTAATAACGCAGTTCCTAAATTCAGGTTCTTCCAGCTTGGGATTCTACCCTTCTGCTTACACCAAGCGAGAGAACTGCATGTGCTCCAAGGTGACACTAAACTTCTAAAAGCCCACGGAGATCTTACCTAGGTTGTATATGCAACGTGTCACATAGACCTCGTGTGTGAGCTCCTCATTTAGGAACTGATCACGTCTTTCACCTCCTCCTCCACAAGGAACTCTGAAAGATGATTTTGCAATTAGCAGCGCAGGACCTCCCATTCTTGGCCACAAAGTTACTCCTGGTCTCAGTATGGTGCTGCCCAAGGCCATGAGACAAGGCCAGGGACATCAGAGCTTCAGAAGACACCTCAGATCCTGAAAGTGACACCCAGGTGTCGTTAACAAGCCAGCGCTGACAAGGATTGAGTTAAAACCTGAAGTATGTTATAGCATGTGACACTGGTGAGGTGACATGAACACTGTGCCCTTCTACCTCTGCTTGGAGCCCAACACATATCGATATGGATRAGGCGAGGCCCACTCAAGAGCTATCACTTAGACCCAAGACCTTCCAAAGTCAAAGCACTCATCCAAGAGCAACTCTTCCCCCCATGAAACCACATTTCGGAATTCCTGAGTTAACCCAGACTCCATGTGAAATATAAACTAAACGGCAGTTCTCTTGCCTAAGCCTTTCAGGACCGTGTCCAAAGGGTATTTTCCACGCTCTGTTAACTGTGAAAGTATAAAGCTTTGTCCCCAATGCAGGTAACCATTACTATACATCAAAAAGTGCCTCAAATGCATACATTTCTGTAAAAGCCAGCACATCATGAGAAGAGCACAGGTCTAAAAGGTATGGCATGCAGGGCACGGCTTAGTGGGAACATTAGAGGAAACTGACTCACATAATAAACACCCAAATAACTCGCTCTTAGAAGAGCTGGTGTAACAGCCAGGCACAAGCAGAGCTTTTTGATGGCTTGGTCTAACGAATGGAATCACAAAATGAAAACATCCAACGTGAGCGCCAATATAAGTAACTGTAATGGAAGACACATTTTTAAGCCAAAAGAAGACAATATTAGAGCTAACATTTACCACCTCGCATCTGTTTGACAAGAATAGTTATGTGAAAGTAAGAGAAGACGCAGGAGAAGGGGTGTTTTGGGCAAGWCCTTCAGAGCAGAACTCGTCTATCACATTCTCCCACCACCCAGAGCTACACGAACAGACCAGCCAAGGRCACTGCTATAAATCCAAGTCCTTCACTTAACGCTCACTTTCCTCTTGCATCTACGGGCCAACACGACACCACAGCTCCTGCACAAGGACTCTGCACTTGCAGAGTGCAGTAAAACCACCAGCACACGGGCTCAGGACTCAGACACATGGCCATTCTTGATCTTCTTCTTGCAGCACCTTTTGACTGAGCACAGGATATCCASTCTTTCAGATGCTCCCTGATCTCTTCCCACCTTAAACAGAAGTATTTGCTGTATTTCAGGTCCCTGTTTTGTCAATGGGACAAAATAACATTTATTTTCTCTTTTTCTCTGCAATCATAGTATCTGAAATCAGGCCAGTGTCTTTGTCATGTAAAGGTGAGGGCCAATTACAGCAGGCAATTGAAAGCTCTGAGAAAGGATCAAATTCGTGAGGATTATTAAAAAGAAAGAATATAAAGCATTTAACTATAGTGCAAGCCAAGATAAAGCCCTGAAGCCATTATACAAACTTTTAAACATGAGATAAGCTCCTAAAACATCAACAAGAGAAAATGCTGTAAATAATCTCAATAAAAACCACCCTTGGCTTTTATCTTTAATACACTATTCTACATTCCAAACAGGCTCTGAGAGAATATAACAGTAATAAGACACTATATAATTGCAAGCACAATACAACAGGAGAGATAAGTGCTCAATCCGGCATGGTTAATGTAAGAACACTAAACTGGTCTATTGAAACTAGAAATTACAGCCAGACATCTGTGTTTGCGAGAGCAGTGCAACGGGGTGTTCGCACACAGCGCGGCTCCTTATCACACCTCCARAGAAACATTTGACTTTCCTTGCTCATCTACGACGCTCGCAGAGGCTTTTCTTCCTTCCCCGGATACTGGGAATAGCCAGGGCAGCTCCAAAGCCACAGTAGATGTGAGTTAACATAGTCAGAACGGGACCATATACGTGTCCAGATGCACGCTGGCATCCGAAGGCTGCACTTAAAAAGATCTGTTAGATGGTTAAGCCAGAAAGGGGAATAACTTAACAAGCCACTGCTGGTGAATCCCTTAATTTTTGCCTGCTGTAGCACAGTGCTCCACTTARGAACTAATTTGAAAAATAAAAATAAAGATGAAAACAATTAAGTGGATTCTGGCAACATAAGGTTGTTTCCCATACAATGTGTGAGGATTTATGATGACAGGTTAATTTACAATTTGCAGATTTTTCTCCCCCAGCCCCCAATATCCATAAATCTCACAAGGCAAATGCTTCTCTACTGCACATAAGCCCTGACGCTGCAAACAGCCTCTAGGTACTTTAACAATAACAACAGAGCCATGAAAACCAAGCTCCAGGCACAACTACAAACTCAGTGCAGAGGCTCCTTGCTAGCTTTCCCAAGCCATGTTATAAGCACAATTTTAGCATGCCTAAAGCTTTCTGGAAGACCCTGCAGAAAAGATGCTCTGCCCAGACCCGTTGAAGACACACACGGATGATGCCAGGACACTCAGAGTAGAAGATTGAGCACTGCATCTTTTCTAACTCAATCTTCACAACAGTTTCTGAAGCTGTAAAGTTCCTCATCAAATTCTGAACAATATTTGCACAGCAAGGATGTTAAAAATGAAGGGTTTGCTCTAGTAAATCTCTATTTTAGGCTTCTACAAAGTCACAGAGAAACTGCACATTCTTAGCAGGCTGAAATAACTAAAGACACGTAAAAAAAAAAACAGGCAGGTGTTGAAACCAAGTGGATTTTGCTTGCTTTGGGCACATTACACTAGAAAAAGGAATCTTTAAATTGCAGCAACTCCCTTCCACGTGGGTGCAGTGTAGGGACGATGTGACTGCAAAGCCCCTGGACTCCCACCTGCTTGCTTAAGCTGCAGTCGTTAGCTACAAATAAATAACCTGATTGCCAGGTAGGTTCTCACGCTTTAGCAGTAACTAAGGAAACACTAATTCTTATTAGTTAATTCTCATGTTAATTCTTAACACGACTGGCAACTGATCCCAGGTTTCTTGTTGTCTTATAAAACTCACAGGCCATGAGCTACTCACTCAACGTGGGGTGTTAAATCGTCATCTTATCTAGCAGAGGGGAAAAAGCACGGAGGAAATTATCACCCAATTAATACTGGAATTAGGGCTTCTCCATGTAATATCAACACATCTCCCACTATCAAAGAAACAGACAGTCACAGTTGAGGGAAGAGGCCATTTGAAATCACTGGCATATTCATTAGGCACACAAAGAAAGTGCCATTTGTTCCATTTGCTCCCACGTTTCTGGAAGCCAGAGAGGTGCAATGAATACGGCGCTTATGCAAGGGAGCCCCTCCAATCGCTGTTAATAATAATTAAGGCAAACACAAGCACACGAGCTGTGCAATTAAAATCCCCAAAGAGGAGCGCAGATGCGCTCTAAGGCCCCAATCATCTGGAATATTTTTGATATCGTGCAAAAGAAACCAGCTACTGAGCATCGAGTCTTTGTTATTACACGATTAAGTAATTACAATGAAATTTGAAAACACTAATGAGTTCTTCAGAAAGCATTTGCCATGCCCCATGTTTAGAGAAAAAAGGAAAAAAAGAAAAGAACTAGGCTGTATTTCTCCAGAAAACCCGCAGCACAGGCCCTCAAGCAGCTGTAAATGTCTCATATGGAGAAAGCACTCAGAAACATCTGGTTTCAACAACAGCTTTTTCAACAGTTCTGCCCAAGGATCCCACTACAGACAACTCCAGTCATTTGCTGGACTTGAAGACCCCTGACCCAAATGGATCTGATGTGCTAAGTCGGAACGATTCTTGTCTTTGTAAGATGAGGCTGGGTGAGGAACTAGGGAGAGGAGTATCCACAGCCCAACAGAAAAGGCACCTCAAGAGGGAGCAGCACAGGGRCCTCCTTAAACTTCTGTCCTAACAGGGCAAAAAGCTCCAGGGAAAAGCCAGGCAAATAAACCACCTTCACTTGGTCTAAAAGCACACATGCTTAGTGATGGATAAGGCAGAAAAAGACAAGAAYCAAAATATCCTCCTGCTTCACCATGTATCCTGCACATTTAGATTACTCTGAGATTTCCAGAAATCCACAGGAAGGGTGGGCAAAACCRTGAGCAAATTTAAGGGGGCCAGCAAGACTTCTGTTATTGCAGACCTTGAACTGGAGACCTTGTAGTCAACTTATCTCTTTGTTTAAGAGGTGGCCCAGGGCATGTCCAGAGAAAGAGCCAGAGTGGATGGCCCCARCAGACACTATCATGGAGCCCATGAACAGCAGTCTCAGTGTCCAGCTAGAGGGATCTTGACCCTGGTACAGTTCCAGAGGAAGACACAGTCCTTCCAGCATTAACTGGTTCATTCAATTGCCTCCCCATTAATGTACCCCATTAAGGATGTATCCAACACGCACAGCATGTCCTCCTACTGTCTCCTCCCTCGATGGCCCTTGTAGGAGAAGAAATCCAGGAATACTCCTCTATTAAGCTTGAGAAATGCCACAACTTTGTGTGTGGTGACTTGGAAGAACACGGTCGTAACAGGGATGTCATTATCCCCTCGGATCAAAAGCAATGTGATGCTGGGGTAACGTTCACTGGCCAGGTTCTTACAGGTGCTACAGCCCTTGATCTGCTGAGCTGCTATGAAAAGGGAAGGAAAAAAAGCAGGRAGAAYTGGGAAAGYGAAAAGGGAGCAGATCTGGAGTCAACTAACAGCAGACCAAGTGCAGCRGATTCAAAGGGCCAGGTCTGTGCTCTAATGTGTCCAAAATGTGGTCACCTTGTTGCTTCAAACCTTTTGCCGAGATGCACTCCAGCATCTTCAAACAGCTTCACTCTTTTCACGCTCCGAAAGAGAGGGCAAACAAACAAATAAATAAATAAATTAATAATGAGATTTAAAAGCCTACAGATTTGAGGCTTAGAAGTTCTGGTGCTTCTCACACGCACTTCTCTCTCTCCATGTCCAGCCTCCACAAAAACCCTTTTGCCTACCTCTATACTCACATTATTACTGCATGCAAAACCTCCTGTGACGTTCTCCCCACGTGGAAAAAAATATCTTATTCCCAGTACTCTCAAATAATAAAATATTCTAACACCGTACATGACACGTAAGTAAAAACTTCAACAACAATTTACGCACTGAGTCCTCACAGCACTTGAGGAACTGTGAGCCTCTGTGCCTTCGTAACTCTAAATCATGTTACTTTATTGATTAACATTACATCTTAATTCTGCAGGAGGGAACACCACCTCAGCACACATCTATCCTGCTAGGAAAGGCAGGGTACAATGGATATATGACTTTTTCTGCAATAAATTCTGAAACACCATACACAGATTTACAGGATTGTGACGTTACACCCTAAATTCACATTTAAGGTGTAGACAGAATGGCTAGCAGCTAACATACAATCAAATAAGTAATATTTTAATCCTTTAATTAAGARTGACTTTCTTCCCCCAACAGTTTGTCCTTATTAAGGAGAATTCAAGACATCTACAGATCCTCCAACTGTTATTCAAACTCTAAGCCATACGAGTCTTTCAAGCATCTGGTCTGTTTTATGCTCCGTGGCAGCTTCTTCAGCTTCAAATTGAATGATTTATTACCATATAACTGAAGCCYCTGATGAGATTAGGCTGCCAATTTGTGCCTTCTCTGCGAAGAGAGGGCTCCTGGAACCCAGGTTTGGGGCTGAACACAGTGAATCTCAATTAAGAGGTGACCTTTGTGAGACAAGGGAAAGGTTAATTCATGCTCACCTGCAYGGCTCTGACCCTCCTGAAAGCAGGGCTTGCATGGGCTGCCCACTCCTCTGTCACTGCAAAGTTTCATTCCAACATTATCAAGATAAAAAGCTCTGCAGTGCAAAAAACGCACAGGGACATCAGTCAAAGCAACAAAAAACGGGAGAAAATCTAAATGCCACTAGAGCTGCCCCAGGTACATATTTATTATTACTATTAGTAATAAAAATAATGGTTTCATATTCTTAAAGGGCTTCAAGTACTGTGCAGGGGCATGAGAATGATAGAGATGAAAACAATCTTCGCCTCCAAGGCAGGCCAAGAGCAACTGCTTCTGCCTCTGCCCTCATCCTGGTGGTACCTGGTGCTATCCCCAAGCCCCTGGGATATCTAATGGCTTTCTTGAGGCCTCTCAGCTTGGGGAACATAGAATCAGCAGAAATGGCAAGCTGTAGGGACTCAGTCTCCACAGACAACACAGTCTGATTTTTTTTTTTTTTTAATTAGGATTAGCAAGTCTATCAAATAGGGGAAATAAAAGCAATGTTTTGGCAGAGTATTTACTGTTTTGCTAATTAACTTGGTGAAAATAACGTCCCTGAAATCGCAGATGAGTAAACGAGAAGTTGACTTGCATAAAGAACGAATCTGGGCAAATTTCAGGAGGATGAAGAAGCTTCCCCAAAAAACCCATGTAAGCAAGATTTCAACACAGAACGCAAGCACCTCGGAGCACCTTTGAACACTGGATTTATCATGGCAGATTTAAATACAGGAGATAGATAATGCAGAAATAACAACTGCAGAGTGAACTGGATATTCAAACTAAAACTCTCTCTCTAGAAGGAACTCTTAACATACAAATCTCTGAGGATATATACTATAGTTCTGGCCCAGGTGGTCACTAATGGTCCCACAGGAACGGGATGACTGCTTAACATTTGCCAAGTCCAAATCCACAATAGCTAATTATAAATTATTATAGTGAGATAAGTATCTAATTGACTGTATTGCAGACATTTTATTGCTGGGCATCCTCACAAAAAGTTTCCATAGCCCTTTGGAACAGGAAAATATTATTTATAACCTATTTCAACCTGGGCTACATCTTATAAGAAAAATATGTGCATTGGATGATACCAAGGAAAAAGGAGGAAAGATGATCACCAATGCAGATAAGGTCAATTTAGAGATGATTAGATATATAAAAAGATATATCCAAGACCGAGGAAGCCCTAAAAGGGGATCCAAAACACAAACGTGCTGAGGTTGAAGATCCGATTGTACCCAGAAGGCCACATCAGGGGAGCACAGCACAATTTAGGTCTGTATTGCTAGACCTGGACATGTAAAGGATGCATTGAAGCTGCAAGCTTGGACTGAGCTTGCTTAATRATTTATCCCTTAATAACACTGGAAAGGATGCAATAGCTTTGCCCATTGCACAGGTCCCATCCTTGCTGTAAGGAGCAGAGAAGCCGCCCTGTGCCCATTAAGAGCATCACTTTGCCTCCTGGAGGGTACAAATGTGTAAAATACTTAAACAAACAAAAAAACCCACCAAATACACCTATTTTAAGAGGCTAAGACAAAGCAACCCCATTGAAACCTGTTGCTGCAAACCCCAGGCCAGGCAGGTTTGTGTGGCCACAGAGACGAGGGCGGCTCTTTGCACAGCAGGGAGGACGTCAGTGAAGCAGAGGGTTCCTCTGCATCCTCTTTTGGGTTTCATCCTCCTCCTCCCCCCGGATTCACTGCAGCTTTAATAACAATCTCAGAGGCAAAAGAAAAAAAATTAAGAAACAAATTATTTTCTAACACGTAATCCCCCTTTCGCTGTCAAGTGCCTGACCCTGGTTTGATAATCTCATTTCCTGAGAATCAAAATGCTGGAAATTTAAGCTTCCTAGAGCGTTAATTGCGGCCCTGCTCCATTGCTAATCAAAAAATTGGATGTTTTGCATGAAAATGCCGCTCTAATTAATTCTCAGTCATAAAGCACCCCGGTTTTAATAACCCCTTCTTGATTGGATAGCCTTTGAAGAGACAGTGCAGCTAATCCGCTAAAGCAGAAAAACACACGCGGAGGAAATAATAAGTGAGCTTACACGGGCTGAACTGGATGATTACATTAATACCGGTGAGAAAAGGGGGAACCCAAGTCTCCCTGCTCGCCCCGACGTCGCTGCGATCCCTTGCACAGCGGGAAGGAAGAGCAGCTGTGTGGGTTCCTCACATCAGATATCATCCCCTCCTTCGTACAAGCCACTCCTGATGTCTTCAAGTGCTTCTTCCCAAAGGGGGTTTGGAAGCGGCTCTGTCCCCGGGTTGCAGCTGTCTCCTTTAATAAGGCAGGAATTGCCCCTGCTCTGCGGCGCCTCTTCCTGACAGCGTGCTATCAGGCGTGTGTCTAAGAGGTGCTGATCCGAATCATCATTACCCGGGACATCAAGGTTGGTTTTCGTCACTCGCCTGCCCAGTCAGCTCCTCTGACAGCCCTCTGGTGAATCCAAATGGAATAAAGCACCGACAACATCCGCCTCTTCCCCGGACCTGCCCTTATGCCTTGTCAGCTCAGGGACCGGCTGCCACCACGCCGCAGCTCAACGCTGACAACATCTCAATTAGCGGAGCTGCTCTTGGAGTGAAGTAATTCCTACACACCGAACACGTCAGGAATTTCCAGCCGTGGACCAAGGGTGGTCGAACAGCTCACGGACACGAAACCCACAGCCCATCCCCAAAGCCCAAGCCTTCCCCAAAACCACTCAGGCAAGGCCTAAACTCCACCAAGATCCAGGGCAATTCAGAAGATGGACATGGTCAATGTCAATATAACAAGCACAGTTGAGCTACTAGCGGCCTTAAACATATTTCACTTTAGGTAATAGATACAAGTTTATATAATGCTCTACTAAATCCACCATGGGGAAAGTTAAACTTTCACCATGGGGAAAATGTCCTCGGAATTTTAAAAGCGCCTCTRACAAAGTCAGACTTTGGGAAGCTGAAGCAAAGCGAATTCACTCCCAGTTTTCAGGAAGTTAAACAGCAAGAGGCATATGGCTAAATAAGTGTGTTCTGGATGGAAACTGCATAAAGAACTTTAAGAAGGAAATAGAGAAGGCAGAATTTCTCAAAACACTGTGATCCCCAGAGGTCCTTTCCAGCCTCAACCATTCTGGGATCCCRCTCTTTAAACGTCCCTGCTGTGCATCGTGAGCCACGCTGACCCCGGTGTGAAGCACGAGGCCCTGCACTCGCGCAGATAACGGGGGCACCGGGTGCTATTTAACAAGCAGAACGGCCCCCTCAGGGCTCTCTGCATTTTCACAGCATGTAAAAAGCATCGTTTTACCTTTGCTGCTGATAAACCGAGCCGAGGCCGTGGTTCCTGCTGGGATGTGAATTCTCTACGGCCRCGGTCCTCCAAAACACCCCCCAATGAAGGAGCCCCTGCCCAGTGGCACCTCCGATGGGAGCAAAAGGAAAGATCAGATGAGGTTGGGTTTGGCTCCTCCTGCAACACAGACTGTCACCCACAAAGCCACACGTTTCCAAGTACTGTCCTGGCTAATACAGGAACAGTGTCAAGAGKCAACGAGGCTTCAGTTATTGCACCGCTCACGCTGAAAACTTGCTTCAAAAATATTACCCTATTATTTAATGTAATGTCCAAGCACATTTATTAAGATGGTATCAAGAACACTACAACTGAACAAAGGGCAGGAGGGCTCTTAAGAAGGAAAATGTAAATTTCCCGGCTAGAACATGGCCACGATGTATGCTCTTGGAAAAAGAAACACATGAGATGTCCAGCTTGGAGGGAAAAAACACACMTGGTATCAGTTGCCCTCCTCTGATTTCAGTGAAAAAGGCCCAAAGAATGAATCCTTCCCCCTCCAAATCACCTGCAGCAGGGCCCTTTCCTGCCATGGAGGGGTAACGTGTGCCTAATGCCCCACAACATTCCAGTCCAAAGGGAAGAGGTTAATGACAAAGCMTCGCTTGATCCCCAGACATTTTAAGGCTATTCAAATTAAATTCTGCTTTCAACAAGTTAGCACGAGCCAAATTTTCAGATTTTTCYTTTTTAAATACATATGTTTCTTTGTAGATCTTGTCAGGAAAAGATTCCCTAATGAGGCACCCTCCTCCTGCCACCACTGAAAAACCCTCCCTGTGGATGGGAATGTGGGGAAGCAGAGCTGGCCGGGCACGTGCCTGCCTTCCGGGCACCTGATTGAACAATTAAATTGCATTTTCCTTCAAAAGAGGTTAAAAAAAAAAAGAAAAAAAAATCAAAATGCAGATCTTGCTGTGGCTTGGGATTCAGGAAGATTAATGAGCCACCTAAAAGGCAGCAGCCGCTTATAATAGGAAGAGACGGCGGCACATTTTTAACATAAAGTTCAAAGGGAAACTTTTCTTGATGGTGAAACGGTCAGGATTTCTTTGCACAGTCATCTCATCTATTGTCCCCATGGACTCCCTACATAGATTTTTTTTTGGCAYTTATTGCATCACGTTTGAGCTCTTCCCATTCATCCCAGAAGGGTGATATTATCTAGTCCCTGTGCTCCTCAATTCCTCCATCTCGTCCTCTGCTCCTTTGTGCCTCCTGGCCTCTGGCTCTGGTATCCTCTGGGAAGTGTCCATGGCCTCCCATCCAGGAGGTCCATCTCGGCTCAACAAGGAGMCAATTTGGAGTGATATCCATTGGGAAAAAGGTCTGGAGCCAGAAAAGGGAGAGCTATTTTAAAATATGTCCTCAATTCAGCCTGACAATAAGGGAAATGGCATCACCCTTCCCAGAGATCCCCCAGAGGGAGGACACACGTGTGCAGTGAGTAGCACTGTTCTCCACCACGCTCCTCCTAAAGCTACAAAGGCAACTGGTCCTATCCAGCTGTGGAAGCAGCTGCAAGCAACAGAAGCCAACAGGAGAAATCCCCTTTCTAAGGCAGGTCTAGCAAGCTCCTCAATGGCCCCTTCGTTACGCTAAACTTCTAAATGTCCTCAAGAGCTTCTCGGTTCTTGGTTTGGAACAGAGCTAATGGTTGTGGGGAAGTGACTACTGAAGTCYTACAGCCCTCTGGTATAAGAAAACAATTGGAGAAAATTTACATCCTCAATTAAAAGCTAGCACAAAATCACTGTAAGAACGACTTCAAAGAGAAGTTCTGCCCTTGTCCATCTCTACAGTATTTGAAGAAGTATCTTTTTCCTTGTTGTGACTGGCCCAAAAGCATTATATGGAAACAAAAGCATTACACAGAAAAGAATTGTTCTTGCTAAATGTTATGCAAGTCTTAAAATCCTCCCTTGATATTGCTCCCTACACTCACACATTTGTGGATGAGGAAAAAAAMCAGGAGATGATGCAGCAAGCAGAAGGGAAAAGGTTTCTCTGTGTAAATACAGCAAAAGTGCTTCTTACACCCAGTATAAACCAGCAAGACCGGCCCGACTCTTTAAATTCATCATTTTCAAACAATATAACCCTTCTCCTTTAAGTGTTGTACAAAGATGTGACCACTTGGAAAACATAGAATAGAAACTCAGGCCTTCAAATGAGATGACTGAGCTCAGACGGCAAAACAAGCAGAAGCAGCACATTTGGCATCAACACGTACAGAAACATTGCAGATAAGGAAGCAGACAGACAGACACCACTTGTAAGTACCCAAAAGCAATGCTGAAGGTGAGCTCGCTTTCATTCAACCCTTATGAGTATCTTTTAAGACCTGAATCTTTAGCTGGAAGTTCAGAGGGAACAGAAAGAAGTCCCAGCTGCTTCACAACACAACAAGAATAAATGAACATAGGTGATAATCTGTTGACATTGAGACAGTCTGTGTGGCACCTTAGAAGGGTCTTTACACTTTAACAGAGCATGGACAACACACGCAGCTTGTGCAGAAGAGAATTAGCCAAGCTAACACACTCTCCATTCCCCCACCTTGCAGTTCTCCGCTTCGGCTGTACAGCTCCCTTCTCTGCTCCCGCAAATAGGCGCTCATGCTAATGGCGTGCGAGGAGGACTCAAACCTGCAATTAAAAAAAGGAAAAATAATCAAGTTTCCAGTCAATCAGCTGTAGAAGCGTTTTGCTTGGGAGCCCCATCACCTCTAAACAAACAAGGTTCCCCTGCGTGCTGGAACCATTTCAGGCCATAGCTCATCCTGTAAAGCTCCATCATGGATGTGCCCCATGCTGTCACCTGGGACCAGGGCAACTCCACACACAGACTCTCCAGCAGCAACGGCCCAAATCTGCTAAAATCCCACCCAAAGCCATACACTACCACTTTCTCAACAAACCCAGCTGGCATACCAATGCAGCCACTGATGAAAAATTAATATTCTCCTGGAGACTACGGAGCAATAAAATATTGATTGTTTATTCTGTGGCTCCAAGCCTCCACGAGCAGTAACACAAGACAAATATTTTCCATCTGCGTAACCTAGTAAATATGACTCTGACCATTGCTGGAAAAAAGTCACCACTTTTGGGCTGACCCAACACCCCAGGGTCTCTGGTTGCTCTGGACTGGCTGTGTTTGGAGCTGGTTGGACTCATGATTTGGAGGGGAGGAAACCCCACTATGGACATCCCGCTCATGGTGAGGACCTCAGGGTGCTGATGCTTTGCCAGAGACCCTTTCCTCCCACTCAGAGGGAGGCTGGGCATGAAAACAGAGAAAGRGAGAGAGACATTAGCAAGATTTCCCTTTTTTTTTAAGGGTAGTATTATTAATGAGGCTTTCCTATATTAATTTGGACTAYGCACGTTAGTGTTATTGCAACTAGACTAATAACAATCTATCAAAACGCAACACACAGCTAACACTTTAATTAATCTAGCAATAAATTCCTGGCTCTCTGTTTATGAGGCACTGCCTTTTGCCCAGAGCAAGATGCTAAATGCAACATTATCACCACGGCCCAAAGATCTCCAGGGATCTTCTCCATCCCTTCCCAGAGATCCAAAACAGAAATTTCAGGTCAAGGCAAAGCACAACAATAAACCTCAGGCTCTTCCCATTGTCATCAATGTTATTTTGGTAGAATGATTCAAATTATGCCTTGGATTCACTGTACAGACATTTGTAGCTGGATCTCCTCCCGTTCATCTCCTTCTCCCCACTATCCACTTCACTTCTCCATCTTCCCCTCCTGTGTTCTTGCACAAAGTTCCTATTTCCATTAGCTCCTCTACTCATGTAATCCYTTCCTTTCCCTGGGCTGATCCCCCAACAAGAAAACCTCTTTTCAACATGCAGTTACAATAATTAAGGTCAAGATGGAAAATAACGTGCTGGGTGTTCAATATCTGCTTAAACAACCCACTCCTTTCCCACCCAAGCCTGACTTTTACCTTGCAAACTCAATCTAAACACACACAGCACAAAACAATCCAGCACATCAGGACTCTTTTTGAGAATTACACTCATTTTAAAGATAGGGAAAAAATGATTTAAAATCTCTTCCAAATTCCAATCCTATCCAAGGTCTCTCGCTACTGATCTCGGGCCAGATGGACATGACTCAGGAGCCCTGACTCTTCCTGCTGCTCACGCTCCTCCATGCAAGCCCACAACCCATAACAGTGCTTGGTATCTATGAAATTAGCTTCAAACAAGTTAGCGTGGGACAAGCACCTTCCATCAATCCAGGAGCCAAACACAAGGTGGAGCCCTGCCCTAAGAGACCTGGGCAGCGAGGGCCCGAGACGCAGACAGGCTGATGACAAGTGGATGGCGCCTCCGATCTGGACGTCGCTAATGGAAAGGCAAGAAAAAGAGCCCTGCAGCCGGGCGAGAAAAGCACGGAAGATGAGAGAGGAGACAAGAATAACACTCCATCAAACATGTACATCCCTCAGTGCACGGAGACATTCCATTTCAACAGAGATTTCCACAGATACGGTGACAGCTGACAGCAGACAGATAACCGAAAGAGAGATCCCAATAAGTGCTGCTGTCACGGAGGTGGCGGCTGCGACTCGGTGACGAGGCCAGCAGTGCTCAAGGGCCACGCTTTTCCCTAGGAGATCAGACACCTTCGCYTTAAACAATTATACTCGTCTTCACTCTCTGCTGACAAACTAATATACAGGTAAATTGCCAGGAGTGAAACAAAATCATCCTTAAACGGCTCAAACACCTGGAAAAACGGACCCAGGGACAAAAGGGGAGCAGCTCTGCTTTGCTCCAGGAATCTGCAAGCTGGAGCAAATTCACAGAGTGCAATTCCCAAGCCATGGGAGTGATAAGAATGGGGTGGGAGGAATAACCAGGGGTTGGGCTGGGGGTCAGGAGACGCCTCGGGAATCCTCTCCATCACATTAAACCCTCTAATAACAGAAGGTGATAACAGGGAGCTAATCCTGTGAGAGTGGGCAGCACAAGAGGTTTTAACAGCACTGCTCAATGATGCTCCTCACCCCTGCAGGTCGGATTAGCGCCCCCAAACCTCTGCCTTGCCCACCTGGTCTCATCCTTTCCCTTGAACTCCCCTCCCAGCCACTTAATTCCTTCCACTTTGAACTCCGTTAGCACTCCAAATTAAAGGCACTAGTGATAGGATTAGCAGCTTAGTCTATCCGGCAATTATACAGTTATCTTAATTCTCTTTGTCCAGCCCTCTTTATCACCCTCTTTACCAGGACTTGATTTTAACTGGGACAAAGATAGGCATAAGGTACCACAGCACACGTTCTAGGAGTTGGTATAAGGGGATCCCAGCCCTAAGAGGAGACACAAGAAGAGCTACACACTAAAGAACAAGGACGAATCCTTAACAGGGATCATACTGAGGCTCCAGTTTGGGGCGTTATGGCTTCATCTGAAAGCCTTTCCCATGTCCACACTGTAAAACTGCTATTAGTAGCCTGCGCTGTCCAATGCTCCAGGTTGGCTAAAACCAACCTCAGTTTGGTTTTAACATCATGCCAGCACTTACTTGAAYAAGGGGTTCTTAGGCCTTTGTGGTTTCTTCTTTGCAAAGAAGGTTGCAAATTCCCTCCCGGAGCTGGCGTAGCTGAGCTGGGCAGATGGCTCCGAGGCCGCGCGCGTGTTCTTCATATCCAGGTACTCTGTCAGCAGCATCTGCAAACAGAAGGGAGAGGGAGGCAAAACTTGAAATAAAACAGTGTYGTCACACACCAAAAACATCAAGGAYTGTCATGCACTCTAGAGGGCTGAAACCTGGAAAAGTAATAAAAGATTCAAAGTTTGTAATTAGCACCGAAACCTAAGCTTTGCTTTCAGAAATTAGATCCTAGTGGCCTATGTGTCACCAACGAGGTAAAAACACTTGGCATGCTCCTCAACCAATTCACTCTGTCCCAAAACGCTGCTGGCACCGAGAGGATTCCTCATTCCTCCCAAAGATGGTCCTGCCCTCAACAGCAGCAACAAGGTAGTCGGTAGTTGGCTAGCCTTTATAGACTAAAGTCTTAAAAATTCAAAGGTTACCAATATTTCTAAGCTGAGCTAGTATAACTGATACCTTTAAAACAACTCCGCAGTGCAGTAACAGATTTCAAGTCATTTATTTATACCTCGAGAGACAACGAAACTAAAAAGAAACTCCTTAAAAAACAACTTTTGTTAACGTATTTAGAAATTCAACACTTATTCTCATAAAATCTTATCTCCGTGGACGCGACTGTTATTGTGTTCAACTCTAACAACGAGCTAGAATTCATCAGGGCTGTGCYGTAAACAGATTGCATGGGAATAAATATCTAAGCAAAGGAGACAACACCCCTAATTAGAAACAATTCAGGATGACTTGCAAAAAAATACAAACACAAAAYAACTTGATTTCAACTCCTAAATAGCCCTCAGTTAAAACTCTACCTGAGCCCAAGCTTTTTAAATGTGCCTTTATTGGTAAGAATCAAAACAACCACCATGCTAATTTTTAACAGTAATTTACCAATTACGTTTGTGTTCCCGTATTCGCATTTCGTCTCACCTACTCCAATTAACATCCCTAAAATCAAAGATAGTGGAAACCAGTTCAGATCTTGCTCTGCTGTCCCACAGTCAACACTTGCAGGGCTTCCTCAGAACAAGGTCATTACCTATAGGAGCAGGRGTGACCCATGATAATGTACGAGCAAGAGGGAGAGGTCCGATGGGAGGGCCCATTTGCCCTCCAATTGCAGCAAAATCCTTATGCTTTTTAAGTGACACTTAAAGGCTTAAAAGCTCACTARCTACTTGCCTGAAAAAAATACCCTGATGTTTTAATATCTCCTTAGTTTCCAAGACTCAGTGTTTCTGACACCCAGCGTCACAGACTCTGGGTTATTGTCCATGATGGCCCAAGCTGCTCTGCTCAGTCMTTCCATGGGATTTTAATAAGCATCCTAATTCAGCAGTTGGAGTAGGGGCCTGGCCACTTACTTATCAAAAGCTGCAGCAAGCTAGAACTTTAAAATCCACTTAAAAGAAAAGTCTAAGCAGGCATTTTTTCTGCCTATCAAAGCAAATAGGAGCTTTCCTTAACAGTAACGTAAAGGATTTCATGATTTGGTCCCATAACACTTTAGCAGTAGCTGCTCAGTCATCAATCAAAAACCTTGTTAGACATTAATCGCATGCACGTAGGGCAAGATTTATGAGTGACTGCAAAGCTTGCAGCATCCCATTCATCTCTAACGAGGCCTTTCGCCTTTCTGCTCAATGGTTGAATCCTGCCACCCATGTAGTACATTCACATCAACGTGAAGCCAAGYGAGCTGCACATAAAGCGAGAGCACAGAGCCCTCTTCACCCAAGCGCCTTTCGGGAAGGAAAATTAAATGTTTTATTAAAGAGGCAATATTAATGCATTTGGAGGCCTGACTAAATTCTGGGATTTGGAAAGGTCACATCAGCACGTGCAGTGTGGTTCCTATGTTGACCTGCTAAGGGCATAAACTGCAGCACCGACTCTCAGTGGGACAGGAGCAAACGGTGCCCGACCCGCAGGTCTCTGCTGTTGGCACTCACTGCGACTCTCCAATTCGCTCTCCTCATTTCTTGGCCGAGTCCCACGAGAAGCTGCGTGACTCACTGGGTCATCTCCTGCTCGAGTTTGACCTATGAGCGTAACAGGGACAATAAAACACGCCTGGCCACAGGGTGACAGCTCAATTCATTCGTTATTTCTGCCTCTTTGGAGGTGTGGAGAGACCGGGGCCTGAGCTCGGAAAATGCTCCATGCCATCAATTAAAAGCTGCTTCACGTCTCAGTTAAGATGGATGTTGTGGGGTGAATTGCTTGTTCCACTAGAAAAACAAGACTGTTCCAAAACTCTTCCTAAAATACTACCATTCTGCCACTAATTCTTTTTTTTTCAGACAATTCCACCTCAAGGTGGCTGATTAGAGCAGCAATAGGACCTTGAGAAAAACAGATATCTTAGCTAAGCAGGTCCCAAGACTTCTATGGCAAAAACAACCATCTGAATTTTGATACATTTTAAAGGAAGATAATTCACAAAATTCTTCTTACATGCAACAACCAAGAAGTGACAACTGAACACTTCAACACCGACATATCCCAACAAGAMCTTGGGAAGCTACTGAGCAGCAGCTACAAACAGCTCCAGAGCTGCATGAAAAAACGGATCTCTTTTTTTAAACCTGCCCAAAAAGCTGTCTGTTCCATAACGTTGATTTTCAGTGAATGTTCAGAGTTTGGGAGACTCCAAAACCTGGGAGAGGTTTTGAGGAGAGGAACCTGGACAGCAATAACCTCAGGCACTAGTACAGGTTAGGGGCTGACCTGCTGGGAAGCAGCTCCGTGGAAAGGGATCTGGGAGCCCTGGCTAATACCAAGTTCCCCATGAGGCAGCAATGGGCCTGATCAATATGTGTAAGCGCGCGAGGACTTAGGGACTTAGGGAGGAGGGGGCCAAACTCTTCTCAGTGGTGGCCACTGACAGGACAAGGGGCAATGGGTGCAAGTTGAACCCCAGGCAGTTCCATGTCCATGTGAGGAAGAACTTCTTTGGTGGGAGGGTGCCGGAGCCCTGGACCAGGCTGCCCAGAGAGGCTGTGGAGGCTCCTGCTCTGGAGACCTTCCAAACCCGCCTGGATGCCGCCCTGTGCCCCATGCTCTGGGTGTCCCTGCTGGAGCAGGGGGTTGGACTGGATGATCCCTAGAGGTCCCTTCCAACCTCAGCCATTCTGGGATTCTGTGGAAAGATGAGATGAAAACTAATCCAGCACCCAGACTGGCACAAGGGTAAACGGGATGACGCAGGCAATTACTGGCCTCCCAACTTTGCATCGATCTGMGACAAGAGAACAGATGATGGAAGACACTGTTAAGAAAGAATTAAACAATAACAACACAATTCATGTCCATCAAGATGGATTTACAGAAAACAGAYCCTGGCTAACTGGCATTTTTATGAGACAACAGATTTAGTTTTAAATAAATTGAGATGGACAGAGAGTTATATTTCCACACGCAAGACTCATACAGCATCTGGGAACGAATAATCCGCAGGCCAGTTGAAAGATCTCYGATACCCAACTAGAGTGCAAGTCCCAGAAATTAACTTTTTCCTTTTTGTCCTCTATATTTCAAGTGAAAGTCTAATCCAGATTTTTTCTCTCTCTTTTATTYATTAGAGATCTTTAATTTTCATCTTAACTTTGGTCCATCTTGTTTTTGAAACCACTAGTTAGTAAAGAAGCTTAATCAGAGAAGGCATAGGCATGTCTTGTTCCTGTCTTTATTCTGGGGGGAAAAAGGAGGAGAACATCAAATAACAAAAAGAATAGGCCATTAACATACAAAAATATTAATTTTGGGGGTAAACTGCCATCAARCAATTTCAGCACCACCTGGGAAAGATTTCTATGTTTAGGGGAAGAGAATGAAAGACAAAGCTGTGGGTCTACTGGATAAAGCAGCAGCTCCAAGAGATGGGACACACTGAAGGTAATTAATAGCAGAGAGTTTATCACTGTGGCAACAGAAATGAATTAACTAATGAAAAATGGTTAAATCTGGCAGGAGTGAAGTTTTCAGCCTTCCCACCCGGAAGGGTGGCTGAAACCTGGCACTCATAAACACAGAAAGAGGAGGCGAGAAGCAGCACGAGAGTTATTAAAAGGCTGGAAGGCAAGACTCGGAGCACAACACCAAGCAGTTGGCAGCTCGGTCTTATTAGCTTAGCAAAGAGGAGGCTTGGAGGTTATTAGATCAGGCCACAAGCCCATAACACTGCACAGGACTGATGAAAAAAGCCTTYKTTAATGAATTTATAAAAAAACCCCAAAGCTTGGGGAAAACTGAAGCTGGGGAGGCTTCGACTAGCAGTGAGGCCTGTGTTTGGAGAGCAGAATCATCCTCTCAAATCAAAGGGCACTGTGATTTCTCTCCCCATATCCCCATCAAGGATGGATGCCTTTCAGAAGGATGTGCCTTCGTTTCAAGAGGAATTAATCCAAGAAATGACCCTGGCTTGTTTTATGCAAGAGGTCAGGGAAGAAGATCACAACGGTTCCCCTTGGCCTTAGCATCTGTGACACTCCCCAAGCCCTTGCCATCCTGCTCTGGCTCTTGGATTGCTAGATGAAGGAACCACGGGCATCTAAAGCATCATTGCTTTGGATCCAAAGCATCTCCTTCCTTTACTGCTTCCCCCTAAACACGGAGCTGAAACCAGCTGTTGTCGATGCTGGCGCTGGGTAGAGGGCCTTGCACTGCAGGAAACGTCTCGTCCTGCCCTCCCTGAACAACTCTCATGGTCGAACAAAGGCAACTGTAAGTGAATGCTGAAAATACCTGGGATTCCAAGCAGGATCCACTAACGTGCCATGTGCTTCCTTCCATATATATGTGTGTGTATATATATATATTCCTTTATATAGAGTATAGAAAAAGAGAGACATCCTTCTTCTGACTCTGGAGACTGGAGGTAACTACTAGCAAAGTGCTAAAATAAGGCAAGGAAAGCAGTGCAATTCAGTGAGAGCCTGGTCTATAAGGAACTATCCCGCAATTTTCAGTATAAAGTTTCTTATTTAGAGCCTGCAGTAATCGCAAACTTTAACAAGAGGAGGTTAAATTGCATTTTATGACCACCAAGCTTTCTGCAAGAGTGGGGTTAAGTAATGAACTTGAGAACTGGSTCTAAATGTACCTATAGCACACGTGACAATGGACAAAGCAATATATGGTGATGAGAATAAAACACATTTTTTAATGCTGAATAACCAATCTTCATTACCCATTACATTAATTTAAGCAGAAGGCAATAATAAAACCCCTTGGAGAACTAATCCTCGCATGGCATTGCCCAGTTTATTCCTGTCGGAAGCACACTTTGGTTTTGTTTGCTTGTTTCATTTTGAGGGAAAAGTGAAACTAAACAGCAAAACCCACRGCACCATTTAGCTAAGGCTGCCCCGGCCACCACGTTCATTACCAATGCTAATCACCAATTAGTGCCACTGCATTGGTAGCTCTGGGGCTGCTCCTGTATCTCCTGGGAGGGAGGCGATGCGACGACCCCCCAAGTGCTCTAGAAAACACAACTCCTTGCAAGCTGCTTTACCCAACACGGCACCCGAGAGCTGCTCTGAGCACCAGCCAGCCCTCGTTTTCTTTTCCTAGGCCCCACGCAAGCTGCCCCAACAGCTTTCGTGTCCCACCAAGGCAGCTCCTCTAAGGGTTGTCTTCAGTTTACCAACACAGGAAGTTTTATGATGCCTTCACTCAACTAAGTTCTCTTCCCTTTGCAAAAGGGAGATAATCTTTTTTTTTCTCCCCAGTTTTCCTTGTGCTTTTATTTATTTTAGTGGAAGAGGGACAAATATTGAYGGTAAATTTATTTAAGCCGCAAAGAGTCGACTCGAGTAACTGGCTCACATAAAACAAACGGATGGCGTTTAATTTTCTCCTGACACATCCCCACTCTGCAAATAGAGATTATGCTAAAAGCAATGGCTGGAGCATCACGGCTGCTTCCTGCCCTTGGTGTCAGCCCTCAGCCTCAGGGCAGAATCACGGGGGTTGTGGCTCTGTTGGGGGTGTCGCTCAGGATTCTTCACCTCCTCGGACAAAACGTACAATTCTTAGGTACAGCGAAGGTGAGGTTGCCTCTGCAAGACTACAGCAGCACCCGCTGAAATAACCTGGGGGGKTTGGGCTTAATATTACACACGGCTCAGCTGAAAAAAAACATCAGTTTTGGCAATTAAACTCAGTTGGACTCTGCACAGTAACTTTTATCTCCTAGGACTGCTAGCAAACTATATCTCTCTATGTATGCATATAGACATAGATATATTTATATCCTTGCTCTGCAGCTATACATCCAGCTATATCTATATACCACATTCAAACAAAAACCCACCCTCCTGCAGCCCCTGCCCAGCCTCGTGGTGCAAAGAGGCAATTTGGGGGCAGGCGCCCAATGCAYGGAGCCAATCCCAACTCACGGCCCGTGGGCATCTACGTGGAGCAGGCACGAGCAGAGGAGGAGGGAACACGACGTGTCGATACCAGCTGTGTTAACTCGAGCACAGAACAGCACACTTCATGTATTTGGGGCCGTCGACTAATTGCTTCAGACATCCTGCTACAGCGGAGCCGGTAACAGTAGCGTGCCCTCGGTCTTCATTAAATGCCAGCTCTTAATAACAGCCTCCAAAAGGGCTTTAATTGCATTTACTCGCAGCTCCTGAACTTTAAAAGTTGTTAATCAGATTTCTATGTAAATGGAACGACGATTAAAGGTTAAGTACAGGTTTCTGAAATTTCTGCAGTCGAAGACGGATTGCCCTTAACAGGAAAGAGAAACTACCAGACTTGACAGGAACTAAACATCTTAATTAAATACTCAGAAGTACAGTACTTATTTCGGCGTGAAGTTCTATCTTCAAATGTCAAACTTAATCAGGCACTCGACAAAAAGGTGCAATATCCCCCCGGCGCCGGGCAGCGAAAAACGCCTGCGGAGTCTCCACGGCATTAACACCCGGACRGAAGGAACATCTCCCACATCCTCCGCGGGCCCCAAAACTCCAAGTTTGATGGCTCTAAACCTGCCAAGGCTGGTCCAGGGGTGGGATACCTTCCTCTGCAACACGTTGACCTCCCTCTCACAGCTCTGCATCCCGCGGACCCAAAACAGGCTGCACTGCAGCAAGCGGTAGACCTAAGGGGGAACCAAAAGATACTTTGTGCCAAAATTTTACAAAATAAGAAATATCTCAATTTAATTCTAATTCTAGTGAGCAGGTCTAGCGACCACCCGACCTGGAGGCTGAAGAAGGAGCCTCAGGACAAGAGATGTTTGGCACTAGAGCGCTTAATTGGACAGTGGGTGGCAGAGTCAGTGGATGAGCTGCCACAAGGATGGACCCAAGTAATTCCTGGACACAATAACTTGAGCCTAGCACAAGCCAACTAGCACATATCTTGACACCCTATCATAAATGGCCATTCATAAAGACCAAAGACTAGGAGGATCTGAATAAAGGTACAACTAGACACCAAACTGCACTCCTGATAGAATTAACCCTTAAAAGGGGAGATTAGGGTTGAAGCTCTTTTCTAGCATCTACCCTGAACCCTAGAAGAAAATACTTTTCCAGTAAGCTAGACAATAGTCAACGTAACCACCAGTTCACTAGAATAACGCTGCATAGGATAGAAAACTCAGGCACAAAAGTACAGCCACAGGGGCAAATGAAAGAAATTTAGCAATGGAAACTGCAGAGACAGACCCTGCCTTTAAGCACCATAAGACAAGGGGAAAGGGATGATGCAGGGAACAAGTTCAAGCGTGTAGCAGAGCTGGGCAGATACCTGTTGCTCCATCTTCTATCAGTCCAACTAAACACTTGGTCTCTGTGACTTGAGAAAAGGAGGGAGAGAAGGAAACTTCCCCCCACCTCTGCCTAATGCCCAGCTGGAACAGGAGCTGTTACAGTGATTTACCCACTAGGGCTGCGAATCTGGAGGAGTTAAGGAGGATTAAGGAAAGTTTAAAAAGCAAATCTGCTACAGCAAAACCTAGAATTGTCGCTCTGCTATTCATAAATGGCTTAARCAGATGTAGCAGAAGCGGCTATGAAGCTGCCTCCAGTATGAATTTACAAAACRTGTAAATCAGCAGCTTCTTCCAATCTTCTAGCCTTTGCCAAAATTAAGTTGAAATTAAGACCTTATCGCTTTATAGATGGTGTTAGTAACAAGGTGGAGTATCAAAGCAGCTCTGTACAACAAGCACCACGCTACCAAAACCCCCTTCCCCGATGTCTTAAATACAGGCGAGCGTCTCCTAATCGCTCAGCTCCTGCAAGACCCCCCTCTCCATGAATTTCTGCCCGCAGCCCAGATGTGAAGCAGCCCCTAGAATTAGTCRTGTGAAAGGTCTGCACAAAAGAACAGCTAAAGAGCAGGGACAGCAAACGGAGGCTTTGGCAGGCTCAGGTCTAGGGCCGTTCCAGGTGATGAAAGGGCACGGTCCCCTTTGACACGAGCCCAGCAGCCACCGTTTCACACCCAGCCGCTGGCACCTTTGAAGGACATCAGAACCAGAGACCCTCTTTGTCAGCCTTACAATAAGYCCAATTTTCCATCCCAGCCCCGTGCTGGGGTTTCCCTCGTTTGGAGGCTCGGTCACAAAGTGCCCCTCAACTCAGTCTAGGAAACAGAGTTCATTTTTGTGAAGCTGCAGGGTCTTRGAAGTTACTACTGATATACTGATGCCAGAGGGGGGAGCTCATGGCATAGAGAAGATTCCCATTTTCAAGGTTTGGGGGGAAAATGAGCAAAAAAGGAAACTGCACAAAGCAATTGCACAAAGTGCACGAGCCTTTCCTTCCTTTTCAGGCACTCTTGGGGATCGCTATCCCCCTGCCTTGCCTTGTCTGCTGCTCCAMACAAGGCACAGCACAAGCCACCAAAACCCAGCGTCCCACAGACAACAACGCTCCCGAGCGTGTCCCACTATGGGAGATACCTGAATGTCCTTCTGCATGGGGGTACCATTCCCTGCTCCCTTTGTCACCTCAAACTAAGCAGCAACGCTCGCATCTAATGACACCAGGGGCTGTGCAGTGGCATGAGGAAAAACACCAGTGCTCGACCCAGAGCTTTACTTATAAAGCACTTCTCGGCCCACAGTGCACCTGCACCCTGTTGAAATGCATTTGATTGGGMAAGTATTTATCTGAGATAAAGCATTTTAGGTAAGTTTGCTCCAGCGAGACCTGCAAGCCTCGCTCTTGTTCACTCGGAAAAGTCTAAGTGCTCCCGGAGTCCCTTGGTGGCTTCTGATGTCCAGTCCACCCAAGCGGCAAGCGTGGCATCGTTGCCATCAGGAAAAACCTTCCCGCAGGTTGCCAAAGGGAAGGGCAAATGCAACAGCAGCAGGAATCCATTTTAAAGCTAAAAAAAAAAAAAACCAAAAAAAAAGAAAAACTTCTGCATTCTTATATTCCCTAAAGCAAACAATAAACTGGTATTTTTGCTCAGGAAGAACCTCCCAACTACAATCATGACATCTTTGTCCAGCCTTTTTCTTACAGAAACAGCTCTGCAAAAGTCCTCTCACTTCTTGGGAGTCGGGGCACCCAGAGCAGGAAACCTGGAGCCTGCTCCTTGCTGCTGCAGTTGCAGCTTTCACCGCTATCCTAAGGGTAGTATCCGACCCTTGTGTTTTAATGAACTTCCTTAAGGTGCAATTGTGCAACAGAGCAGGGGGATTTGTTTGTTTATGTTGAAAACAGAAAGAGAAATCAGTGCAAAAACTCCCTTGTCGGGAGGGTTGGATTGCTGATCCAAGGTCCAGCTTGGGCTCTAGGACCACTCACGCTCCTGGTGCGCGGAGCGATTTGAGAAACACAGAGGGATTGGCACAGAGGAAACCGGATCAAAAGCTCTGATATCCGGGAAGGCAGAGGGGGTTTGTGGAGGATCTCAGTCCCTAGAAAAGCCCCCAGCTTCACTCTTGTCACCACCATGAGCTCCCGTTCGAGCAGAAGTTGCAGCAACCCACGAGAAAGTGGCAGGTTAATGCCACAGGGTGGAGCCCGGAGGAAGCAGACGGYGGCACCGACCCAGCAGCGCTGCCCTTTCAGCATCAGCTTCCTCGGAGGAAAGGCAGCCCCTTGGCAGCAAATCCCACCTTGTTGGGTTTCCAAAGCACTATAGGAACGCACCGCTGTCGAATTGAGCCCTGCTTGAGAGSACTACCCGGCACCGCAAGCTCCTCAGCATAGACACAAAAACCCAACAGGTCCCAGGCGCCGCAGAGAACCAAGTCTGTGGTGCGAGTTACACGACAGCTCATTAAAMATATATGCATATTAAAAAAATAAAGCATTGAATGGTGTCTAACCATGGGCAAGAGCTGTTAAGAAATGATGGTAGAAACAAAGAGACAGCCCCCGTGTTAGCTCGTCTGCATTTCAGATAATTACTTGGGGGGGGTTATTTTTAAGACGTTTGCGACTCACGAGGGAGTCTGAAAATTTACTGTCTTCTGCGATCTAATAATGCTGGCAGCTATGAGAGTTACCTGGGYTTTGATGTGTGACACCAATCTATCTTCAATGGCTAAGGAAGCTGATACTTGAAAGTGCTCTCCCTCCCCTTTCTACTGCAGGCAGCTTCCGGGGAGCAGAATTTATCAAATAAGTAAAAAATAAATAAAAATGGGAAAAAAAAAAAAGAAACAGGCCACAGAAATTGATAGAAATGAGAGAAAAGGATGGAAAGAGAAAGCTGAAGAACTTGCTTGGGTGTTACAGCGCTCAACTGGATGATGTGCCAAGGAAATGTTGTAATTGTGAGTGATAAAAAGGGTGGCCTAGAAGCCACACAGGATGGAAATGAGCTCTTGGACGAGGAATCCAAGAGACCAGGGGGTGTTTTTCATTTAACCATCCCACCTTCCTCCACCTCCCTCTCTACCACTTCCTTTGCCTCAACCCACGGCCAACAGACGGACACGCTTTTGGCCAAGTAGCTGCTCTGTGGTGGGACAGGTGGGCTTGGATCTTCGCTGGAGCCTCTCAGTACTACTAAGTACCACCAAAACCAGCCTTGAGGAGAGAACACCTTAACTGTGGCCTTGGGGAACAGCAAAAAGGCCAGGAGGAGCCAAGCCTGGAGCAAGGAGGGTGCAGGAGAAGCAAGAAAAAGCAACAGGAACGTCTTCAAAACCCATCRCGCACTTCAACAACCCACAGCCCTACAAATCACTGTCACCGAGGAGCCAGCAGCTCCCRAGTGCTTCCTTATTCCTTTCCATTAGTCTGCTGCTTTTCCCCCGATCCTATCAGTCACAGACAGAAGACTAATAYATACCTTTATTTTGCCAAAGTTTAAATGCATCACAGCCCAAGTGTAAATAATTTATAATCAAGAAGAGGCTGGKGCAGAGCTGTGAGGAGGATAAAGCTTTTAACGGAAGATGCAGCTCTGCTCACATCCATGTAAACAAATTGTTTGCTGCTGTAAAATGAGGATTTCACAAGGAAAATACCCCCCCCTCCTTCAGATTCCCTTGATTTTAATACTGGTCCTTCAACCAAAAGCTCATTACTAATCCAATTTTAATGTCACTTGAAGTCTTACAAATAAGGAGACCACACAGGGAGCTGATGATTGTAATTCTGGCACTTAACTCAGAAGTGTGAAGTTAAATGCACCGCACACCCTTCCCCCTTGCTTTAATTCTCCATTCGACTTCAACATCTTGTTCTGCTAAACCTCAACCTGCAAGGCAGGGTTCAGAACTGAAGCAAAACGGGAACTGGCAATGCTTGGATATCCAGCGGGCTGGTGGATGGGCTCTCCAGCATTTCATCCATCCCTCTCAATGGCAGGGCAATAATCCCAGTGCCTTCCCTGGAACCATGGAAAACAGCCTTGGGAAAGACGTCTGGAGACCACCTACTCTATCCCCATACCCTAAAGAATCAGTTTTGTTCATGTCTGACAGATGTTTGGGAGTTTTAGGGCACTCTAAGTGACATGTAATATTCCTAAATCATCCACTGCCTCCATACAATGGCCACTAGATTAGACATTAACACAAGGAACATTTATATCTCCCTTGACAGTCTTTAAATCCAGTGCTACCTTCTCATGTCCTGAAAACCAGATGATCCCCCTCCTTTTTCCAATGTTCTTGTTGAACTGAAGAGGCACAGCTCTCCCCACGCCTTGTGTCTTCACATTTCTACATAAACGGGTTATTCCATTTTCCCCTTAAGTCATTTCTTCTTGAACTGTCTCCAGTTGCTCAGCTTCTTCCTTGAGAAGCCACTGGCCAAACAGGACTTGGTCTGAACTCTCTTCAACAATGACCACAGCAGGATTTTCTTCCAACTGTCCACCCAGGTCATGTCCCTCTCGCACTCAACAGTGCAATGCTTGGCCCTTATGCTGTTTGTGACCCACTGAATCCCCCAAGTCCTTTTCTGGAAGATGACACATGGCCAATCATTCACTTTGGACACCTGCAGGCAACCAAGTTTGCAATTGCGCCTGTTCTTTTAACTTTAGTTTAGCAACACATTACAGATGAATCACATCTAACCATGTCTCCCAAAATACTGGTAAGCCCCTCCTTCCATCCTGACATTTAATGATCCGCTAGTGCATTAAGCCATTAACAAAACTACTGAAGACTCCCAAAGCTGAGAGAACACTTGAAGAAGCCATTAGATGAATCGTGTAGTAACGGAGCCTTCATCACTCCTCACTTGCCAACCAGTTGTTCCTCCCCCTCATTATAGTTCTATTTACGTCACCATTCCCCAAGCTGGTTATGAGAAAAAGCCTACGAGATGGCAGCAGAAGGACATGGGCCACCCACGGCTTCTCCCTCCTCCGCAAGCCCTGCTTGCGGCTTGTAGAAGGAAATTAAATCAGCTTATGCTTGACACACAGCAAGAGCAACTCATCCTCTTGTGGTAATGTGTTGTGGTTAACCCAAAGTTGCAGGAACATTAATGAAGGTGACCCAAGGAAGAGGGAAAACAGAAACAAACAMAMMCAAACCCCACATCTCCTCCAAAGTCCCCTGTRGGAATTCAGCAGGGTTCTTAAYGGAGATGGGAGACTGGAGAAGAGCCTGTGACAGAGCCCGGCAAGATCCTTGGTAGGACCTGGGGGACGTCACTGTTGCAGGAGAACCAGAGGTGCAGACAACATATAATTAAGAAAAAGTGAGGTGAAGAGAAGAAACACATTGAAAARAAATAGATCAATGATTTTGAGCAGCACGGCATGTTTTCAAGCCATAAAACAACACCCACCTTTAAAGTACTGAASTCTAGAAAGAGTGGTCCCATACTTGCTTTGATTTTTACCTGCAATTCTTGCAATTTGCATCTGAGGCACCTCACCTTCAGCAGTCTGTCAACAACCGAGTGTACTCCTACATTTCTAGGCCAATACAGAACTCGCTTCTTTTCCTGCTACCTAACAGATGGTGTGTGAGAAGCCCGGCTTACTATGACACTGGCTCCTCTCACGGCTGATTCATCTCATGCATATCACAAAACAGAAACTCTGGCTGATGCTTTCTGTGTGCTGAGGTCATTCACCGCAGCACTCGGCTCTGTGCTTCGCCGTACATTTATTATCAGACAAGTCTTTTGCTCGGAGGCASCACTACCTGGCAAGGTGTCTTCACCAAAGACGTAGAAGGCTCTAAAGCTCAACTTTTATCTGTCAGTCAACCGTGGCTTAGCAAGGGGCTCGTGGTTTTAGGGAATGAAACACAGACAACACAAAAAACATAGTTCTCACTCACTTGGGCAGTCACGCTAGACAGCAAATCCAAACTGAAATTTTTTCAGCTTTCACTACAATACACTGCATATTTCAGTGCCTTTTTTTTAGTCCTTTACCTCCCTTTTTCATATTTGTTCATTCTTCTTCCTGCTGTGACAGTCCAGATTCAGGCTGGCCACTTCTGTCAAACTTAATTCAGCATTAACCTTCCAGAATTAAGATTATGAAGGGTGCAATACTCCCCTCTCCTTGCTGAAAATCAACTTATCTTTATTCAAGTCAAGTCTGTCAAGTGGTATTAAAGAAGGTATGTGCAAAACTAACATTAAAAATGAGTCAGTCATTAAGTTACAGCTCTGGCAACGCTGGGTTTCGCTGCATTTTCTCCTATAGACRTATCCAATTTTTCACTCCAGTATTGATTCCTCAAGACTCAAATGTATTTATGGTRCTGAAGAGGGATGGATAGTAAGGAGAGAGATAATACACAGACTCAAATGAAATTCCGCACAAGTAGAAAATGGAGCCCACTTAGTGGTAGGGAGAAGCATTTAGGGAGAAGCATCTTAAAAATAAGGCTGTAATTTCTCTTTTTATTTTATTTTAATATTTATCAGGTAGAGGTAGGTAAGTTACATTAATTTGTTTAATTTGCCCTTGGTATGCCTGTTGCAAACCAGGTCTGTTACAACCTATGTATGACCCAACATCTAGCCAAGCGCCCAAGTTCCTCAGGATGTTTTTAACCCATAATGAACGATGATGATCAGGGACCTTTGCAAAGCGAGCTCTGATTCAAGCAACAAATTGCTCAGTTTAATTGTAGCTGCATGTAAATCTTACTACGTTTTAACTGTCTTTTATTTCCTGCCTCTTAACTGCATTAGAAGCCCCTGTTTCATGAAACCAGAGCAGGAAAAAACAGGAGCTGCTGCCTACCCTTCCTATCCCACCCACTATTTTATCTTGTTATTTCTTATTTATTTTCTCCCTAGGGTAAACAAACTTGTTTTTTAAAAAATCTTTCTTCATGTAGAAATTTGTATGAGAGCTGCGATTGCCTCTGCCCTTCTCCTAATCCCTTCTAGTTCTGCAAATATCCTTTAGGATGAACACAGACTATTCAGGGCAGACTACTACTGATGCGGCTTGCAGCATTGATTTCTACAAAGCCAATATCACATTTAATTTGCTATGCCCTCCTTCTACACCCAGCATCTTGTTAGTTTTGAGCACAGTTTGCACCTTACGAGCAGGCTGCAACTGAGTTCTCTAAAATAACACCCACTTTCCTGTCTGGCTCATTTAAAAGCAAGGAAGCTGAACAAATAATTTTATTTTACCCTTCAATACATGTTGCTAGCTTGTTTAGGTGTCTTTCAAGTTCAGCCTCTGCTTATCCCAACTAACCTGTAAGATTCGCTGTCCTCATACACAGAGCTCTTTGAAGACCACTAACAAGCAGGATAACTACAAGGCTTAGCAGAAACACAGATTTTTTCATGATGATCATTTCTCCCTGGTTATTACTGCTCTTTTTTTTTTCTGGCATCTCATTGACTTCACACTTTTCCTCCCTATGAGGAAGTCTCAAGACACCCTGCCTTTGAACTCCAATTAGTGACAAAGTTCTGTCTAAAGCCTCTGCACTGATTATCAGCAGTTAGGTGCCTCTCCCACCTTATCAAAAGCAGCAACTGGTTTCAGAAAAATCACTTAGTTTCTCAGGAGAGTTTCTCAAGTAATAGGACTATTTCACCATTTGAAGTCTAGTCTGACTCGTCCACTTAACCAAATAAAACAATCAGAGGGCGTAGGCTCCAATACATTTCTTAAAATGTGCTGGTTTCTGATTTTTTTTTCTCCCCAAAATACACTCTATTTCTGTTCCTTGATCCAACAACTAGTAAAACATGCTAATACATTTAGTAAAATATTTTTGTCTCTTTATGTGATCCTCCCTACTCAATTTTTATCTCACTAGACAGAAATTCTTTAAATAAAGGCATGTTCCTCCACCTCCTACAAAAAGTCTGTCTATCGTGGAGCGTCTGCAAACAGCTTTGCACATTTCCATTGACATTTGCCACTGCACCACCTTGGCATACTGCACCCTCTAACTTGGTTTTCTCCATCACAAGGAATCCAACCACCTAATTTTTTATTTGATTTAGTCTTATTTGGTACCTATTTTTCATTCAGCTGCTTGGGCTTTATTTTTGTGTAATTTCACCCGCCATCCTTCCTGCAAAATGTTGTTGTTTGCCAGTGATTTGTACACTGAAGGAGACTCTGCAGCAGCAAACGTTTACTTTACTACTGAAGGCAAATATTTGCCTTCTATCGCTATCCAATATTGAAAGGGATAAGAAAATACATCTTGAATTAACTCTGACAGTCAGATGCATCCATACGGTCCGCAGTTCATCTGCTTCCGTGACTAAAGCCTCATGACCTATTCTAGACACTTTCATTTGTAAAAATATAAAAAGGCATTAGAATTTGCCATTTTTTCACTACCTTTAAGACTGTATATTTAATTTATATTTACTGAAAGGGCTCATTATTCATTTTTCTTTAAATAAAAACCTCATTCTTCCTTCTCTCTTTCAAAAATAATAAGCACAGAAAATACCTTCAGTCTCTGCTCTTAATTTGCTAGGTCACTGAGCAGCCTCGTCTCAGATGCTCTTCCAAAGAAGATGTCTTCTGCTTTCTTTAATTGCTACTTACATTCTGCAGCATTTTTTCTTCTGCAAAATGTTTCCTTTCAATCAAACTGCCACCACCCGTACCATGCTCCAAGTCAGCTTTTTAAGTTGAGAACTTCTGATGTGCTGCAGAAATGAATGTCATAAAAACTCAATAACCTCTGGGTTAAAAAAACCTTCCATTCTGGGGAGAGAACCCTCTAGTTTGGAGTTTCTACTTTTACTTTAAACTTTTTCACTTTTTTTTCTGCTTTTTTCTTTTTAATTGAACTCTTGTTCAACAACATGGGTGTTTCTCCTCCAAGGCCTTGTCTGTTCTCCTTGGGCTTCAAGCTGCACTTTGATTTCGGGGAGATTTATTCAGTGGAACAAGAGCTCAATCCCTTGGGAACCTGGAGGAGGATAACACGAGAACACACAGCACAACTTGGAGCAATGAGATGCCCCTGTCTTAAAACTCACCTCCCCATTTTCGCCGCATACTAATATCCGTAAAGCTGAAAGCCAAGGAGAAAATGATGTTATCCCTTCGCAGATGGGAAGAACACAGCACCGACACAGGTGCCTGCCTCCATCGGCATTCCCAACCTTTCACTTCTGGAGGGGTAACGTTTTTAATCCCCAACATGACAGATTTTGTTAAATGGATAATGAACTGTTATCCACGCATCACACTGCCTAAGTCAGCAAACAGCAGAATACAAATGACAACCTTATTTGTTGTCCCCAAATCCAGACAAGTGACAGGGACCTTCAATAAGCACACAAAACTCCCTCAAGCTGTCCTGAATTGTGGAGATTCTGGGTGATTTCCCTGCAAAATGCACAGAAATGTATTTCCATCATCTTCTGGAAGAGGTTTCCTCTTAGTTTATTACAAAAATAGTGACTTTGCCCTGCAAGGTGCTGGGCAGCCTGGCCCCAAGCCAGCAAAGCACTTAGGCACCAGCATGGCTCTAACCACGTGGGGAGTCCTGCTCGAGCCATACGTTTAATTGCTTCTCTGGACCAGGGCCAAGCACTCAGCTCACGCTGGACCAGGACCTCTGTGACGACACCGGCCTCTCCAGCCGTGGAGCATCCTCCAAGGCTGTGCCCAACTGCTGCTCASTCCCTCTGAACACCCCATAATGATGGGTAATTTCGACATTATTAGCTCTGTGCCGTGAATGATGCATTTAACCAGAACATATTCAAGTTTTGATGTGAATTGTGGTGCGAATGCATTCAAATTATGTCATGGAATAGATTAATCACTTAGCAATCCAGACCTAGAAGATCAATATTCCTTAATAAATATCCATCCACATCACAACGTTCTCCCTAGAGTGCAAGGTGGCTTTCACTGAGAAGACAAYGACCAAGTTACAAATAATGAGTTCTCTGAATATTTTGCTTTCTGTGAAGAGTTGGTAGAGCACATCTACCTCAGAAAATTAAATATATTTTTATGTTTTTAAAGTATTTTTCTGATTAAAAAATYGTTCTTTATATATTGCTGAAAACAAAGCCTTTAAATAAGAAAGGAATGCACAAATTGACCTTAATAAATTGGCAACTCAGTAAACAAGAATATCAAACCTCTTCAAATCTTATTACAGAAAAGATTTTAAATGGTCCCCTARAACTTCAGAAGCACAAAACCTTCCCTGACCAAATTACTTTCAATTCTTCATAACCATGTTCTGAAAAAAAAATCATCATCATCACCACGGAAAATCGATAGGAAACCTTCCAGAAAATAATGCAGAAGTAAGGAAGATCAAAAGAGTTCTGCTCAGAAAGACAGGAGTTTGGGGAACAAAGAAAAGCAAACAACAAAATAGCTACTAAACAGACTGCATCCACCTGACGCTCAAAAACAAAATGGCAATTTGTTTTATCAACCAGACCATAAGACAATAATGATCTGAAAAGACATCGATTCTCCAAAAGAAAACCAAGGGTCTACCTAAATAAAATACTGGTGAATGCAAATACCAAATACAACAGTTGTTAGAGCGCTCAGTTTAGCACATATTTTAAGGTAAACTACCCACCCGACTTCAAACAAGCAGCTTGTCCAAGGCTGCATCTCTACCTGCCGCTGCAGGTCCCATGTCAGGCAAGAAGAGTCTAAAACCATCGATTAACCCATGGAATAACCGGGCCATTTACAGAGCTTCTGTCTGAGATTTCAACAGAAGATACTCTGAGTCTGTAAGAGAGCGAGCACTACAGCACAAATGGACTTGCAGTGAGTGGGAAGAAGTCATCAGATGCGGAGGGGAGAAGGAGGCAGGTGAGGAAGAGAAGGGAGTCTCAATGCCGAAGGCTCCTTGCAAGTCAGTGCAACCAACTGGGGCAATGGGAGCATCCTGATGGAGATCAAGAGCAGAGTCAGCTCAGCTGAGAAGAAACTAAAATCTTGGGCTTAATTTTGTCAGATGGGATAGTCAGGATGCCATTAATTAATGAACCGCTACTGAGACTATAAAAAAAATAACACAAGCTTTATCAAACCGCTGCTGAGGTTTGATAATACTTGGTGGAAGTCTCTTCAGAATCATTAACTCGGCTTGATTCTGCTCGCCCAGCACTTACCTATGCAAGGTCTCCCAGGCAGCCCRGTCAGGCAGCCGAATTATGCGGGTGCATAAATGCTGCTCTCATCAAGATCTCACTGAGGTGCTGCTACCGTTTGGTTTTATTTTGCAAACAGGGACATCAGAACCAGAAGTTTTAGTAAGCCAGCAGAGGAATTCAGTCATGGCCCCACACATCTAAGAAAGCGTCACACCCACAATGATCCATCGTCTTCCTTGCCCCATCTTTCCCCCTCACCTGGCATCATACAGACACAATYCCCCCTAAAGCTGCAATTCTGCCCTCACAACAGTATCTTTAAATACCCTATGCACCCTCAAGAAGTCTCACCTTYTCAATATCTTTGCCAGGACTATTCRGAAAAGATAAAGCTTCAGCAAGTGGAAAGCAGGGATACAAGGTGACAGGAAAGCTGATGGAGTGAAAAAACCCTCTCCATACTGAAAGGAATGGGAAAACAGAGCAGAGCAGCACTTCAAATGGCTTGTTGTCCACAAGACAGCAGCAGTTTCATAACATTCTTCAAAACCCCTTGCCTTTCCACTCCCCTCTGATTAGGGAGGGTTTGCCACTTAAAATCAGGATTATAACTGTATTTCCATTAAACTGCCTCTCTGCATTTAAAGTTGGAAGAGTTGCAAACAGTACCACATCTATGTGATTAAACCGTGCTGCGATACAGAGGAGCAGCAGGTTATTCTAAGATTAAAAATAATAACACAAAGAGGCCCCACTTAAATACCACCCACTCCCCTGTCCTTGCCTTGCCAAAGACACACATGGTTGCACATAACTTAGGCAGTTTGCCCCAAGTTTAAAGCACTTTTGCACAGTAGGTGACTATGCAGATTAAAAACAAAGAGGTTATTTTGGTATTGGTAAATTAGGGCTTCTTGGGAAAACCAGCTTGAGCAATACGTGAATCTGCTCACCTAATGTAGRCTCTGGACGGTCTATTTTACAGCGYGGTTGATGCTATAAGGGGCCATTCAATGGTTCTTTATATTTAGCTTCTTTTCAAATTTGAGTTCTTGTTTTCCTGTTCCCCAGGCAAGGAAAAAAAAATAGGATTTAATATGCAAAAAGGACGGAGCCAAACTCTTCTTGGGGTGGTCAGCAACAGAACATGGGGTAATGGGTACAAACTGACACCCAGGCAGCTCCACATCCATATGRGGAAGGACTTCTTTGCTGTGAGGGTGACAGAGCCCTGGAACAGGCTTYACAGAAGCCTTGATCTTTAAAGAAGTTGTTAATTACACAGCTCCCTGTAAAGGCRTGAGAGAGGAATGTCTACGACCACCTTCAGCCTGAACCCTTGGCCTTAAAAAGACACTYGTGGCAGATACAACAGGCCAAGAGAGACCTCTGCAATGGCACGACGCAGGTTTCTGACCTTGGAGATAAGTCTCATAATCTCCTCTGCATCTGCACCTGCAGATCCCCTCACTTGGGTATTTGATGTTTGGATTTTCGTTGAAATGACTTTGCAGGGAATGTCAATACGCGCTTAGGTGGACTGTAAGAACCAGGAAATCGTTCTGCTTCTGCTGGTGTTGCAGAGGACACTTAAGCCTGTCAAAACAAACTTTCAGATTAATACCTAACTAGTTTTCAGAGACTGCTGTATATATAAGTACAAGGAATATAGGCATAATGGTAAATGCGAAGCCTAAGTAACAAAGACGGTTTTTCAAACTCAATCTCTCAGGAATATAAAGCCAAAGAACATTTTGCCATGAGAATAGTTGCTAACAAAGGAGGTCAGGAATAAAAGAAGAAGCCTCCAACTTGCCTTATACAACTGCAACAACATGGAGTTTAAAGGAATCACATTGATGGTTGTAAGTAAGGAAGGACTTGATTGTAAGGCACGRTACTGATTTCCACAAACCCCATCTCTCAGCCTAAGTTTACTAAGACGTAGTAAAGCAACACTTGCCTAGAGATAGGGAAGCTTTATTCATCCTTCCAAATATCTCCAAGACTTTAAGATTTAAAGATCACAAATCAGTAATTTTAAAAAGCACAAAGAAAATCAGAGAGGATTTTTTAATTGCTGCGTGCTGACTAATTGTTGATCTAACAGCCATTTCTCAACCCAGATCAAGCACAAAGTCAGCCAGAGAAGTCTTTCCCTTCAAAATTGCTCCCCAAAACAAAGCTGAACCAGAAGAACTATAAAACTCAGACTGCAACATGATGTTTTCCAGGCCCTTATCAACAGCAGAACCAAAGTCTGGTTGTGCAGTGAGGATTATTTTCATAATGGTATTGTTGATGCATGCGTCCCATTCCCTTTAATGTTCTCAAAATAACTAATAAGTATGTTTGCACAGAAAACAAATGAAGAGATGACCTGAAATGTATTTATGAACCTACTACCTCATAAAAACGGTTGTAGAGTGATGAAGAACTGAAAGGTGAGAGAAAATGGGAAGATCCCAGCATAGATAATGTAGAGAAAAATGCCCAAGAAACACAGTTCCTTAAAATTCTGCCAGTCCCCTTGGAAAAGGAGATGTCCTTTACAAAGTATCTAATTGAATTCACCTCGCAGCACAGAGGAAAAAGCTGGTGCTTCTAAAGTAAGAATACGGGTAACTTGAAACTAAAGCACAAAAATTATAGCACTGCTGGTCCTTGCAAAATACTGAAGAGCTTTGAGCAACGCGGGTTTCAGGAGCAGGTATCACATACCTGAAGCTACGCTACTGCCTTCCACAGATGGGACTGGAGCATTCAGAGACATCTCAGACTTCATGCTGCAGACAAACTCAAGGACAACCTTGCTAGTTAAATCACTAGCTAAATACAAGTACCCAAATCTATGAAGGGGGAGCCAGTCGCAGTACTTGTTTGGATTGCAGTTTTCCTAGCAGTGTTGATCATGCAGTCCTCACCTCCACACACCTTTGGTAATATCTTACTTTTTCCACCATTAGGACGAAGGTGGGTTCGAAAGGAAAGACATCATCATGAATTAGGGCACTTCATCCAGAGAGGTTAGTGTGGAGGAATGACTCAGAGGCCCCATCATTTATCACTTTGGCAGGTAATGTGGCTGCAAAACRGAGTGTCTCCAATCAGGCATCAGACATGGGAGACAATGATAAAGCTACATGGAAGGGTACAGCAACCCGTTGCAATACAGTGAGATCATCTTTTTTGGCATCCTAGCTAATCTTGTGTAAATCTACCTGTTCATTTCGTTGCCCTTTGCGAGCAAAAAGGGAAATATTTTGGATATTTTGCTGAAGGAATCCTCTGATTTATCTATTTACCACCCTGCTGGGAGGTTTAACTGACTTGGATTATTCTGCTTTTCATATGCGACAACTTCCAACTGCTTTAGCCTAGAGGAGAGAAAATTAACGACACGATTAGTCTTTCTGCAGCTGGAATGAGTCTGCCACAGCCCYGCTCTTGCTTTAGCTTTGGGTCTCACACCAAGGCCCTAGGACAGCCCTAAAAAAAAAGAGAAAAACACCCACCATCACCACCAAAAACACCCTCCTCTTCCTTCACGCTTCCACCTGGCCTCCTCTAAACCTTCCTTCCAACCAACCTTCCTTGGTCCTTCCTACCAAGCAGCTGGACACAAGGGACTCTGCTATGAACATGGCCAGGCCAGCTGCTCCTCTGTCCAATAAAGAAAAACAGAGTTACATGAAATGTCATTTGTCTTGGAGGTTCCCCCTCCAAAACAGCTCTAAAATCACACTATTATAAAACAAAATAAGATCTAGAATTTTCAGTAGAATCTAAACCAATTAAATACCARAGTCCCACAGGATTGCCAAGGGAGTTAGATCCTAAATGCCTTTGGCTCCTGTGGAAAACCTTGTCCATTGCAGGAATTCATAGGGTGGCTCCATAAAACCTACAAAAAACTAACACTGAGCTGTACACAGTTTCAAAGTTATTTTTATAGAAATCAACCAGGCTCCTCAGCCACGACTACCCAGCAAGGAATAATACGGTCACCACTAAGGTTCCCRTTTAAAAAATTGCTCTGGGAAACATTTCACCCACAACAACCACACTAGAAAACTCAGTGACACTAAGTCTCACTTTTGTGCTAGAAATAAAAGGCAATGCCCAAGTAAACAAACCACCAAAGCCACATCACTCAAAACCACAGCATCTGAGCTGAGCACACATGTATTTTTCATTCTCTTCTCCTGCTGCTGCCCTTTGATGTTTTTTCAAGTCTATGCTATAAATGGAAAGCAGAGGGACTCTGGCTTTTATTACTGGAAAGAATGAATTAACAATGCAACACGTTTTACTGTTATTTTAATCAGGTTCCAGCTCACAGCTTCGCTGAGAATGCACCCTCAATCGCATGTTCCTTAGTGCTCTTCCAGTAAATGTGGACCCCAAAGYGCTTTACGAGGCATTTAATTACATCCTAAGAGTAGAACAACTGTATACAGGTCACATTTAATTAACTAATTCCCTCTTTCCCCATTTTATCAGGTGAAAATGGGTTTCCACAGTTTCTAGCATGGACGTGGTTAATGTCCTTTCCAGTCATTTGCTTAAGAAGAGCAGTTAGCATGTGTATCCTAGGACAAATACTGCTACTTTTATACATACTGTGTATTTTTACAGATGGGGGGTCTTTCCTGTTCTTCAACTGAGTCTTCAGCATTGCAAAATTTGACATACAATGCACAGCTGATGACCCAAAAAGAGAAAAGCAAAGGGCACATCCATGGGCCACCACCAACGCTCCAGAGGGTCACCACCACCTGCAGCTGCTCCATGAAACAGAAGACTTAACTTTGCAACCTTGAGCCATAACTGATCATCAACAAACACGGCAAGCTCATTTTGTAACACAAAACTGAAGTTCTGTGTTGCCACTTGCCAAGTGTAACAGGTTGGGTCTCCATGAGCAAACCTGCATGTTCAAGTGATGTGAGAGATGTCACCAGCTCAGATGTGCGCAGACCACGACAAGAGTGGACGTGGAACCCCAACACATAAAGCAGGCAAGAAAGGTAGATCTAGTAAAGATAGACACACTGTGGAGCTGCTGCTTCCCAAAAAGGCAAGAGATTTTCCGTGGAGAGAAGATGGTGACTATGAAAACAAAGTGCCATCAATACGGTTTCTATTACTTTGGGGGAAAACTGAGTGGTTACAGAATCTCAGCTGTCTTCTTGAAGAAACAGTAGCTTTCTAGGGATCAGATTTTGAATAAGAGCCATCAAGTCGTGAGCATAAAACATTATGAAATCTAATGAAAATTACCGAAAAATAAAGATAACTTTTCTCCAAGATCTTCAGACTTTGACACCTGATCCATTCGTGGCTGTTCAACAGCTGCACTTGAACATTTTGCCAGCAGCAAAGCCAAAGTGCAAACAAAAGGAGGGGATATTCAATAACTGAAATCATCCCAACTTTCAAACCCACTTTTTCTTGGCCTACCAAGCCTGCAAGGATTGATATCAAGAAACCACCAGGATTACTTGCCCCCTTCTGCATTCACTCTGATGAAGAAGCCAGGCCCACAAGGAGTGAATCCACAGTTACAATAATTTACTCCAAGTTCAGTAGTACTGACCAAACCAATCCCCTCTGCCTGTTCCCACAAGCCCAAGATTTGAGTTCTTCTGTTACCATCCAGCTTATTTTCTTCTTGATCCCTGTAAATCCTGCCTTGGTAGCCACATTTGGTGTAGGCGTAGAGGTTGGAATTCCCCATAAGCAAAATCTATTGGGAAAAAGGTGTTCAAATAAACACTGCAAAGTTGGTTCCAATCTATGCAAATCCCTACCTGAATTTCCATTAGCTACTGTTGGCTCTCAGCCAGTCAAAATATCTAGATTTACACTGTTATGCAGTTAGAGAAATAACCATTAAATTATCATGCAAATCAGTACCTCACTTCACAATGCAGAGAAGTGCATACCTCACATTTAAACTGGATTTTTGGTGGCGCAAATCACACAAGACTCCAATCAACAGGTCCATTCACCCTTACGTCCCAGGAGCTTAAACTAAACTAGATTTTCCAAGGGTCTTAAAGCACCTAAAATCAAACAAAAGTCAAAGTAATTGCAGACTGTTTACTTTATWAACCAAAAAGATTTTTTTTTTTACTTATTTTTTAAAATAGTATTTATTTTTCATTCTTTTTAAAAATAATATCAGAACATGCTTAATAGAGAACTGGGTGTTTTGKAGCTTATGTCATACTGGTGTTTCATTAGTACCATACCAGCACTTTCCACAAAGAAAACCAGAGAAAAGAAAGGTATGAAAAAAGTAGTTCCAATTTCTTTCTCACTTCACCTACGGGAATGGGAGATGGAACAATTTCTCCCATGACGATTTCCTCCAAAAGAAGACATATTTTCACATTTTTTACAAATGCACAATGAGATGTCCAAAAAYGCAGACCTGCAATGCCCTGACCAGAACATCTCTGAGTGTTAGGAAAGGATTTGGGAGGTGAGAGCTGTTTGTTTGGTCTCATTGAAAGTCAGGGGGTTGTCATTTACCATAAGGTCACAGGCTTCGAGCTCTTCAGCTTCTCTCAGGCCATGAATCACTGGGAGCTCCTCGACCACTTGCTGGTGGGTTGTACCTACCCATTTGCACTGTATCTACAGCAGGGAGACTATGTTCTCTTGCTGCTCGGTATTTCTTACTAACAGGGTAAAATCCTTTTATAGTAGAAGTTGCTTCAGCCAAAGAATAAACATGAACTTGGTAATTAAAAAGAAACATGCAGGCTGATTTTGTGTTTAAATGCTTTCTCACCAAGTCCTCCCCCCTCGTCCTGCAAATACCCTAAAGAGAATAGCAGTCCAACCACTCGAGACTCAAGTCTTCATTATCTTTAATCAGAGCTGGCATGACCCATTAAAAAGCTTATGCATATATAAACCTGATGACATATTATTCAAAAATCCCTGCAAGCTATGTGCCAAGTTCCTAAATAAAGCCACTCCAAAAAGCAGCTGGTCAGCAAAGCCACAAAAAATGCACAAGATAGATAAAATATCAGAGCTGAAGATTTTCAGCACTACAATCATGTCCAAATTCTTAAGCGTTGGGAGTTCTGCAAAATCATATCCTGACTTTCAGCAGGGCTGATACGTGTAACATGAGAAACACTTACTAGCAAACCCCACACAACATCCCCTGTCCCCATTTCACTGCCTCAAACTGGGCACCAGAAGGAAGAGGTGCTTGTGACCATTTCAGCGTCCTCTCCTCCTTCACACATTAGCTTCTGCATGCGTAAAATACAGAGCAGCATCACCCTGGAGGGATCAGATGACTRAGGCTCTTTGATGATGAAAAGCCTGCTGTGAAGCAGATGTTCCTAAAACGTTTTACGCATACTACAGTGATACACGACCTATTTCAAAGTGTCACCTATGTGTCCAGAGCTGCAGCAATCCCAGGTTGACAAGGAGCTGCTCTTGTCCCACCTGCACGTACACTACGGTCCTCAGAATGTAGATGTCCATAAATTTTGCACCTTCTCTGCTGGCCTGGAGCAAGGCTGAAAACAGAAAGGGATGTGAGAGCAGCACGAGGCATAAATACACAGCCTGCAAAGCAAAAAGGGAGGAAAAAAAACAAGTTATACTCATATATGTCCTTCTGAACATAAGGCATCTAAGCAGTTGATAACCAAGCTTGTTGCCTCCAGGGGCCTTTCTCCAATGAGTTCCTTTCTAGGACCTCACCTGTACCCGGCCTGGCTACAAGCACAAAGTGAGGCAGAAGAGTTAAATTTCCTTCTTAATTTTCTGTTGCCCATTAACTCAAATCCAGCATTTTCCTTTATTGCAAATGATTATTGTAGGAAAAAAAAAAGCAGGGTCCAMCCATAAAAAGACCTTTTGCTTTCATACCAGGAAAAAAACAGCAAGAGCAGGGAAACTTGAGGGAAAAAAAMCCCTAAGATTTTCCCTCCCTGTTCTGCAAGTGTCGCACATGTTAAACACGACAAGCACACAGCCCAGGAGCTGAAAGGCTTTTAAGCAAAGCAGTTTCCAAACATTTCCCTAGGATATCAGCAACTCTCTAGCATTAGCAGGAATTTGCCTGCATGAGTCCCACATGCACTGCTGTCAGATTAGGCTTCTTGCAGCGAGGACATGATGAGCATTTGGCCTTTTCCCGTTCTCAGTGTTTTTATGATGCTGGTAAGAGTACGTCTCGCTGACTTTAAAGCTAGTCACACAGGGACTACGTGTGAATAAGCTCAGCACATCAAAGACGACGTGGTTTTATAGTCCTATAAAACACGTCTACAAATGCTGATGAATTACTTGCAGGCGCTCCTAATTCAAGCTGACAGCATGAATAAAGAKCAGTGGACATTGATAGTAACCAAAAAAAGCACATCAGACCCAGCAAGTAACCCTTCAAGAACTTAGGGAAATGGCTCAGATTTTGCCCAAATCCATAGCTCTGTCTCCATTTCTTCTATACTGTCTCATTAATTAAAGGTGGAAGATGAAGACTAACTAGTACCTTACAGGCTGGAAATCCCACATATTTATATAAAATAGCCATATTCCTTCCGACAATCAGAAACACAGACATCACATCAAGGACAACTGCCTCCCCACAATCTTCTTGCTCAGTCTCTGCCATCTTTCAGCATGTGAAAGACAGACTTCCAGCTGAGGCGGCTGCAAAATGGGCTGAAAAAAGAAATCCAGTGCTCTCAAACTACATAAATTAGAAAGCATTTGATCAGTGGGCAGAGATTCAAAAGTTACAGGTTTCACTCAAACTGTCAAGTATCCAAGTGGGGAGTCATTACCCTGTTCYGCATCCTCGCTATTTTCTTCAGACAAGACTTTCCCTCAGCTTAGCAACTGAGAGAGATGACTTGGAAATTACCTAATGATGAGGCTCTTTACAAGTATTTTTTCACCTTTTTCTTCCATTAGAGCATAGGCTCTCAGGAAAAAGAAACACGAGTATGCTTTTAGCTCACTTATGTGAATTTAGCTACTTAAATATTTAGGCATAACTTCCAAAAGAAGCAACCTTAAAATTATATCTTTAAGCTTGTTCAACTATTTAAAGAGAAAAAAAAAGTCCATCTGAAATGAAAGGCCCTTTGAGTGCAGAGCAGCTTGAGGCTCTACAGCATGTGCAGAGGAGGGTAAGGGTTTTTTATTCCCTTCTTGCTCATATACCTGCAAACTTTTTATTAACCAAGCTAATCTTCTTTAAATCTCCCAAACAGTAAGCTCAGTGACCTCTTCTGCAAGTGACTGTACACTAGCCAAACAATTCATTTTGATGCAGGGCTTTATCTCTTTGAACTTTAAAGTAAATGTTAGTGTTTATGAAACACATTGGATCAACAGTTCTGGGATTTAAAAAGAGAAAAAAATCACTCTAGAAATAGAAATAGAATAGAATAGTAACATAGGAGCAGTCGTGCAAACTTGTGCTGCGGCACCTTGTTCACATAGCGCAGTTTCCCATGAAAGGGGCCAAATTATTTACTATGCAATGCGCAAGGAGGACTTGAAACAAGCAGGCACAAGTCTATAAAGCATTTTAAGATCCAGGGGAAGTAGGACATTGCATCCCTTCCTCATGCATCTTTAGCAAGACCGATATTCAAAGTATCACCTTCCTGCAAAATTACCTTTCCCATTCCTCGATTCAAAAAAGTAACGTTCGTCCCGGACCATAAACTCCAGCTGAAAGCTTCATGCTCTTAGCAGCACAAATTTCCACAAAATATAAATTCTGTAACACTCACTGTGCTGGAAACAGTACATGCACTGAATGCATTTCAAGGAAGAAACGGGAAAAAGTGTCAAGTGGCATACTCTGCAAATATTTAAACTCTAATTTTGAATATCAGCATCCTGGAGTCTAACATCATCTCTCTCTTTTCTCATACATCCCAGATTGACTGAAATTGTATTTTTCAAATGCTGCAGGTAAAGCACCTCCACAACGTCTTCYTCCCACCTAAATGAGAGGACATTGAGGTGAGCCAGCCATGATTCTATGGGCTCCAGTTCCACATGTGAAAGATCATTTCATAAGTATTAAAAAGACCAAAAGACACATTATTTTGAGGGTAACCACAATACCATTAATTTCTGTAAATGGACTTTCTGAAAAACAGCACCACCTTTCGTTCAGAACATTTCTTGTTGAGCTTTGCACGTGCTATAGTAATTTCACATTCTGCACTTCAGTCACTCTTTATGGTATGTTAGCACTACGCCACATATCTAAGAATCTTATTTCACTTTACAAATACTTGTGGTTCTTCCCCCGTTCCTCTGGGTCAGCACTCAGGCAGCCCAAGTCCAGGAAATTGAGCAAGCAGAAGATGCAGTCAGCAGACAACAGAAGCCCTTTTTAACCAAATCATCTCCTTCTATTTAATTTATTGCCCTACAACATGAATGACACTTCCAGAAGAAGGGAGGCACCCTGGATGGAGAGGGAAGAAACAGGATGATGGCACAGCTGCCTTTGCTCTGCTGTGCAAATGAACCCTCTGCAGCTTTCCATGAGGATTCGAGGGGGCTAAACGTGCCTTTTCTTTCCTAAAGAATGCAAAAAAGCCAGTTACAGGCTGTTCTTCGAAAGCCAAGAACCATCAGCTATAAACACTACTAKTCCATAAAGGAACAAGATCCCTCCTTTGGAGGTGCACAGTAGCACCCCAAAGCGATACCGGGASAGCGATTCCAGGAGACCGTCCCTCTCGCAAGCTACGTGTGCAGATGTTAGAGAATCATTCTGCTTGGAAAAGACCTGCAAGATCATCAAGTCCAATCATAAACCCATCCCCACCCTGCCTGCTAAGCCATGTCCCCACGCGCCTCGTCTACACGGTCCTTGAGCACTGTCAGGGACAGTGACTCCAGCACTTCCCTGGGCAGCCTGTTCCAAAGCTTCACCACTTTTTCCATGGAGAAATTTTTCCAACCTGAACCTCCCTCTCCCAGGTCTTTGGAAATGTCTCCAGCAGCAGCAGGGCATTAGAAGATTGAGAGGGGATCTGACCAACATGTATCATGAGGGGAGAATGTACGGAGGAAGGCGCCAAACTCTTCTCGGTGGYRGCCACTGACAGGACAAGGGGCAATGGGTGCAAGTTGAATCCCAGGCAGTTCCATGTCCRTGTGAGGAAGAACTTCTTTGGTGGGAGGGTGCTGGAGCCCTGGCCCAGGCTGCCCAGAGAGGCTGTGGAGGCTCCTGCTCTGGAGACCTTCCAAACCCGCCTGGATGCCACCCTGTGCCCCGTGCTCTGGGTGTCCCTGCTGGAGCAAGGGGTTGGACTAGATGATCCCTAGAGGTCCCTTCCGACCTCAACGATTCACAGATTTGGGGACAGCAAGCAATGGCAGAGCCATCATCCTGCCACTGGAAAGGTGACCCTTCCGAGGAAGCCGAGTGAAGGCCCGTGTTAGGATGCGGGAACAGATGCCCCACTCTCATCACGGTATCCAAACACAGGGCTAAAAAAAGGCCAAGGACCCGTTCAAAGTTTTGTGCTTGAGACAACACCAAGGAAGAAGTGTCGCACCAGGTGTCAGCCCCTACTGTATCATGTCCCCTAGCTCCAGGCCACAGGAATCCTAGCAGAGGTCCATTTCTCTCCTTGGTTTAGCAACACAACCGCAGCAGATGCTGGCCCCGGTACTAGCAAATAACTGTGACCTGTGTCTTACTGAACAAGGCTGCATTTTGACAAACTGATTTGTTTTTGTTTTTTGTTTTCTAGCACTCTGGCATCCAACTCCAAAAGGTCATTCTGTTTTTCTTCTGATGAGTTCAGCAGTGTTCTTGCATGCTCACAGAATGTCAAAATGTAATGAATCTATATATTCAATATCTTAACATTGCACAACTCCATGCTGCCTATCTAATACTGCATCACAGGGTGCCACGCTATCACTAGGAAATACTCACAAATCCAGGAGAAAARGAAGAAAAAAAGCCTGCTCCAAACAACCTTCTCACATTTTCCACAAAGGGCGATCTACAACCCACCGTGAATGCACATTATTATTTATGTATGAAAGTATAAAGAGATAAACCTAGCTATAACATATTACACATGCAGAGCTGCACAATATACATGAGAAAGAGCTTATCCATGGGAATCAGAGTCAGGAGATACTGTAGCAGCATGAATAAATTCCATTCTTTACAATCTGCATACACTGCAGCACTTTCTGATGCAGTCTGCCACTATGCCATTTCCTCAGAAATTCCATCTTCCTTCAACATCAGCCACATTTAAGCCAATACYTTTAAAATTGAGGGTCTGCATCCCCTGCAAGAAATGTAAGGTCTCCCCTCCAAAAAAAATTCTTATTCCAGAAACARGATAGAAATATTTTAGCCCTGGACTCAAAGGTTTCCTATATTGAAAAGCCAGAAATTTGCAATCCATTCTTAGGAAAATAAAATAGAAAACTCCCAAGATTTTGAAGAGAAAAGGGGAAAATTGTCTCTTTTCTGTGGCAGTCATTGCTCATCTCCTTACCCTAAAACAGCATGAGATTATAGWGCTTAAAGTGCAGCTTTTTGTGCATTGAAAAAGCTATCAGTGACTCTTTGGAAGCTTTTATAACTGACATCTTTGCTGTCAGACCTATACCAATGAAATCTTTATAGGCAGGTGAGTTGCTGCATTTTGTTTGTATGCTTTTTTTTTGTACACTTGGTCAAATACTTTCTTCCCAGTGCAGAAAGCACATTTAGTGTCCATATGTGCACAGCTTCTGGTACAGAGTTTTATCAGTGTCGGGAAGAGCTGGCATAATTCACTCCCGACTTCCCTACTTGTGAGGAATGAGACCATCACAAACTCTCACCGATAGATAAGGGGAAATTACTTGCCTTGTGATTCTGCCTTGCTGCAGATAACGTCTTGGAAGATTTCTTTCTCCCAGGTCTCCTCGCCCTAGAGCGAGATTTGTAGGACTCCCCAAGGCCTTAAAGGTTTTCTGGATCTCATGGACAACAATAACGTAGTTGGAAGAAGCAGCAGATATTTTATGTCAAGCCCTTTCCTCATGTCCGTAAGTTTCATTTTTACCTTTCATAGAGTTGCTCAGCTTCGATTCTATAGCATTGCTTTGTTCAGAAATATCATTAATCTCTGTCTATAGAGTCCCAATCTTGAATTTTTTTTTTTGCAAGACTAAGTAGAAAATGCATATCAGGAAGACAATCAATGAGGAATAAATAACTAACTTCTTTAACAAGGCAAATTTGTGGGTAAAGAGACAGTGGGCATATTCAATGGACACATTTACCATGTCCAAGAAGTATTTAAATACACTACATGTACAAAACTGGTCATATCCACTAAAAATAAACCCACACACAAACAATGCATCACTGTACAGTCAGACAAGTCTTTAGAAAAAGAAAACCAGAGCAGGCCTGTGCTATGTAATGAAAAAGGTTAGTGTAGGATCCAGACAGCGTATTCCAGGAACAGGCTAGAGGTGAAATGACCATCATAAATCTTGTTCCCTCTTGTAAATAATGCCAGGTTCATTTCTTCGACCTCCTCCATCAAACACTGGACGAGGTGTACATCTGTGCACTATACACTAAAGCAATTCAAAATAAACAAATATCTCTCCTCCACAAAAAAAAATACACAAAACCCCACCACATTAATGTATATGTCTCCATGAGAAAACACATGACAGATGACAGCTCTGTAACTTGCAAGAGACTCTGACACTAAGGTGATAGGCCTGGTACCAGAATACACCCTAAGCAATGGACAGCTTTAGTACACAGCAATTTCCTTTAAGGATCAAATAAGACTTCCCTGAAAATCCACTGGCAGCAGCCTCAGTGCAATCGTCTCAACTGACTGTAACTAAGGTTTAATGACAGGAGACAGCAGGCGTTGGAGCTGAGACACTTTATAAGACAGGCGTGACATGGTAGCACAGAACAAAACTGTCATTATTTGAAAGCTTCCAAATAAATCACTCAGCAGAAAAACAGGAATCACCCTTCCACGCACCATAAGGATGAAATCACAGAAAGTTTGTTAATGGTATTGAAGCTGTCTGGAGTTTGTCTGTAATATACGGGGTCACTTACCATCAATAAAGTCTAACGCCAGCACAGCTCTCACTTGAGTATGACAACACTGTTTTCTCTGGGATTCTGGCTATAAAAGCTGTCACAAGCTGAAAGCTGGGCCACTTGAAGGATCCTTACCTGCAAGACATCTTGTATCTTCACCCACGCATCAACCATGTCGTAAAGCTTGATATCACCATCGTACTGGCCCGAAGGTGATGCGACTGTCTGCTGAAGGTGCATGAGGACGACGGCGTGAGCAGCAGCCACAGCGTTGAACTTGTCAAAGAGAAGCTCGAGCAGTTCCAGAAGTAACCTATAAAGCATCCAGACAACCTCCACTCAGCTATCAGAGCACACTGCAAGCACTATTTAATGCAGCACATCCAAGCAGTGGGCCAGGTTCAGAAGATTTAGGTTTTATTCTGTTTTCAGAGGGACACTGAGTGCAACATGGCAAGTCTATAGCATTTTGGTGACCTCTTTCAGCTGAAACCAGCTTCAATTTGGCACCTAAATATTTCTGAGGGTTTTCCTTCATACTATGTATCTGCGTTTTGGATTTTTAGTGGGTTCTAGTTGAGAGGACAGGAAAAATAGAGGACAAGTAGTTGCATTAACAACTACCCAGCAATTTGATATCAAGAATACCCGAGGGCCTACCAAACTCCCAATTAGAGCATCAAACACAGCAAAATTACCTGCTTTTCTCAGAAGAAAGTAAGAGTCATGGAACCACACATACAAACCACACATAAGATACTGATTCTGGATTATGAAATGATCAGTGTAGAAGGATGTAAACATCAAAAAGGATCAGAAACCTAAGACACCTAGGCTCATCAATCAATTATTGAGGCTTTTATTATTACACACACAACTTGGGAATTACTGCACACTCGCTGCCTCTTCCCATCGGAGGCTGCCACCCGCAGCAGGATGAGTGACCTGTGGAAAAAGCAGAGCTGGACCCAATCCCTCAACCACCACTATAGAACCTGCACCTACCAACCAAGGCGACTGCACAGCTCCAATGCCCAGATGTACATTAAATTATAAATAAAAAAGGGGTTTAGGACTCATGGTTCTTATGGTATAAGATACAAAGGAACATTAATATTGCTCTGTCTTAAGTGGCTATAGAACTAGGAGTAACCTGAAAGGAACTAGTATGTGCATCAGCTTCCTTTGTATTTAAGATCAGCAACAGATGCCAACACAAAAGACTCCTGGGCTCTGTGAAGGAAAATGATGCTTTCTACAGGTCTTTACCTGGGAGGGGGTAGGGCCTAAGCGCATGAGATCAGGTGATACAGACAGCACCAGAAGAGACTGCTACTATCAATAGTAACAGTATTTAATTTCAATATATGAAGTCCAGTGTGGAAAAAAGGCCATTTTTCATTTTTTTTTTGAAATAAATTGCAATAATCTGTTCAAAAATCAAGCCAAAAAGCTACTCCTGTGGAAGGAGCTATAAATCCTCCCTCTTCCCTGAAAAATGCTGTCCTTTGACTAACACTGACTAATGTCACAGAAGGAGACATGCCAATAGGCAGCCAAAGCTGCCTGAGTAACTGGCTCCACTGCAGTTGATCTTCTCCAGCCTATTCAAGGACACAGGAAGGACGTGTCTACAGGTTGTGGCACTGAGTGACCCAAGCAGGACACACATGCAGAATGACAGCAGCCTCGTTGAGGCAGTTTGTCAGAGCAGTCTCATAACCTCTTTGCCACAAAATAAGGGAATACATTGAGAGACCCAGAAGCAGCTCCTGTTGTCCTAGCAGAAGAGAACGTCCTGATGCAAAGCAGCTGTTGACATCTCAGTGAGGCTGCTAATCACAACACGTGAGTTTTACCCACCAGAACATCCTTTGTCTGCTCAAGGTGTTGGCACAAATGTAGTTTTTTATATTTATTTTACAGCTTCCAGATTTGGTAAAAAAGCAAGAAATGCCTTTTCAATTCACATGAAATATTGGATTGAATCCTAATACTGGAATTTGGTAGCAAACCCACAACACAGCTCATCACAGACTAGATTTTCAACTAAAATAAAGTTACTCTAGCCAAAACCTTGTCCTAAATGTGGACTTTGGGTAAACATGCTTCCAGATTATTAGTCTTCTAAAGGCAATAACTTCCCATAATTCAAAAGCTGCCCCCAAATTCGCTGACACACACCAGGATTTATTTCAAACCACTGCAGCATGACTTCCTCTACAGCATGTGGTCCACCACTGCCCAAAGTAATGACTTCTGTACACATGTCCTAACAAGCCACTTGATACTAAGTCAACAGCAATTCCTACATCTACTCACCACTTTCTACTGGGTTTTAATCCTTCATGTCATTCCTGATTCACAGGAGTAAAGACCCATATCAAGGAGGGTTTATATTCATAGCAAACTATGCCTACACATAAGCAACTTCTGTCCAGGTACCACTTCTTCTAAAGAAGAGTCACAGTCACAGAATGATGGAGGTTGGCAGGGACCTTTGGAGATTGTTCGAGCCCCCAGCACAAGCAGGTCCACCTAGAGCACAGGTTGGATCCAGAGAGCTCCTGAATATCTTTAAGCATAGAGAGTCTCCAACTTCTCTGGGCACCTTGTTGCAGTAATCAGTAATCTTCACAGTAAAGAGCATTTTTCCATAAGATCAGTGCATCTCTACTGCAGCCTCTCTGCTATTCCTGATAAAAGCACCTGGGGCTATATTTTATGAAGGCAGTCTCCCATTTCCTTGCACCATTGAAAAGAAAACCTAAAAATTAGGTGCATCACAGTGACATGCAAGTCTTCCCTTCATGGCCCCATGACTGAAAAGTATCATTCTGTCATTCCATGAAGGTCCTTCAGATGTGGTAGTGCCATTGCTTGTCACCTGGAGTCCAGATCGGCGAGCGAGCCTTTCCAATTTCACAAGAGCTCTCCAACCACACTGTTCTTCAAGGACAGGATTAGAGAATCCAAAGGCCCAGGACAAGATGCCTGTGGCAAACGACACATTGCACCCTGAGAGCTCATTACTTCAGATCTATACCTTTCAGCCTGAGAAATGGAAGAGCAGTATTTCAAAACATCTTGATATTCAAGAGAAGGTAATCACATGAGTGATCATTCTGGAATCCAGACGGTCATTATCAGACCTGCAACTCATCTGGCCAAGTTCTCTGTCACACAACAAGGGGGCTCCACATATTTTTTTGTGAGTTCCATGAAGGAATCGCACTAGGACCTCCACAGGCAGCCTCACCTTCATGGGGACAGTGGCATAATCCTTTTCATATAGCAAAAGCATGAACCAAACTTTGAGAGCCACCAGACAGCAAAGAAGAAATAAATGGAACTTTCTCTGCATTCGTAATGATCCAAGTGCAAGCTGTCCAGCAGAAGCTTCAATATACAGCTGCAGGCTTCTCTGCCAGATTTTATTAGTCATTTTATTTACAAAAATTGAGAGTTCTCACAGATATCCTTACAGGACAGTCGCTGCACAGTGATACAAAGGAGAATAAGGCATTCATGTGTGCTTAAGGTCATCTGAAAAGCAGTTTATTCACCAAATACTGAGGTCAAGCAAGTATCGTGCCTGATAGCCTAATAAACAGTTAAGCAGTTCTGGGAGCTGCATCACGCTCATATTTGGGGTCTTGCAGTTTTTGTGGCACAGGAAGAGACCCTTTCTGTTTGTTTTTTGTTTTGTTTTGGAGATTAGAAAAAAGTCACTTAGTTGGGACTTAAAATTGTAGCTAATTCAAGGGGTGGTATACGTTTCCATACTGCAAAATATTCTTCTCAATATAAATGAATTCACCTGCTTACTACAGCTTCATAAGCAATTCTGGTTCAGAAACAGTTCTAATTATCTCCTCACTCAACAAGATTTCAAGACACTTTCCATAGGGTTCATGTAAGCCCTATTAATTACACATCAAACCCTGTTACAGGCTTTTTGCACTTCACCCAGCCCTTGGGGCAGGCGAACATCACTAAAATATGACCCAATCTTAATTTATCTATTCTAATATGCAACCTATAGCCATGTGGTCTCTCAGGACTGATTCACAGAACAGGTATCAAATATAAGCTTTCACTGGTTGAGATGTCCTTACTTGGGCTGATTTTCCTGCGAAAGATTTTCCCCTCTCTGGTAACCATTGTCTGCCACCTGCGTCGTGGAGCGCTTGACAATCTGCTTGAGTTCTTGTTCTAGRCGATCCTGGATGGCTTTCACTGTCTCGGGGATTTTTTTCAGCTTGGCCAACCCTTTGATGAGGACACCCATGAAGACGGTGCTGTTCTCCTCCGGATCCAGTTCTGCATCTTCCTTGATTTCCAAGAGGCTTGTTTCTCGTACTGGAATACATTTTAAAAGTCACAATCTAAAGTTTAAAGCATATAAAACAACACTTTACATCACATAGAAACAGTATATAAAACCTATCCAAGTGACCAAGGAGTAGAGGAAGAAACTATCAGCACTTGCACTTTTGGGTGGTTTTGTTTGCTTGCAACTTGTCCTCTACATAAATATAATCACCTGCAAATTTGACCTATTCAGATTTCAGCTAGGGAACTGTGGCAGTGGGCAGCAATTGAGACATCCAGGACTGTGAGGGTATAATGTCACTACACAGCCCCTGACTGCAGAGCAACAAAGCTCCAAATCTCCCAGCCAGCTCTTTTTCTTTGCAGCATTCTTCCCAAGACAGGGATTTTCATTACAAACACTATCTTGCTCAACACACTGCTGATGAATTCGGCAAACTTTACACTGCCAAAGTGAAGGATGGCTTGATGTTATCCTATTCTGCTTTATTACGTCTGTCAAGGGGTTGATGAAGTTACTCAAATCTGTGCGTGAGGTTTCTAAAAAGGAAAAACTAGGAGAATTAGAAAGGATATTGTGGTCCGGGTTCTCTTGGAGTAACTGGGACTACATAGAGAGAAATTCTGTTGCTAGGTGACTGCGAAAGGCAACAGGGACTACAATTGTTTTAAGTTCATTAATCAGCACTTCTTAATTTACAGATAACACTTAGCAGCAACAAAAGGCTGTCTCTGCTGAGGACTGGGTGAAGAATCTAACAGATGTACTGAAACTCTATCAGGAAGTCAACGTCTTCAAGGCAAACTCAACCAAAGTATCCTGAGAGACCTGCTAGACCTGTGGCTTGTTGAGTGCAGGACATGGACAACGCACACAAAAAGCATAACATGGAGCACTGCCACCCACCAGAGCGGTGCCTGGCACAGGAATTAAAATCTACCCGTTGTTTCATCCTACCCAACTCCAATGAGGGCTGTTGGGTGGCAGATGACTCACATGGCTCCTACTGCTCAACAGATTTCTTTTTTAAACTTAAATCAAAACACACAAAGTCAACCAAGAACCTGAACAAACATCAATATGATCCACCAGAAGGATTCAAATGACATGGCAGGAGAGAAACACAGTGTGTCAGAAGGAGCACGCAGCCTCATAGCTCTCTAAAGATCTGACATTCAGAACCAAAGAGCAGAAGTTAACAAGGTAGAAGAGGAAACAACATCCCAAGAGTCCACACGCACCAACAGATAATGCTTGCTCCCATGGGAGCTCGCAGCAACCTCTCTGGTAGGGATTTGGTTCCCTCAGTCAATCTAAGCTCAAAGGCAGCATCCCTAGCTGAAACTGCCTGCCCTGTTGGCCTGCAGTGCAACCAAGAGCAGTAGCAACATAGTAAGGACAGACCACACTAGGTCTTAAAGAAAATCTACTTCTGTGGCCAGTGACAGGACAAGGGGCAATGGGCACAAGTTGAACCCCAGGCAGTTCCATGTCCATGTGAGGAAGAACTTCTTTGGTGGGAGGGTGCCAGAGCCCTGGACCAGGCTGCCCAGAGAGGCTGTGGAGGCTCCTGCTCTGGAGACCTTCCAAACCCACCTGGATGCCGCCCTGTGCCCCGTGCTCTGGGTGTCCCTGCTGGAGCAGCGGTTGGACTAGATGATCCCTAGAGGTCCTTTCCAAACTCAACCATTCTGGGATTCTGTGTGATTCTGTGATCTAAACACAGAATTTTGGCTACTTCATGGGTTAGTTTAGATAAACATGTAGAAACACCCAGAATGCTCTGATTAAGCAAAAGCAACGATAATATAGATGATGTTTTGGATGCATCTGGACCTTCACAGCTCTTAAACATAGCAACCGGATGAACAGGCAGCCCTGTGCAGAGCTCTCCTCTCCTGCCCAGCTTTTGATCCCAGAGGCTGCCGAGCCCTTTGCGCACTGCGGATTGTGCCATTAACACTGCTTGCTCTTCTCCAAACACAACAGCACACAACAAAGGAGCTCTTTAGAATGAGAGCTGCCGAAATGATGACACTGGAAATGCTGGAGGAAGAAAAGCTTTAAATTATTGTTTCCAAAAAAATATCTTGCAGTTATAAGTCTGATGCATTGAACCTTGACCACGCAACCTTTCAGATACCAGGTTCCCAGCATTATGTTGTAGCCCCTTTCTAGGTAGGCTACTGATTATTAATATCACACAATGAAAACCAGAGAGGGAAGAAGTAGCCCTGTAGTCAAATGTCAGAGGACTGCATTTAGGGGAATAAAGGCAGCAATCTTGGATGAAAACGTGTATTTGCAAAGACAACAGGCCAATTTTAACCTCCCTTAGCAAGCCAAGACCTTGATTCATATGTCTTTCAAACAAGTACAGCAAATACTTCTGTATCCAGCAGCAATGCTCAAATTCTGTCAATCTCACTTTTTGGTAAAACAGTAGGGATCTGGTTCCTGCCTGTTGTGCTTACTGGACATCCTCAAGAGCTTTGGGACCTCTTTTATCTTCAGGACCTTTGGGATCCCAACCCGTGCAACCAGAAATGCTCCTCTTACTCCATTCTTCTCCACTACAAGCAAGCCTTTCAAACATTTAATGTCATCAAGGAGTTTTCTGACCACAAGGCCCCCCTTGCCCCTTACCCTCTTCAGAGAAAGGCATCAAGTAGACACACATTTACACAGAAATTCATCATTAAAATTGCAGTCCAAGCATTATTCTGCAGGGGCAGAGGAACCCCAGAGAGGAAGGACAAGGCCCCTGCAGTTGGGCTTTCAGGACTGTAAGTTTCAGCTATATTTACGCTGAAACTGAGAATTAAATTAACTTCGTCCTTCATTCGTATCTAGCCGCAAGCCCAAGACTATCGAGACTCCACTCCCAGCTTTCTACCTTCATCAGTTGCTACCCATAAAACAGACATTCCTTTAAAGAGGTAAGATCATTGTTCATTCTGTAAGCACACTTTACCTAGAGAAGTCATGAAAAATTAATAAAAATAATCATGGTAAACATCCAAAGAATAATTTAATTACTGTAAATTGTGGGATTGCTATTAGATTTGATTAACCTCTTCTCCTTTCTGGTTCATCAAAGAGTAGAAGGGGGAAAATATCCTACTTTTAATTAAAAACAGCTTTACGTTATCTACAAAATAATAAACGAGGAAAATGCCAAGAGAAAAAAAAATCCACAGGACTTCTTCCAGTAACACCACGTTTTCTATCCCCCTGTAAGAATATAATAAACACAATGTGATGTCAATGAATAATTTAAAATGTAAATTATTAATATTTCCTTCCTCTTCTCATCAAACTCATGCCTTTAAACTTAGATTTTCAGCTCTATGTCAAAGACAGAGCCTCAACATGCTGCTCTATTGTCCCATCCTAGCTGTAAACCCTTGTACCATGTAAACTCTTTGCTCATACAAACCAGTAGAAGTATTAGGCTGTCTAAAGTCTAGTCTTTTGGTTTTTGAGGATCACCGTGATATACACCTTAAATATATTTAAAAATATACTTAAATATATTTATAGTTAAACCATGCTCCTAGGACAATCAGTTTTCAGCATTGCTTCAAGATCCAAAGGGGTCTCATGATTTAATTCTATCCACAGATGACATTATATGACTTTGAAAACCATTCAAGAAACTACATATTCAAACTTGGTTTCGCAGTAGCTTCAAGACAATGATCTAGAGCTCTCTACTTGGAGTACTTTTTGCAAGATCCTCTCCAATGAAATATGCAGCCTTTCCCAGAATTTTAAATCCTGGGAGCTGTGCATCTGAAAACACACAACTGTGTTTAAGCAATCAAAATCCACATTAAATTTAAATCACTAGAAAGTCGAATCATGTTCATCATTGATTCATCACCTCCACAGTTACGAAGATGGAAACTTCCCCGATGGCTCCCTGGTTTGACGATGCCCTATAAAAACGTCTGCTCCAATTGATGATGCCCTAATTTGTACGACTCTGCCATTCCACAAGAACGAACCCTGCTGCAAGAGGCACTTTAATAGCTCCAGTCTGATCCCCGGAAAAGTCACCCTTGATAACTCATTTAAGCAGACCTACAGAAACGGCTCTTGGGTCTTGTTTTTCATTCCGTTGAATGGCCAAAATTTGCTGCTACTTATTACAGAAGATTTCATTAGCTAGGCGCTTTTATGGGCAACTAGTAAAATTTTATGTACTATTTTTCATGATTTACGTCCTTCCAGATTATGCCCTTCGTTCTTTCAATCCTTTTAGAGAACAGGATGCGAGTTCATAGTGTCCCAAAGGCATAATTTGAGATTTGAGGGAACTTTAGCTGCTGATTTCTGGTGCYGAGTCCTTTCTTTGTCGCCTGCTGTGGAGACAACAAATAGATAGCTATTTAGAAATTAAATCCTTTAGAAGATTTTGGCGATTTCATCTGCCAAGTCCAAAAGAAAATGGGTCTCAGAGATCAATATTCTCCAAGTYGAAGGCAAATTCCATTTGTCAGGAACTGCTGTTCACACAGCTCCACCTACAACTGTAAGGATGTTAGCTCTCTGAAAGCAGAGACATTTTAATCGGACATGGCTACTCTCCCAAATCCACCGTAACATTTCTTGGGAGGAAATCATATACGTCGCCTTTATGAGCCCTGTTCAACTTCTCCCGATACAAGCAGCATGAAAATTGAGTCTGCAAACAAAAAAAAAATACGCAAGTCCTGTAACCGATCTGGTGACTGTATATAATATCTAAAGAAATCCTACAGGAGGACAGACCTCTTTCGCGTTTATTGTGCTGATGAAAAAACCTTCTTAAATTACACTACAGGCTGCTTCTTCAATAGCCTCTGCACAAAAATATACCTCAAGGCAGGCAGGAAAAAATTCACTTTTTTATGCAGTTTTGCAATGACGGGGGAGGGAAGGAATTAGACTCACTGTGGGATCCCCATCACCTGCCAGTTAAGTTCTCGGCTGGATTTATGCAAATGCAAAGTGGCTAACAGGATAACAGGGGTTTAGTGAAGGGATCATTTAACTTTCAGTACGAATGATGATTGAGAAAGTCACCCAGCTGGTCTATCAGATCCCCAGGTGAGGTTAATAGGAAAAAAGAAGCTTAAAAAGAAGCAATTTGACAATAAATAGAGAATCCTACACCGGCATTTTCACAACCACCTTTAAAATGGGCCCTTAAACCTGTGGTTCCAGTAGATATTTCACAGTTAACTTCCCAGGTCTTCATGCTTTTTGGCCAACACAGATATACTTACGTTATTAATGAAACAGAGCCTGGAGCAGTAACTGGACTTCATTTTAGAAATGACCTCAGACCTACAAGTTACCTTTTCCTCCTATGGCTGAGAAGCACAGGTGACTGAATATACCATCTGCTCCATACAGGATAAAATTTACTCATCCTGTCAATAGCAATATTCATCATTGCCCCCTCAGCTTGTGCTCTGTTGAGTTTCTGTGAAGAATCACCCCAACCTTTCCATGCAAGGGAGCTCTTGGCCATGCCAGTACGCTGGGTAAGCACTTTAACGGTTCCAGGAAGGCCCTGGCAACACAGGAACCTTCATAAATACTGCTCAGAGTACAAAAAGTTCAAGCAGAAAAACAAAACTCAGAAGTGAATTTATTACTCCGAACTGGCAGGAAGGGAAAAATTGTTCCTGGTGAATCGCTGCCATACCTGCAATCCTCAGATGAACATTACCAAAGGATTTGTTTATCTTAAGTGTAGCAGGATCTGCTTTAAATTCCTTATAAAGATTCTACAGCACAGGGTAGCATCTCCCTTGGGAAGTGAATGCAGAAAGAGACTCCAAATCTTGGCATCTTCTTTGCTCAGATGGGTTGAATGAGTCAGTGCTTTATAATGACATGCATTAATATGCATGGCCACTTTTTGTTTCATCAATAAAAAGCCAAAGAACTCAAATGACTAAAAGGCAGGAACAGCTTTTGTTATGCATACGCATAAGTTTTAAATTTTCTGCTAGTTCTACAATCCTGGAAAAGGTTACTTTTAAATAAAATTATCTGGAAAAAATATACATAAGTACATTGTGCGCTTGACGCAAAACCATATGCATATTTTATACTAATCAAATGTTATCTGTTACATCCTACATCTTTCTCAGTCTGGGGGACACGTGCCCAGCACTCTGTGGAACAATAGAAAGGAGGAGGGAGGTAAGAGATTGCTCAAGTGTTTGGGGCATGAAGAGCACAAATAGATCTGCAGAAACAAGAAATTTGATGATGGATCCTCAACTGACCTATATCGATTTATAGTGACTCGGGATGAGGTCATCGGGGTCTTTATTTCCAGGCATTTGGGATCCAAAGCTGTGCCATTTTACACTTGGAGACAGCCCAGCTCTTAGACATCGCTGCTGTGGTCTTACTTGCTGCATGTACCCTGGAAGCTTCATTCAAACATGGCATAAATTAACTAAAAGAAAACTCAAGTCAAATGAGCTCTAACACCATCAATACTGCTTCAAGCACATAAAGCCAGAATTTGCAGATTCAGGAAAGTCTCAAATGAGTCAGAAAACACATAACTAGGTCTGGACCAGAACTGCTAGTTCCACTCCTTGCTCTGGTATTACAAGCTCCTAAAAATAGTCTTCTCTTACTACACACATAAACAGCATCTAACACATTGCAAACAGAAACACCAAAATAAAAAGAAAAATCCTTTCTACCTGAAAGTACAGTCTTACTATTTGTGTAGGAACAGATACTTGAATGATCTAGGATAAACAAACCCCAAATGTCCCTACTCTAAATTGAGATAATACGTTAATTAGGGGTCCCATATCCTCCTGTAGGTAATCGTAGGAAAAAGTCTTAGGTTCCTCTCTGTCAAAACAAAATGGAATCTAACCAGGTTACCTTGCATTTTATATTCTTAAGGAGAGACATTCTTCACATCTCTGTTTACCTTCTTGTCTCATTTAACTCAAAATCACTCATGATTTACAGAAAATATCTTAGAAAAGTCTGTAAATGTGGGTAGTCCAGGCTTACTTTCAACTCATTTTGGAGATGTTTTGTCAAAACCTGGGAATTAAGGTTCCAATTCTAGCAACCCAAGAAGTTTTGTTACTTCAAACCTGAAGGTGAACATTTCTGGTTCTGCGTCCTTGGAGATTTCTGTAACCAGTGACTATAAGTCTCTACACCGGATAACAGTTTTTTCCTGTTGCTGTCACTGTTATGGTGCTGGTGGGCAAGACCATCACGGGTAGCTGGAGCCAGGTCAGCACAAGACCCCTCCACTGGAAAACAGCACCTGAACCAGCCTCTGCTCAAGAGAGAGCACCTAAACAGGTTGACTGGCATCAGCAAATGTGAAGCCCTCAACAATATAAAATGGAAGATTTCTTCAGACTTTGCTTTACAGGTAAAATTTCAGTGGCTTGCTACACTACATTATGGTAAGTATTCATCTTTACAAACAGATTTCCACTGGTTACTGGTTCAACTGGTAGAAAAAAGTCTTCTTGGCCTACTTTGGATAACAATGAGCCAGTGCCAGTAATGGCCAGATGCAAAAGTCTTGAAAAGGTGAAAAGTGGCAATAAAAATGTTTTCAAAACCTATTTAAGGTTATTATGCTAGCAATTAATTAAAAAGTATATCAACCAAGAAAGAAGGGATAGGATTTCCATTCTTCAGTAGATACATCTCCTGCAGTCTGTTCCCCTCTGAAGACATCGGACATCCCTATCAGCTCTAAAGACCTTTAAAAACACATACATACATACATATACATATTTATATGTATGCTATAGAGAGGATTAACCTTTTGGGTTGAAAACAATCAATAATAGTAGACACAGTTACTAGAATTAACACTACTACAACAATAAAAGCAGAGAAGAATACAACCAAAGGCTTTAAGACAAGGAAGCAAAGATGGCAAGAAAAGGAAAAACAGAAAGAAGCAGATACAAAATGGACAAAAGAGTTAAAGATAAAAAAGGAAGGAAATACTGTCTCCATCTGAAGAGGAAAAATGCAATAATTTGGGGAGTTTTTTGATATTTATATATGTAGGTCACTTCTTCGGTCTTTATTTTATTCTTCTGTTAAACAAAACCCCACTTTTTAATCCACTGAAACAATGAAAGGCTTAATTCCCCATCTGCACAGCATTTTCAAATCCTCACACAAAAGAGGCAGTCAAGCTCAGCATTTCATCTATTAACATCCATCGTAGTAACGGATATATAAAGATCAGCACAAGGATAATCTCGTGTTTAGATAGACCTTTCATCAGATTTACCAAGTTTCCACAAGGAAACACGCTGATCCTTTGGCACCAACACAACAAAATGCTTCTGCATTTCTATTTGTGGCTCTACCATTGTCATGTTTTATGAGGAAATCACTTTGTATCTTTTCTGTCTCAGGACCTCTGATCATTTCCCATTCACAAAAAGGGGATCAATGACTCCTATGCAAGAACATCTGGAGATCTAAAGAATTCCATACAGTAGGAATGCATATGATTATGATTAAATACTCACTGCTGGAGCTTCCAGGAGTACCAAACTGGGAGGTGTCAAGGAACTTCCGAGGTGTAGACAGGTTAGTAACATCCATAAGAGGTACAGAAGAGGCATCTTTCACAAGCGAACTGTGCAAGAGCAAAACCAGCAAAGCAAACCATTTATTATTATTTGCAATCTTGGTGTGTGCGAAGAGCATTTATTTCTCAAAACTTGTGAGTGTAAGCAATAACAACAGACATATAAATAGCAGACAGTTTATGTACAAGAGATTTACCAAACCTAAATTAAAGCACAAGTCCACAGATGGATATATGCACGTGGGTGTACATACATCCATTTGAGGGGGAAGGGGAAAATCCACAAGGCAGCGATGAAGCAACACTGACAGATCAAAATCTGGAAGCCCAGGGACTCTCCAATTTAAGAGGAGGCAAAACCACACGTTGAGTGGGAGGGATGGTCCCCTTTCCACGGCTTCTAGCAGCCACTTAATCCTTCACTGAAAACTTCTGTCCTTTCCCCTGCCCTTCAAACTCCTGGCCTGCACACACCTACACACATCCCTTTCTAAAGGGACGTTCATATTCCAGAAGGAAACACTTTCTACTTGGTTGTTCCAATAATGAATTCACACAGTATTATTTGCCAAGAATGTGTCGTGCTGTCCCAGCTGCACACGAAAGGCACAAAGCTGAAGGTGGCGGGGGAACACAGTAAGAAATCTTTTTTTTGAGAAAGTGGAAAATGCTCCAATAACGAGTTTGGTAAGTTCCCTTAGAGGTCAGAACACTTACCCAAACCTGCACAGCTGAGGGCTAATCTTACTGGTCTGCAGAAGAACCATATATACTCTCCACATAACCACAGTCCCAAATGAAAAGGGATTACTTGGGTCTTCCAACCCAGCAATGGTCAATACAACACATTTAAAAAGAATATAACAAATAACTTCCATTGCAACTGCGTCCTGGTCCCCAGCCAGGCTAGGACAGCACAGCTAGTGAAACAATGAGACTGTCCTTGATCCAAGAGTTCAGATTATAAAATATCAATGCTGCACAAGAGGGAACGTGGGAAAAACAAAGATAGAAAACAAGGAAAAGATAAGAGTCTCTGGAGCAGGCATACAAAACTGCAAGTAAGTTAGCAAATAAATAGTTTAGATACAGCAAAGTTTTTGTCTTTTTTTAATTAATAGAATGAATAAGGAAGAGACTGAGGTCTTGCTAACAATGCTCCTTCCCAGAAATTGTAACTTCGATCAGCACTTTATTTCCAAAACTTAATTAAAGTAACTTACTATCCCTTCTGTTATTTTGTGTTAGCACTTTATTTCTTCTCATAATAAACGGTTAATTTATCTTTTCTCTGCATCTCTATCATATGACAACATCTCCCCTTCTGCTTCCTGCCCCCATTGCCTTTCCCAGTCTGTGAAGGTTACCGTTCTAAGCTTTGGTCTAGCCTTTCTTCCTATCAACTTTTCTACTGCCCTCAAACTTAGGATTTGCCAGATGAGGCACCAACCAGATAAAGAGTCTTAACACCTTAAAAACACTCCCAATAGAGCCAAGACTGTCCAGACACTAGAAAAGAGCAGGCTCTGACTAGTCACCTTGTGCTTAGCTCCAAGTCTTCTAGACCTGGTCAGTTTGCTGGTCATGTTGCTGAAGCAACAATTCTTCCCCATATTCTTCCCTTTACCTCAGCCCTCCTGATCAGGGCTTTCATAGAGAAGGTGAATGCAGCACAGAAGGGAAAGCTTGCTAAGAGGAACCCACCGTTTCCCAATTCTGTGGGAAGCCACAAAAAAACCCAAGAGAATCACTAAGCAAAGGCAGAACTAGAACAGAATGTTCACAAGCTCAAAAGTGTATCAACATATTTTGTTTTTTACCTTCTTCACAGCCATGAGTGCTAGGAAGCTGCTTGCCAACCTACCCCAAAAATGAAAGGGTGAGGCACAAAGTCAGTGGCATTTTCTGCCTGTGAAGAGGGAAGTGTTGCCCTCTTCCCTTCTTAGCCTTCAACAAGCATCACACTCAACCAACCTTATCCTCCCCTTCTCCTTGCTGCGTTGTCCCACTCGGTTAGTTGATTTGATGTAAAGATGACGGTGCAACTCATCTATGAGGACCAAATGCATGTTCATCTTCTTGCTGTGCAGCTCCAGCCTCAGGTCACTCAGACCCTCCACCTGAAGAAGGGGACCCTCCAAGGAGTCCACTGCTGACACCTGGAAGTTAAAAGACACGTGACAGTTTTTAAAGGTCACTTGTTTCATCTTCGATCAATGCTCCATTCTTCTGGTCTTTCCAAATAGCTCCAGAATTTTTTCCTCTGTTTAGAGGAATGTCTGAACACCAAAATGACTCTATCCAAACACCATTTTAGGGCAGACAAAGTCTAAGTATTTCTTTGTTTATATTCCCACAAGAAAGGCCAACATATAGAAAGGATCAGAGATCCAAACAACTCATTTCATGAGCATTCTTCAAACATTTTGAACCTAAGCATAAAGCAAGCTATTTTAAACACTGTTAGGTAAAAACCAAAGCACACAAAAAGAGACGGATTATCAAGTGGAAAAATGCTGGAAAGAGACACCAGTGACGATGTTAAGCTATCCTTATTCTCTTCATTACAGCAGTACCAGCAAAATACTACTTTCATTTCTAGAAATGAGGAGAAATGGCTTAAGTTTTACTTGCCTGAAGTGATATCATGTCATACCTGAAAAACATTAGGACTCCTCATCTTCTGGCCCACATAAGTGCTGGATCACGTAACTACACAATTTAGATCATCTTAGTCAGCAGATTAATGAAAGTTTCTGCTAGTTCAAAGTACTACTGCTACTTGAATGCACTTTTCAAGTCTAAAAAGCCTGTACTTTAATTTTATTTTTTATGTTTAATTATTAAGTCTCAAATTGAGAGGAAAAAAAAATTTACACAAATTACAGACCAACAGGCAGGAGTCTGGGCATGCAGTAATAAACTGGCCATAGTTAATGTTCCAACATACTTCTGTGTTAACCAGTTAACATCTAGTTGGCTCTGGAACGAAAGATCTAACTAATTTTAATTTATACCTTAAAAATGAATGTAGTCACTACAGTAAAAGCTGGCTGGTTTCACTAGCCATCACCCTCTAAACATAGAGAAAGCAAGATTTAAAGAGTTATTTTGAAAATTCATTCCCCTCATAACCCGAGATATTATTACTGAAACAAGACATTTACTTACATGTCAAGATTTAAGTTGATAGTGAACCTGTCAGCTAAGCATAAAAATGCAAAGCAAGCAGACACAGTCAGCAGACAGCCAAGCTAAGGTCTGGTCCCTTAACAGCAGTAAATATTAGTGACAGTGGAAGAACATAGATGAACACTGAGTTAACTTTGCTTGCCTTGGAGTCAAGAATGACCCTGAAAATAGCTTTGGGTCAGTCAAGCTTTTTAATGCAAAAAGTAGTTTCTAGGAAGAAATTGTACTTCCTTCAGCCCAAAAAATGTTGCCAAGCCCCTGCTAATGGCAAGATTCACTTCTCGTCATGGATAACGACAAGAAAAAACTGGGAGGAACAGCTGATAGCCCTGAGGGCTGTGCTGCCATCCAGAGGGACCTGGACAGACTGGACAGCTGGGCGGCGAGTAACCTCATGAAGTTCAACAAGGGCAAGTGTAGGGTCCTGCACCTGGGCAGGAATAACCCTAGACATGCCTACAGGCTGGGGACCGACCTCCTGGAGAGCAGCCCTGCAGAGAGGGACCTGGGCGTCATGGTGGACGACAAGGTGACCATGAGGCAGCAGTGTGCCCTCGTGGCCAAGAAGGCCAATGGGATCCTGGGGTGCATTAAGCAGAGCGTCTCCAGCAGGTCGAGGGAGGTGATTCTGCCCCTCTACTCAGCCCTGGTGAGGCCGCACCTCGAGTCCTGTGTGCAGTTCTGGGCTCCCCAGTGCAGGAGGGACGTGGAGCTGCTGGAGAGAGTCCAGTGCAGGGCCACAAAGATGATTAGGGGTCTGGAACATCTGCCCTATGAGGAAAGGCTGAGAGAGCTGGGCCTGTTCAGCATGGAGAAGAGAAGACTGAGAGGGGATCTGATCAATGTATATAAATATCTCAAGACAGGGAGTGAGGAGGAGGGGGCTGGCCTCTTCTCAGTGGTGGCTAGTGATAGAACTAGGGGAAACGGCCACAAATTGAGGCACCAAAAGTTCCACAGGAACTTGAGGAAGAATTTCTTAATGGTGAGGGTGACAGAGCCCTGGAACAGGCTGCCCAGAGAGGTGGTGGAGTCTCCTTCTCTGGAGATCTTCCAAACCCGCCCGGACACCACCCTGTGCCACATGCTCTAGGGGACCCTGCGTGTGCAGGGGGGTTGGACTAGATGAGCTCTACAGGTCCCTTCCAACCTGAAGCCTTCTATGATTCTATAATAATCACAGCTGGCATTTGGTGGAAGTAAGAATGAGTAATAATTTTATGTTCTCGCTCTGGCAAGGGGAAGTGAACCCCAAAGCTCTGGTCATGAAGGTGCTTCACAGCCGCAACAGTTGGAGGTGCCGCTAGCGGGCAGCGATTTCACCACAGCAACCACCATAATCAGCACTAATATTTACCAAACTGGAAGGCCGAGACATGAAAATACAGTGAGGAAAGAAAAAAAGAAGAGAAATGAAGAAAAATGTGTGAAATTAAGGTTCCAAGACATGCAGGAAATGTGGCATCTAAAACACATGCAGCAAAAAAGATAAAGCTTCCATCGCCGGCTCAGTTTACTCAACTGTTTTTAAATTCCCAGTTTGAGTGATTTATTCTCAAAACTGATCATTAAAATCAAGAGACAGCTCTCAAATAGGCCTTCTGAAAAACAAACAAAACTGCAAGCACTTCCTATGCTAATTAAAGAAAAAAAAAGTATCTACTGAATTTTCTTCTTCCAGAAAGCAAGTTTCAGGGGTTTAGGTTGCATTTCTTTAATAGCCTTTGGGACACTTGGTATTCACAGCTAGAAAAGCCTGAAGCTGCATCCCTGAGAAATGGCACTTCCAGAACGGCTAGGGATGCTCCTTAATGCAGCCCCACTCCAACAACCCCCCCGACTTAACCACTGCTTTCCGTTCCTATATTTTATTTCCCAGCACCACCAATTATAGAGAGGGAACTCTAGAGAGAAGCTCTTACGTTCAGAACAGTTTGAGTTTGGAAACTAACCAGAGGCTCAGTCCAAGTTCATGGAAGGGGCTCCAGTTGGCCCAAGTGCCAGCTAGACACTGCATGAAAGCAGGTTTCCCTCATGTAATTTCACTTGCATAACGATGTCTTAAGCACTGGCAAGAAGCAAGCTATGGGATAGTACCCTGCATTATATTTCAGATACCAAAGGAAAAAAAAGCATACCCCAAGATGGACTTTTTTCCTAATTTGTGTGCTGTTTAACTTACCATAGAGCGAGAGCCTAAGCAACTAAAAATGATGCAGAAATGCAGATATATGTGAAAAATGCAAGTGCTCTGAGAAAAACATCAGATTTGGATTTCATTCCAGCATGCTGGGAAGGAGCAGTTCTTGCAACTTTGCTACTCGTTTTCAGCAAATAACCAAATTATTATTGACGAGCTCTGATCCAAAGAGCTTCACTGTCCAGAAGTGGAGAGATGAAGAGCTAACACAGGTGGATGTACGTGAAATGGAAGCACTAGGCGAAGAGCGAGGGCAATAATAACAATAATATTAGCTCTACTGAACATGTGGAAATACTAGTGGAGACTATTCGGCTTTGCTTAAAGTCCAGGTGTACTTAACAGTGACCCAACATAGCCCAGAGGAGCTGGTTGTCCTCATCTTTTCTCACCTCAAGCTTTGGTAGGAAGATAGATGACAGAGACCACTTACAGAACAGAACGAAGTAACAACCTGTAAGAACACAATGCAAATATTCCTTAAAAATGTACTGCTGTTCTATAAGCCAGAAGTGGTTCCTCTAATTAAACAAAATGTTTATTTCTGCAACAAACCTCTTATTTCTGGGTCTCTACTTTTATAGATGCTGCTGCAAAATAAGGCAGAACCTCTTGCAAGAGAGTATCTGAGCCATGAAGTTCAGTGGCAGTAACAACTATGTGCAACAGAGAGAGACTGTGCAGAACAGCCTCAAATTTAATTCATTTTGCCTTTGCAGACTGCAGGAGCAGGCCTGGAGTTGGATAATGAAGATTAAGGATGTCACAGAATATGAAACTATCACATTTAATTAGAATTTTTCCCCTTCTCATCCTCAGCTTAGACTACATTTTAAAGTAGTTTCCTAGTTTTTTTTTCTTTTCATTACTCCCACTACATATTGTGTATTATTCACATGAAAAAAAGCACTAATAGCTCTAGACCTGTTTATATAGATGAATCATTTTCTCATCACTACTGGATTCCTGTTAAGAATTATAACAGAATAGCAGCTTTTTTGGAAGAACCTGAAAATTAGACCGTCAGGAGAGCTATAACAGGGTTGAGCACTCAGCCAAAAAGCTTGAGGATCTTTAAGTCTCTCTTCGATCTCTTTAAGTCCATCTCTTAAATGAAAATTAAAAGGTAATGAGGAAGAGGTGGTTGCACTGTGGCTGCGTACCTGCACATAGAGATAGATAACAGATCTCCCCAATGGTTTTCTTTTGCTAGGAATAGAGAGAAGACAGAATTAGAGGAAGGCAACCAAGAGCTCCAAGCTCTTCCACATTAAAAGCCATTTTCCAATGGCAAAAAATGCCAGAGGAAAAGGCAGGTATTCCTCCCTCCTGCTTTTCTTATTTCATCTTATTTAAGTCCCAACCTCTCACTGAAAGTCCTACTTGGATAAATAAGAATACTGCCTCTACTACAACAGACGCTGGGTTAGCTGTATGGCCTGTACTACGACAGACCTTGGGTCAAGCTGATCCAGTAGTCACTTCTGAAGTCAAAATTTGCTTATCTGTAAAGTACAGTAATAAGCAGAAGCCTTAAGATATATAAGGATCAATGAAGAAAAAAATTCAAAAAACCACCACCTTAAAAGCACAAGTTTATGGGAAAATAATTGTGGCACAGAACCATTATGCAGCTTGTTTGTTTAAAAGGGGGAACACACAGAGCTTAATTGCTTTAAAAAGTAGTTAAACACTTGTCTGCCATCCAATTGAGAGGGGCTTAATTTAGCATTCTGGAGTATACTATACAGCAAGTACTAGCAACGTACTTGTGAAAATCCTTCTTCTTTCCAATTTTGGCCAAAGTTTCCCCAGTCTGCTTGCAATTTAAGCTACATATTTCCTTAAAAGCCTTTTCAAGAATATTTTAGGCTTCAGAACAGCACTGTCAGATAAGTGTGAGGAAAGGAGATGCATTTGTAATTTTAGACCTCCACAATTCCAGGAAGTCTCTAAGCAGAAATAAAATGAAACTCCTCATACAGCAACTTCCTGATGGAGGAAAAGGAAAGAAAAAAAAAGAAAAATAAAAGAAACAGAGTAATAGTTGCTTGGATTAGGAAACAGAATGATTTCGCATTCGGGATATCAGCCTATTCTGTGCACAGATAAGAAAACAGAGAACACAAAACTGAGCCAGGTTAAAAGAAAATTATGTGATAGGTCACAATTTGGAAAAAAACAGATATATATATAAAAGTCATATACAAACCCTGTATAATAAAAGAAAAAAAACTCAGATTGAAACTGCAAACAAATAGCATCAGCCTAGAGGATTTCAGCTACCCAGCTGGATGGATGAAGACCATGTTGACATTTAAAAGGGAGAAAAATCGATCTACTGCATTTACAAGGAACTCACTTTCAAAAGGCACAGGAAAAGAAAAAGTCTACAAGAGAGTTTAGAGGTGGCTGGTCAGACCATAGCAAGCAGTTACACTGAATACAACGCACACCTGACCTGCATGAGATAAGGATTTTCCCAGGTTGCTTCCAGCAAGGAACTCCTGGGTACTTGCAGACCCGCTGCTGGGATTTTGCAGCTGGCAAGAAGGCAGAGTAGCTAAAAATGATGGTGTCTATTCAAACAATGAAATAGGTGATAATTTTAAGAGGAGGAGGAGGAAAGGTTTCTGAGTTTATTTTCGATTATGCCTTCCTCCCTGTCCTCATATTCACACCAGTGATCAGAAATTTGTATTAACTAGCAAAAAAATTAAGTACAAATTCCCCAAGTTGGGGCTGTTTTGCCCATAAACCCCCTGCACTTTCCACAGAGTGTGGAGAAAAGGGGACAACATCCATAAAGCAAGAGGTTGTTGAGGTTTTGAATCTCCAGTGCTGGATATAATTAACAAGTAACTGATTGAGCCTACTCTGAAATGGCACTCATATTTTTTAATTAAAAGCTTGAYGTAAGTCTTTATCAAGTAAACCTGTATTTCATCTGTGAATTTGTTCAATATTCTGGYGGTAAGGTGAATGAAAATGAAGCTGAAACAGGCATCCAAATAACCGACCACACGAAAAACTGGCACTCAAGATGTATTTAAGAAATCCAGGATTTGGGAATTCCCTGCTACCAAATCGCTATGGGATAGGGTGTTTTACATCTGTCATTACTAAAATGTGGCCATTCGAAGGCAGTTGGTAGAGGGCAGAGCACCCAACTCTGCGAAAGGCCACGTACACGAAGAGTAAGAAACAACACAATTCATTCCTATTGCCTTACTGGGGTAGAATAGTGTTTTCCAGAGAATCATACTCCACTAAGCTSATTTCCATAAGTTACCTTCTAAATCAACCAACCCCAAGCTTCCCAGTCTAACATTTTGCTTAGAAATTTGAATGTTATAAAATACAAAACCAGGGATGAGACCTATGAGATGAGGCAGTGCTTTCCATACCTCAAACTATTGCTTTCTTTCATACACCCTACTTGGATATCGTTTACCTATAAAAATACTACTCCTATTTTATGAAAACACAGAAACAAATCTGTTTTAAACATATTAAGGGAAAGTACAACCATCCCCTATTTTTCCTGAGCACTTGTGTAAACAGCAATGACCCATCTTAACTAATTACTTTCCTCTGCAAACTTGAAAATATTTATAGAATTACATTCCTCGTTTGCTGCTCTTTGCCCCAGCTACATAAATTTAGTTCTTTCAAGTTTTCCTGCGTCCTGTCACCCATCAATCATTTAATTTCCTTCTCCTATTGCAGCAATTCATCAGCGCAGCATCGAAGCCCAAAGTGCTGCACGAGGAGCTGAGTGGCTAAAAGCCACCAGAGAGGACTCCCCCACTTGCTCACTTGGGCCTGAAGGCAAAACTCAAGCAATCTAAACAGAAATGCAGTTAAAGGAGTTTCACAAAACCAGAGTGTCAGCATACCTATCTGCAACACAGACTTGCCTGAGCTGTTTTCCATTCATCATTTCCAGCTCATCGCCAAGGGATGCTGCTCAAGSCAAATGTTTAGATCGGTGCAAAATGCGACAGGGCAAATTTGAGGGCAAATTTCTTTACACTTTTCGTTTCCATACTTCTGTTGTACTTGGTTTACTTTATTCTCATTTAGCCCCGATTGACATTAGGAAGGTGTACTTTTCCAAGATTCAGATTGCTTTTCTCCCAAAGGTCTTCTCTCTAACTRAACGATATCTCAAACAAGAGACTCCTAATGCAATAAAGCAGAACATAAGAACCTTTTGTTTTCTTTTAATGCAAGCCTGTATTTACCAAATTGATTCTCTGCAGTTTTCAAGATGCTATTTCAAGTCCTTTAAATTCCCTATGTTCCATCATTCTGGTGTTACAAGAATTTTTAGCTTGCTTTCATTAAATTCATTAGCTTTTAATTTATTAACATATTGTRTCAGTCCATTCAGGAGCTGGTTGGCACAAGCCTTCCTCTCCGTCCACATTACAATTTTTCTCCTATCAAGTCAATTTTCAAAGTCATTTGGTAGCATTATGCCAATTCACCACCACAGTATCAGTCAACTTCAGTGTAAAACCACCCCAAGCGTTTTAAGTGCTTYAGTAGCAGCTAAATCTATTCCACCTCTTAACCCACCATTCACTAGCTTTAAAGTTGCATATGAAATGCAATCAAGTTAATCTGGAGAGATTTATGTTTTATATTGTTCCATTACCCACTAGATCTCCAGTAGTTTCTCTCTGCACGTGCTTCACCAGTTTATTCTGGGCAGAACTAGGTCTGTACATTGAGAGTTCAAGGAAGGATTCACAGAAGGACCAGTGATCACTGGAAAAAAATATGTGCTGTATTCAAGTACAAATTTAAAGTAAAAAGTATTTATCTTAAAGAACAAAGTCCATAATATGCCTTTATAATAAAGATAATCACAACTGAAACTTGCCATCTCAATGGCCAAAAAAATATTAACATGAAGCTATGTAACGGTGGTAGATCCATCAGCTGAAAAGGAAGCAAGCTGAAACTAAACCTCCAAATCTCAGAGCTGTTTGGAGGACCGACCAAGAAAAGGACCATCATAAAAYGACAACTGCTTCCAGCAAAGAGCATAAACATCTAGTTTATCAGACARAAATGCTCCTTCCCAGCAGTACAAGCCTTATTTTTGCAGACTTACATTAAGAGCAGCGTTCGTGGTGCAGATGCAGCTCACTCTCATCCTCATGAGATGCTGGATACCTTGAGTCCCCCTTCATTACAGCATGTTTTCTTATTTAATAAACTTTCATCAGCTTAAATGAATGGTTGTTATTAGTTGAGCTAAGAGCCACACGTTAATATTCCCCAGAGGTATCGGTGCTTGTTGGTGCATTAACTAAGAGTGGAGGGGCTGAGGTCAAGCACGTGGCAATGCAAATGAGGCAATATCAGGCACTAACAGTTTAATGCAATAGRCTGCCTTGGATAATGGAAATGGCATTAAAAAAGAATGAGATAAAGTTATTGATAAGTATATTAAGGAAAAAAAGTGATAAGATGTTCAAAAAGGGGAAGAAATCCTCCACTTTTTAATGGTTTTAAACCTAACCTGGTAAGTTTACTCAAAAAAAAAAAAAAAAAAAAAAAAAAAAAAAAAAAAAAAAAAAAAAAAAAAAAAAAAAAAAAAAAAAAAAAATTAGAAAAGAAAACTAAGAAAAAAAAGACAGACAAATTAAGTGAAAAAATGTTCTAACAATAAACCGCACCAATGCTTTTCATGCAAGGAACTGTAATCACCCACCAAAATCAATTATTTAAGCCTTCCAATGCTTCTTTGAGGCAAAAGAATAATATTAATCGACTGCTTAGTACCTGGGCAAAAGTGCAGCATTTTCACTGATGCACAGCAGGAACGAGAGGCAGAGCTCGTGGCTTCCAGGTTTGTGTGTGAATCACTAGAAATATCTCAGCCACATATTGACTTAATGAAAACAAATCTGCTTCCTTTCATCACTGCACTACATCCATAAAATTATCAGAAATTGTGCAGTCTGTCAATCACTTAAAACAGTTCAAAAAAAAAAAAATCACAGAATCCCAGAATGGCTGAGCTTGGAAGGGATCTATAGAGATCTCCTCCCTACATTCTCCCCTCAGGTCCTTGTGTGTATTGGTCAGATCCCCTCTCGGGCTTCTCTTCTCCAGGCTAAAYAGGCCCYGCTYGCTCAGTCCTTCCTCACACAACAGACGCTCCAGTCCCTTCATCATCTTGGTCGCTCTGTGCTGGTCCCTCTCCAGAAGCTCCACGTCCCTCTTGTGCTGGAGAGCCCAGAGCTGCCCCCAATACTTCAGGTCAGCCTCCCCAGGGCTGAGCAAGGGGGCAGGATCCCCTTCCTCGTCCTGCTGCCAACGCTCCTCCTKATGCAGTCAGGAGCCCATCGGCCTTCTTGACCACGAGGGCACACTGCTGCCTCATGGRGAACTTAGTGTCAACCAGACTCCCAGATCCCTCTCCGACGAGTTGCTTCCCAGCAGGTYAGCCCCTAACCTGTCCTGGTGCCTGGGGTTTTCCTGCCCAGGTGCAGGATCCTGCAGCACTTGTCCTTGCTGAACCTCATGAGGTTCCTCTCYGCCCAACTCTCCATCCTGTCCAGGTCCCTCTGGATGGCAGCACAGCCCTCTGGARTGTCAACTCTTCTAATCACAAACTTGGACATACCAGTGTTGTCTGAAGTGAGACAGAAGCCCTTCACTCCATTTCCTGGAAAGCTTTTTAAAAATCAACAGCGTCAGCACCAAGAAGATGCTGGATTCTCTGCAGAAGCACTTCAGGGAAAAATATTACTATTTTCATAATAAAAAGAGATGTTAAAGTGAGGCCAAAATTTAAATTTTATATTAAACTATATCTGCAGAACCCCAAGCAAGGCAAGAATCTCCTATTTTCACATCAATTCCAAAGTATAACTGTCACAAAGCAGTACCTGCCTCCCTCTACTGCAGTAAGTGCAGAAACAAAAGGAAAGTTTGTTCTTATTGATTTTCATTGTTCAAGCAGAAAGGCAACAGTAAATAAAACGTGTACTGAGAATTGGGTTGTGATTTTAAATGTCATATTCCCGACTACTTATCCTGTAAGAAATACACTCACTATGTGGTATATTTGAATTGAAAGACTCTTCAAATACCACACCGAGGAAAGCAACAGGTCACAATGACCCATAAAGAAAAGCAAACGCAACTCAACAGCCATGCCCAGGAAAATAAATACCCAATATTATCTGGAAAAATGTTAATGCTTGTAAAATGTCAGCATAAAACACACATGAAGGTGGGGAATGTTACTAAGTTGAAGACTTAGATCATGGGATGGGAAAGGAGAAGGCAAATAAACATGCATGGGCACACAGACAGTGATATTTGCTCCCGGGGAAACTCTTCAACCTATTAACTCACTTCTTTGAATCCAAGTCCAACGTTAYTACTCACTATTAGAGAGCAGAAAGGAAGAAGTAACATGTTCTGAAAATGGAAGTCCTTATCATTTAATAAAAAAGAAAAAAAATAAAGGTWGGTAGGTGTTGGAGGGTTTCTTGGTCTACTTTTATGAGAAACCAATTTCTGCCATTTCAATTTTTTATTTCTTGGGCCATGCCCAGACTAAAGGAGAAGGATGCTCCCACGAGAAAGAGACAAGCGCACCAGTTCTTTACTCTGTAATGGGACTAAAAGTGATGTCAAACCTAAGTGAACACCAGACAGAGGGATCTTTAATACTCATTTTTTTTTTCGCTTCATACCTTCCTTACAACAAAATAAACACGCATACATACACAGAAAAAAAAAAAAAGCAACTGGTTATGGAAGCCACCCTCATTCCTTCATCAYTGATATCCTGATGCAGCTTCACACTATTGTTACCTGATGCCCCGATGCAATAAGTCCCATCCTCATTGGAATTTCCTTTAGTCTCTTACATTTAAAAGATTTAAGAAGAAAAAACTCTGTATATTTTGCCAAMGTAATATTAGTTCATTAAAATTGCAGAACTAGATATTTAAAAGCCAGGAAATGCAAAGAAAGTAGCCCAAGCAATTTTCATGTAGTTGTATTATGACATGACCTTTAATTACTTGATTCAACAACACTTCTTCCTTCCACTGTTTTTAGCATTTAATCTCTTAGTTTATTTAAACAAATGGAAAACATTAATTTCTCCCTATGGGTACCTCATGGGTGAAGAGCAGAGCCCAAACAGCTAGATCAACAACATAGACCTCTACACTGCTGGAGTTAATTAACTTACTGTTTGTTACAGGGTACTGCCCTTCAAAACGTAACCCAATAGTGGGGGATATCGGACACAAACTTTGCAAAAATTATTTTCCAAGATGTTTGCTGGAACACAAGAACTCGGAAATGACTTCAAGACATACTTTTGGTGAGTATGCCCATTCCYAATCTGTCTTCTCCATGCCGGATTCTTTCTGGCCCCATCCACTGTTGCTAATCCTGTGTGCACCTTCTTTGTGCACCACATTCTCCTCGAGCCTCAGATCAAAATTATTCCAAATTTTGATTTCAAAACTGAAATTAATGGAGAATTTTTTGGTCTTAATAGGGTTTGAATGTGTTCTAGGTCCTGAGAATTTCTCCAGGGATTCACAATTCCAATAAGATTTGAACTAGATTCTTTTATTCACAGGCTCCATAAGCTGCAATTACAGCAAAACTGATCCTATTGGCCCTACTTAACAGCAGTGCATATTATAAAGATGCCAGGATTTGGACAGATCATATTCAAAGCTCATTTGTGTTACTCCCAGTGGATACTAAATCAGAAATAAAATAAATAATAATTAAAACCATAAGAGACTCCTCTGTACTCCTGCTTTTACTGGA